>CM068373.1:263805593-264405593 GCA_034769895.1 Magicicada septendecula
CTGGCAAATATTACAAGATTTCAGGTAATTTCTTACCTTTCGGTTAATGTTCTTTATTTTGCAATTTTCTTCTAAAGCCTGTATCACTTTTAGCGCTCCCATATGGCCATACCTTATATGATAATCAATTATAACTTCCTTTTCGATTTGGTGCGGAATTATCACCTTCCAGGTTTCTTCATCCAATGCCGTTTTTACGAATAGTATTCCTTTATTGAGATGGTAGTATTTGGAAACGGTGTCATCGTCGGCTTCCAATCGACTGATTATGTTTTTCAGTTTAGGGTCAGACTGTTGGTGGATACGGATGTTTATTAATAGGGCTTGTAGATCGGATCTGGTTTTAAATAAGTTGTAAATTTTAACTAAGCTCTCCTTCTCTCCCTCGAAGGTCTGGTCTTCCAAATTTATTGTGAAGAAAACTTGTTTCTTCATCGATGTCTTCTTTTCTTCTGGTATCTTATAATTGTATTTTCTTCATCTTCTTGTGGATGTCATCGGGTTTTTGGGTTCCTTCTTCACCTACTCTTCTTGTTTCTTCAAATGCATCACCTTTTATGGTGGATCTTGCCTTGTTCTGGGTTTCTTCCTTATCTACTCCTTACTTTCGTTGTGGGTTTAGTTATGTTCTGGGTTTCTTCCTTATCTACTCCTACCTTCGTTGTGGGTTTAGTTATGTTCTGGGTTTCTTCTTTTTCTACTCCTACCCTCCTTGTGGGTTTAGTTATGTTCTGGGTTTCTTCTTTATCTACTCCTACCTTCGTTGTGGGTTTAGTTATGTTCTGGGTTTCTTCCTTATCTACTCCTTACCTTCGTTGTGGGTTTAGTTATGTTCTGGGTTTCTTCCTTATCTACTCCTTACCTTCCTGGGTATTATATTTTTTCACCTTTAGTTATTAAAATTGGTTTTGATGATTCATCACTTGTAACATTTATTTTATATGAACTTATATTTTAAATCAATGATTGTACTGCACGGTTGTTCTGAATTAATTCTTTATTACATTGCTTTCTTCGGATTTAAACATGTTATTATATTATTTTAATGATCAGTTCGCCATTCATTTTTATGGGCTTATCTGTCATGCTACAGATTGCTCTCCTCCAGAAGTAATTATTTCAGACTTGATTATGGATGAAATAATTTCTTATGACAATTTTATTATTTTTTATACTTCATTTTCCTCTCCATTTTTATATCGACTTTTTTATAGTTGAGCTTAATAAATTTTATATATATAGTCACTTATCTGACATTTGATCCTTCTTGGATAGTTAGTGTCTTCTGAGATATATTATTATTATTATTATACATTTTCTTTCCTTATAAACTTCGTGTTGCATCCTTGGGATATTAATTCCCTAACGTTCCCTATCATGTGGGCTGGGGCAGTTCAGAGGGGCACTGTAGGCTTCACAACTCTGCTGGCCATACACCACTTCTACAATTTGAGTCCAGAGGCACATTCATCTCTGCTCAAAAAACATAATGCTGCTGGAATTATCTACAGTCAGTCATCAAATAAATTAAATAAAAAGTAGTCTCATTGTCGACTAATAAAAATATCTTTGGATTCTTCACTTCGTAGTTTCTCAGATTATCTCACATTTTCTATCTTAATAAATCTTCTTAATTCTTATTATACTCATTATATATATTTTTCTAAACTCTTAGCTCGTCTGATATATTATTTTAATTATGGTTGGAAACTTTTGTTAATTCTTCTTGTTACTAGTTATTGTGTAACTCTTTTCCTTCTCCATCTGAATTCTCATTATACTTCCTTCTGGTTAATTACATTGTTAGCATGGTTTTTATATATAGCATTTTCTCTTTGGTTCTTATGCATTATTTGAATGGTCTTATTTTATTATATTTAATTGTTTCCAAAATTTCTTTGTAATTGATATTCAGGTTGTTATTGTGATCACATTATTTAAATATCACTATAATATTGATGACTCGGAACACTAAGTTTTTTATAAGTAAAAACGTAAAGTTTTACCTTACAGCCTAAACCGGCTTTCACCTATAGAAGGCTTCATCAGAGGCTGTCGTTAGTAGCGCTGCTCGTCTTAGGACACATCATGGACAACGAAATCCAAGAACATATTATTTAATTATATTTTTCTTTCTTTTCTCTCAGAAAGTCATTAATCCGCTTTCGCATTCATTAAAATTAACTTATTTATATTATATTTCATGTGGTACTTCTTTTCTTTGCGTTTCATATAGGTTTTATTATTATTATTTGTTCAAAATCATTTTCTCCATATATTTGGTATGAGTTGTTCTTCTTTGCTTCTTCAGAACTGAGTAATATCATAATCATCTTTCTTGATTATCTGTTTCCATTATTGTTTCATAAGTAGTTAGTCATAGGTCGTTCTCATTATATTATTGTTTTTCTTTTTTGGATTTTTATAATTTTATTATAATAACAGTTTCTTCTCTTTGTTTCCAAATTATTGCCTTCTCTTGTATATCACATTCTTTTTTGTTTTTCTTCTCTACTCCTTCAAATGCTAGATATTCACATTTATTCTGGATTATATTTAATTCTTTTTTCTGAATTAATCATATTATTATCTTCTAAATTTAATTATAAATGTAACATATTTATTTTTAGAACTTTGTTAGTTTTATTCAAAATTCAAATTCTTCTTTTTATTTAATTTCCATAACATTTTTCATAAATCATTTGTAATAAGTTGATCTTATTTTGTTTTAAAATTTGGACGTTTTATCAAAATTCAAATTATTTTTAATTCATTTATCTACAAATTTTTCCTTGCTAAATTGTTTGTAGTAAGATGTGCTTACTTATTTTCTGAATTTTTTATTTTGCTATTATATTCTAAATCCTTTTCTTTTTATTATATCTCAAATTGTTTCTTTCAAAATTGTTTGTAGTAAGTTGGTCTTACTTCATTTTAAAATTTGTAGTTTTTATAAAATTCTAAATTCTTCCTTTTTAATTACCATAAAGTTTTTTCACAAAATTAGTTGTAGTAAGTTGGCCTTACTTTTATTTTAGAATTTTTTATTTTAATTCAAAATTCTTGTATTTTTAATTATTCCAAATGGTTTCTCTTCAAAATTGTGTGTAGTAAGTTGGTCTTACTTCATTTTAGAATTTTGTTTGTTTTTATAAATTCTTTTTCATTCTTCATAGTACTTTTTTATGGATGCTTGGTTGTACACACCTTTAACTCTTCCGGAAACTATTTCTCTCAGTTCATACGTATTATTATGATTATTCTTTACAACAACATATGGTCCTGTATATAGTAATAATAACTTTTTTGTTATCCCTTCTAGGGTGCTGGGCAGTTCTCGATTTTTTAATAGAACTTTCTCACCCTCTTTGTAAGTTATTGTACGTCCTATTGCCTTTTGATATTTGGCTTGCCGTTTTTCTTGGTCTTCGGCTACTTTGTTATAGAATCTCACCTGGTCAAACTTACGATCATTGTTTGTTGGGAACTCGATTATTTCTTCAATTTCTCGGGGAGTTGGCTTCTCATACATGGCGGAGTAAGGGGTAATTCCTATAGCTAGATGGTGGGCAAAATTTAGGAATTTCTCTGTTGCTGCTAAGTACTCTTGCCACTTTTTCTGTTGGTTGTGACAGTACATTCGCAAGATTCTACCCACTTCTCTCAGTACCCTCTCAGCCGGATTACTACTTGGGTGGTAGACTGACGTCTTATAGGTTTTGATCCCAAGTGATAATAATGTGTCTCGCCATCTTCTCCCTTTAAATTGAGTACCATGGTCGGTAATTATTGAAGATGGTTTACCGATCTCTGGCACATACAACTCTGTGATTACCGCAAGAACTTTCGCAGTGGTTGCCCGATTAACCGGGTATAGCTTTATGTATTTAGTATAATGGTCCATGATTATTATTAGGTACTTGTACTTGTGTCGACCACCGCTATGGGGAAATGGCCCGCAATATATCTAAGAACACTTTTTCTAGTTTTGCGTTTGATGTTATTGGTATCATTATACCCTCTTTCTTCTCATTGTTAATCTTAACACACTGGCAAATATTACAAGATTTCAGGTAATTTCTTACCTTTCGGTTAATGTTCTTTATTTTGCAATTTTCTTCTAAAGCCTGTATCACTTTTAGCGCTCCCATATGGCCATACCTTATATGATAATCAATTATAACTTCCTTTTCGATTTGGTGCGGAATTATCACCTTCCAGGTTTCTTCATCCAATGCCGTTTTTACGAATAGTATTCCTTTATTGAGATGGTAGTATTTGGAAACGGTGTCATCGTCGGCTTCCAATCGACTGATTATGTTTTTCAGTTTAGGGTCAGACTGTTGGTGGATACGGATGTTTATTAATAGGGCTTGTAGATCAGATCTGGTTTTAAATAAGTTGTAAATTTTAACTAAGCTCTCCTTCTCTCCCTCGAAGGTCTGGTCTTCCAAATTTATTGTGAAGAAAACTTGTTTCTTCATCGATGTCTTCTTTTCTTCTGGTATCTTATAATTGTATTTTCTTCATCTTCTTGTGGATGTCATCGGGTTTTTGGGTTCCTTCTTCACCTACTCTTCTTGTTTCTTCAAATGCATCACCTTTTATGGTGGATCTTGCCTTGTTCTGGGTTTCTTCCTTATCTACTCCTTACTTTCGTTGTGGGTTTAGTTATGTTCTGGGTTTCTTCCTTATCTACTCCTACCTTCGTTGTGGGTTTAGTTATGTTCTGGGTTTCTTCTTTTTCTACTCCTACCCTCCTTGTGGGTTTAGTTATGTTCTGGGTTTCTTCTTTATCTACTCCTACCTTCGTTGTGGGTTTAGTTATGTTCTGGGTTTCTTCCTTATCTACTCCTTACCTTCGTTGTGGGTTTAGTTATGTTCTGGGTTTCTTCCTTATCTACTCCTTACCTTCCTGGGTATTATATTTTTTCACCTTTAGTTATTAAAATTGGTTTTGATGATTCATCACTTGTAACATTTATTTTATATGAACTTATATTTTAAATCAATGATTGTACTGCACGGTTGTTCTGAATTAATTCTTTATTACATTGCTTTCTTCGGATTTAAACATGTTATTATATTATTTTAATGATCAGTTCGCCATTCATTTTTATGGGCTTATCTGTCATGCTACAGATTGCTCTCCTCCAGAAGTAATTATTTCAGACTTGATTATGGATGAAATAATTTCTTATGACAATTTTATTATTTTTTATACTTCATTTTCCTCTCCATTTTTATATCGACTTTTTTATAGTTGAGCTTAATAAATTTTATATATATAGTCACTTATCTGACTTTTGATCCTTCTTGGATAGTTAGTGTCTTCTGAGATATATTATTATTATTATTATACATTTTCTTTCCTTATAAACTTCGTGTTGCATCCTTGGGATATTAATTCCCTAACGTTCCCTATCATGTGGGCTGGGGCAGTTCAGAGGGGCACTGTAGGCTTCACAACTCTGCTGGCCATACACCACTTCTACAATTTGAGTCCAGAGGCACATTCATCTCTGCTCAAAAAACATAATGCTGCTGGAATTATCTACAGTCAGTCATCAAATAAATTAAATAAAAAGTAGTCTCATTGTCGACTAATAAAAATATCTTTGGATTCTTCACTTCGTAGTTTCTCAGATTATCTCACATTTTCTATCTTAATAAATCTTCTTAATTCTTATTATACTCATTATATATATTTTTCTAAACTCTTAGCTCGTCTGATATATTATTTTAATTATGGTTGGAAACTTTTGTTAATTCTTCTTGTTACTAGTTATTGTGTAACTCTTTTCCTTCTCCATCTGAATTCTCATTATACTTCCTTCTGGTTAATTACATTGTTAGCATGGTTTTTATATATAGCATTTTCTCTTTGGTTCTTATGCATTATTTGAATGGTCTTATTTTATTATATTTAATTGTTTCCAAAATTTCTTTGTAATTGATATTCAGGTTGTTATTGTGATCACATTATTTAAATATCACTATAATATTGATGACTCGGAACACTAAGTTTTTTATAAGTAAAAACGTAAAGTTTTACCTTACAGCCTAAACCGGCTTTCACCTATAGAAGGCTTCATCAGAGGCTGTCGTTAGTAGCGCTGCTCGTCTTAGGACACATCATGGACAACGAAATCCAAGAACATATTATTTAATTATATTTTTCTTTCTTTTCTCTCAGAAAGTCATTAATCCGCTTTCGCATTCATTAAAATTAACTTATTTATATTATATTTCATGTGGTACTTCTTTTCTTTGCGTTTCATATAGGTTTTATTATTATTATTTGTTCAAAATCATTTTCTCCATATATTTGGTATGAGTTGTTCTTCTTTGCTTCTTCAGAACTGAGTAATATCATAATCATCTTTCTTGATTATCTGTTTCCATTATTGTTTCATAAGTAGTTAGTCATAGGTCGTTCTCATTATATTATTGTTTTTCTTTTTTGGATTTTTATAATTTTATTATAATAACAGTTTCTTCTCTTTGTTTCCAAATTATTGCCTTCTCTTGTATATCACATTCTTTTTTGTTTTTCTTCTCTACTCCTTCAAATGCTAGATATTCACATTTATTCTGGATTATATTTAATTCTTTTTTCTGAATTAATCATATTATTATCTTCTAAATTTAATTATAAATGTAACATATTTATTTTTAGAACTTTGTTAGTTTTATTCAAAATTCAAATTCTTCTTTTTATTTAATTTCCATAACATTTTTCATAAATCATTTGTAATAAGTTGATCTTATTTTGTTTTAAAATTTGGACGTTTTATCAAAATTCAAATTATTTTTAATTCATTTATCTACAAATTTTTCCTTGCTAAATTGTTTGTAGTAAGATGTGCTTACTTATTTTCTGAATTTTTTATTTTGCTATTATATTCTAAATCCTTTTCTTTTTATTATATCTCAAATTGTTTCTTTCAAAATTGTTTGTAGTAAGTTGGTCTTACTTCATTTTAAAATTTGTAGTTTTTATAAAATTCTAAATTCTTCCTTTTTAATTACCATAAAGTTTTTTCACAAAATTAGTTGTAGTAAGTTGGCCTTACTTTTATTTTAGAATTTTTTATTTTAATTCAAAATTCTTGTATTTTTAATTATTCCAAATGGTTTCTCTTCAAAATTGTGTGTAGTAAGTTGGTCTTACTTCATTTTAGAATTTTGTTTGTTTTTATAAATTCTTTTTCATTCTTCATAGTACTTTTTTATGGATGCTTGGTTGTACACACCTTTAACTCTTCCGGAAACTATTTCTCTCAGTTCATACGTATTATTATGATTATTCTTTACAACAACATATGGTCCTGTATATAGTAATAATAACTTTTTTGTTATCCCTTCTAGGGTGCTGGGCAGTTCTCGATTTTTTAATAGAACTTTCTCACCCTCTTTGTAAGTTATTGTACGTCCTATTGCCTTTTGATATTTGGCTTGCCGTTTTTCTTGGTCTTCGGCTACTTTGTTATAGAATCTCACCTGGTCAAACTTACGATCATTGTTTGTTGGGAACTCGATTATTTCTTCAATTTCTCGGGGAGTTGGCTTCTCATACATGGCGGAGTAAGGGGTAATTCCTATAGCTAGATGGTGGGCAAAATTTAGGAATTTCTCTGTTGCTGCTAAGTACTCTTGCCACTTTTTCTGTTGGTTGTGACAGTACATTCGCAAGATTCTACCCACTTCTCTCAGTACCCTCTCAGCCGGATTACTACTTGGGTGGTAGACTGACGTCTTATAGGTTTTGATCCCAAGTGATAATAATGTGTCTCGCCATCTTCTCCCTTTAAATTGAGTACCATGGTCGGTAATTATTGAAGATGGTTTACCGATCTCTGGCACATACAACTCTGTGATTACCGCAAGAACTTTCGCAGTGGTTGCCCGATTAACCGGGTATAGCTTTATGTATTTAGTATAATGGTCCATGATTATTATTAGGTACTTGTACTTGTGTCGACCACCGCTATGGGGAAATGGCCCGCAATATATCTAAGAACACTTTTTCTAGTTTTGCGTTTGATGTTATTGGTATCATTATACCCTCTTTCTTCTCATTGTTAATCTTAACACACTGGCAAATATTACAAGATTTCAGGTAATTTCTTACCTTTCGGTTAATGTTCTTTATTTTGCAATTTTCTTCTAAAGCCTGTATCACTTTTAGCGCTCCCATATGGCCATACCTTATATGATAATCAATTATAACTTCCTTTTCGATTTGGTGCGGAATTATCACCTTCCAGGTTTCTTCATCCAATGCCGTTTTTACGAATAGTATTCCTTTATTGAGATGGTAGTATTTGGAAACGGTGTCATCGTCGGCTTCCAATCGACTGATTATGTTTTTCAGTTTAGGGTCAGACTGTTGGTGGATACGGATGTTTATTAATAGGGCTTGTAGATCGGATCTGGTTTTAAATAAGTTGTAAATTTTAACTAAGCTCTCCTTCTCTCCCTCGAAGGTCTGGTCTTCCAAATTTATTGTGAAGAAAACTTGTTTCTTCATCGATGTCTTCTTTTCTTCTGGTATCTTATAATTGTATTTTCTTCATCTTCTTGTGGATGTCATCGGGTTTTTGGGTTCCTTCTTCACCTACTCTTCTTGTTTCTTCAAATGCATCACCTTTTATGGTGGATCTTGCCTTGTTCTGGGTTTCTTCCTTATCTACTCCTTACTTTCGTTGTGGGTTTAGTTATGTTCTGGGTTTCTTCCTTATCTACTCCTACCTTCGTTGTGGGTTTAGTTATGTTCTGGGTTTCTTCTTTTTCTACTCCTACCCTCCTTGTGGGTTTAGTTATGTTCTGGGTTTCTTCTTTATCTACTCCTACCTTCGTTGTGGGTTTAGTTATGTTCTGGGTTTCTTCCTTATCTACTCCTTACCTTCGTTGTGGGTTTAGTTATGTTCTGGGTTTCTTCCTTATCTACTCCTTACCTTCCTGGGTATTATATTTTTTCACCTTTAGTTATTAAAATTGGTTTTGATGATTCATCACTTGTAACATTTATTTTATATGAACTTATATTTTAAATCAATGATTGTACTGCACGGTTGTTCTGAATTAATTCTTTATTACATTGCTTTCTTCGGATTTAAACATGTTATTATATTATTTTAATGATCAGTTCGCCATTCATTTTTATGGGCTTATCTGTCATGCTACAGATTGCTCTCCTCCAGAAGTAATTATTTCAGACTTGATTATGGATGAAATAATTTCTTATGACAATTTTATTATTTTTTATACTTCATTTTCCTCTCCATTTTTATATCGACTTTTTTATAGTTGAGCTTAATAAATTTTATATATATAGTCACTTATCTGACTTTTGATCCTTCTTGGATAGTTAGTGTCTTCTGAGATATATTATTATTATTATTATACATTTTCTTTCCTTATAAACTTCGTGTTGCATCCTTGGGATATTAATTCCCTAACGTTCCCTATCATGTGGGCTGGGGCAGTTCAGAGGGGCACTGTAGGCTTCACAACTCTGCTGGCCATACACCACTTCTACAATTTGAGTCCAGAGGCACATTCATCTCTGCTCAAAAAACATAATGCTGCTGGAATTATCTACAGTCAGTCATCAAATAAATTAAATAAAAAGTAGTCTCATTGTCGACTAATAAAAATATCTTTGGATTCTTCACTTCGTAGTTTCTCAGATTATCTCACATTTTCTATCTTAATAAATCTTCTTAATTCTTATTATACTCATTATATATATTTTTCTAAACTCTTAGCTCGTCTGATATATTATTTTAATTATGGTTGGAAACTTTTGTTAATTCTTCTTGTTACTAGTTATTGTGTAACTCTTTTCCTTCTCCATCTGAATTCTCATTATACTTCCTTCTGGTTAATTACATTGTTAGCATGGTTTTTATATATAGCATTTTCTCTTTGGTTCTTATGCATTATTTGAATGGTCTTATTTTATTATATTTAATTGTTTCCAAAATTTCTTTGTAATTGATATTCAGGTTGTTATTGTGATCACATTATTTAAATATCACTATAATATTGATGACTCGGAACACTAAGTTTTTTATAAGTAAAAACGTAAAGTTTTACCTTACAGCCTAAACCGGCTTTCACCTATAGAAGGCTTCATCAGAGGCTGTCGTTAGTAGCGCTGCTCGTCTTAGGACACATCATGGACAACGAAATCCAAGAACATATTATTTAATTATATTTTTCTTTCTTTTCTCTCAGAAAGTCATTAATCCGCTTTCGCATTCATTAAAATTAACTTATTTATATTATATTTCATGTGGTACTTCTTTTCTTTGCGTTTCATATAGGTTTTATTATTATTATTTGTTCAAAATCATTTTCTCCATATATTTGGTATGAGTTGTTCTTCTTTGCTTCTTCAGAACTGAGTAATATCATAATCATCTTTCTTGATTATCTGTTTCCATTATTGTTTCATAAGTAGTTAGTCATAGGTCGTTCTCATTATATTATTGTTTTTCTTTTTTGGATTTTTATAATTTTATTATAATAACAGTTTCTTCTCTTTGTTTCCAAATTATTGCCTTCTCTTGTATATCACATTCTTTTTTGTTTTTCTTCTCTACTCCTTCAAATGCTAGATATTCACATTTATTCTGGATTATATTTAATTCTTTTTTCTGAATTAATCATATTATTATCTTCTAAATTTAATTATAAATGTAACATATTTATTTTTAGAACTTTGTTAGTTTTATTCAAAATTCAAATTCTTCTTTTTATTTAATTTCCATAACATTTTTCATAAATCATTTGTAATAAGTTGATCTTATTTTGTTTTAAAATTTGGACGTTTTATCAAAATTCAAATTATTTTTAATTCATTTATCTACAAATTTTTCCTTGCTAAATTGTTTGTAGTAAGATGTGCTTACTTATTTTCTGAATTTTTTATTTTGCTATTATATTCTAAATCCTTTTCTTTTTATTATATCTCAAATTGTTTCTTTCAAAATTGTTTGTAGTAAGTTGGTCTTACTTCATTTTAAAATTTGTAGTTTTTATAAAATTCTAAATTCTTCCTTTTTAATTACCATAAAGTTTTTTCACAAAATTAGTTGTAGTAAGTTGGCCTTACTTTTATTTTAGAATTTTTTATTTTAATTCAAAATTCTTGTATTTTTAATTATTCCAAATGGTTTCTCTTCAAAATTGTGTGTAGTAAGTTGGTCTTACTTCATTTTAGAATTTTGTTTGTTTTTATAAATTCTTTTTCATTCTTCATAGTACTTTTTTATGGATGCTTGGTTGTACACACCTTTAACTCTTCCGGAAACTATTTCTCTCAGTTCATACGTATTATTATGATTATTCTTTACAACAACATATGGTCCTGTATATAGTAATAATAACTTTTTTGTTATCCCTTCTAGGGTGCTGGGCAGTTCTCGATTTTTTAATAGAACTTTCTCACCCTCTTTGTAAGTTATTGTACGTCCTATTGCCTTTTGATATTTGGCTTGCCGTTTTTCTTGGTCTTCGGCTACTTTGTTATAGAATCTCACCTGGTCAAACTTACGATCATTGTTTGTTGGGAACTCGATTATTTCTTCAATTTCTCGGGGAGTTGGCTTCTCATACATGGCGGAGTAAGGGGTAATTCCTATAGCTAGATGGTGGGCAAAATTTAGGAATTTCTCTGTTGCTGCTAAGTACTCTTGCCACTTTTTCTGTTGGTTGTGACAGTACATTCGCAAGATTCTACCCACTTCTCTCAGTACCCTCTCAGCCGGATTACTACTTGGGTGGTAGACTGACGTCTTATAGGTTTTGATCCCAAGTGATAATAATGTGTCTCGCCATCTTCTCCCTTTAAATTGAGTACCATGGTCGGTAATTATTGAAGATGGTTTACCGATCTCTGGCACATACAACTCTGTGATTACCGCAAGAACTTTCGCAGTGGTTGCCCGATTAACCGGGTATAGCTTTATGTATTTAGTATAATGGTCCATGATTATTATTAGGTACTTGTACTTGTGTCGACCACCGCTATGGGGAAATGGCCCGCAATATATCTAAGAACACTTTTTCTAGTTTTGCGTTTGATGTTATTGGTATCATTATACCCTCTTTCTTCTCATTGTTAATCTTAACACACTGGCAAATATTACAAGATTTCAGGTAATTTCTTACCTTTCGGTTAATGTTCTTTATTTTGCAATTTTCTTCTAAAGCCTGTATCACTTTTAGCGCTCCCATATGGCCATACCTTATATGATAATCAATTATAACTTCCTTTTCGATTTGGTGCGGAATTATCACCTTCCAGGTTTCTTCATCCAATGCCGTTTTTACGAATAGTATTCCTTTATTGAGATGGTAGTATTTGGAAACGGTGTCATCGTCGGCTTCCAATCGACTGATTATGTTTTTCAGTTTAGGGTCAGACTGTTGGTGGATACGGATGTTTATTAATAGGGCTTGTAGATCGGATCTGGTTTTAAATAAGTTGTAAATTTTAACTAAGCTCTCCTTCTCTCCCTCGAAGGTCTGGTCTTCCAAATTTATTGTGAAGAAAACTTGTTTCTTCATCGATGTCTTCTTTTCTTCTGGTATCTTATAATTGTATTTTCTTCATCTTCTTGTGGATGTCATCGGGTTTTTGGGTTCCTTCTTCACCTACTCTTCTTGTTTCTTCAAATGCATCACCTTTTATGGTGGATCTTGCCTTGTTCTGGGTTTCTTCCTTATCTACTCCTTACTTTCGTTGTGGGTTTAGTTATGTTCTGGGTTTCTTCCTTATCTACTCCTACCTTCGTTGTGGGTTTAGTTATGTTCTGGGCTTCTTCTTTTTCTACTCCTACCCTCCTTGTGGGTTTAGTTATGTTCTGGGTTTCTTCTTTATCTACTCCTACCTTCGTTGTGGGTTTAGTTATGTTCTGGGTTTCTTCCTTATCTACTCCTTACCTTCGTTGTGGGTTTAGTTATGTTCTGGGTTTCTTCCTTATCTACTCCTTACCTTCCTGGGTATTATATTTTTTCACCTTTAGTTATTAAAATTGGTTTTGATGATTCATCACTTGTAACATTTATTTTATATGAACTTATATTTTAAATCAATGATTGTACTGCACGGTTGTTCTGAATTAATTCTTTATTACATTGCTTTCTTCGGATTTAAACATGTTATTATATTATTTTAATGATCAGTTCGCCATTCATTTTTATGGGCTTATCTGTCATGCTACAGATTGCTCTCCTCCAGAAGTAATTATTTCAGACTTGATTATGGATGAAATAATTTCTTATGACAATTTTATTATTTTTTATACTTCATTTTCCTCTCCATTTTTATATCGACTTTTTTATAGTTGAGCTTAATAAATTTTATATATATAGTCACTTATCTGACTTTTGATCCTTCTTGGATAGTTAGTGTCTTCTGAGATATATTATTATTATTATTATACATTTTCTTTCCTTATAAACTTCGTGTTGCATCCTTGGGATATTAATTCCCTAACGTTCCCTATCATGTGGGCTGGGGCAGTTCAGAGGGGCACTGTAGGCTTCACAACTCTGCTGGCCATACACCACTTCTACAATTTGAGTCCAGAGGCACATTCATCTCTGCTCAAAAAACATAATGCTGCTGGAATTATCTACAGTCAGTCATCAAATAAATTAAATAAAAAGTAGTCTCATTGTCGACTAATAAAAATATCTTTGGATTCTTCACTTCGTAGTTTCTCAGATTATCTCACATTTTCTATCTTAATAAATCTTCTTAATTCTTATTATACTCATTATATATATTTTTCTAAACTCTTAGCTCGTCTGATATATTATTTTAATTATGGTTGGAAACTTTTGTTAATTCTTCTTGTTACTAGTTATTGTGTAACTCTTTTCCTTCTCCATCTGAATTCTCATTATACTTCCTTCTGGTTAATTACATTGTTAGCATGGTTTTTATATATAGCATTTTCTCTTTGGTTCTTATGCATTATTTGAATGGTCTTATTTTATTATATTTAATTGTTTCCAAAATTTCTTTGTAATTGATATTCAGGTTGTTATTGTGATCACATTATTTAAATATCACTATAATATTGATGACTCGGAACACTAAGTTTTTTATAAGTAAAAACGTAAAGTTTTACCTTACAGCCTAAACCGGCTTTCACCTATAGAAGGCTTCATCAGAGGCTGTCGTTAGTAGCGCTGCTCGTCTTAGGACACATCATGGACAACGAAATCCAAGAACATATTATTTAATTATATTTTTCTTTCTTTTCTCTCAGAAAGTCATTAATCCGCTTTCGCATTCATTAAAATTAACTTATTTATATTATATTTCATGTGGTACTTCTTTTCTTTGCGTTTCATATAGGTTTTATTATTATTATTTGTTCAAAATCATTTTCTCCATATATTTGGTATGAGTTGTTCTTCTTTGCTTCTTCAGAACTGAGTAATATCATAATCATCTTTCTTGATTATCTGTTTCCATTATTGTTTCATAAGTAGTTAGTCATAGGTCGTTCTCATTATATTATTGTTTTTCTTTTTTGGATTTTTATAATTTTATTATAATAACAGTTTCTTCTCTTTGTTTCCAAATTATTGCCTTCTCTTGTATATCACATTCTTTTTTGTTTTTCTTCTCTACTCCTTCAAATGCTAGATATTCACATTTATTCTGGATTATATTTAATTCTTTTTTCTGAATTAATCATATTATTATCTTCTAAATTTAATTATAAATGTAACATATTTATTTTTAGAACTTTGTTAGTTTTATTCAAAATTCAAATTCTTCTTTTTATTTAATTTCCATAACATTTTTCATAAATCATTTGTAATAAGTTGATCTTATTTTGTTTTAAAATTTGGACGTTTTATCAAAATTCAAATTATTTTTAATTCATTTATCTACAAATTTTTCCTTGCTAAATTGTTTGTAGTAAGATGTGCTTACTTATTTTCTGAATTTTTTATTTTGCTATTATATTCTAAATCCTTTTCTTTTTATTATATCTCAAATTGTTTCTTTCAAAATTGTTTGTAGTAAGTTGGTCTTACTTCATTTTAAAATTTGTAGTTTTTATAAAATTCTAAATTCTTCCTTTTTAATTACCATAAAGTTTTTTCACAAAATTAGTTGTAGTAAGTTGGCCTTACTTTTATTTTAGAATTTTTTATTTTAATTCAAAATTCTTGTATTTTTAATTATTCCAAATGGTTTCTCTTCAAAATTGTGTGTAGTAAGTTGGTCTTACTTCATTTTAGAATTTTGTTTGTTTTTATAAATTCTTTTTCATTCTTCATAGTACTTTTTTATGGATGCTTGGTTGTACACACCTTTAACTCTTCCGGAAACTATTTCTCTCAGTTCATACGTATTATTATGATTATTCTTTACAACAACATATGGTCCTGTATATAGTAATAATAACTTTTTTGTTATCCCTTCTAGGGTGCTGGGCAGTTCTCGATTTTTTAATAGAACTTTCTCACCCTCTTTGTAAGTTATTGTACGTCCTATTGCCTTTTGATATTTGGCTTGCCGTTTTTCTTGGTCTTCGGCTACTTTGTTATAGAATCTCACCTGGTCAAACTTACGATCATTGTTTGTTGGGAACTCGATTATTTCTTCAATTTCTCGGGGAGTTGGCTTCTCATACATGGCGGAGTAAGGGGTAATTCCTATAGCTAGATGGTGGGCAAAATTTAGGAATTTCTCTGTTGCTGCTAAGTACTCTTGCCACTTTTTCTGTTGGTTGTGACAGTACATTCGCAAGATTCTACCCACTTCTCTCAGTACCCTCTCAGCCGGATTACTACTTGGGTGGTAGACTGACGTCTTATAGGTTTTGATCCCAAGTGATAATAATGTGTCTCGCCATCTTCTCCCTTTAAATTGAGTACCATGGTCGGTAATTATTGAAGATGGTTTACCGATCTCTGGCACATACAACTCTGTGATTACCGCAAGAACTTTCGCAGTGGTTGCCCGATTAACCGGGTATAGCTTTATGTATTTAGTATAATGGTCCATGATTATTATTAGGTACTTGTACTTGTGTCGACCACCGCTATGGGGAAATGGCCCGCAATATATCTAAGAACACTTTTTCTAGTTTTGCGTTTGATGTTATTGGTATCATTATACCCTCTTTCTTCTCATTGTTAATCTTAACACACTGGCAAATATTACAAGATTTCAGGTAATTTCTTACCTTTCGGTTAATGTTCTTTATTTTGCAATTTTCTTCTAAAGCCTGTATCACTTTTAGCGCTCCCATATGGCCATACCTTATATGATAATCAATTATAACTTCCTTTTCGATTTGGTGCGGAATTATCACCTTCCAGGTTTCTTCATCCAATGCCGTTTTTACGAATAGTATTCCTTTATTGAGATGGTAGTATTTGGAAACGGTGTCATCGTCGGCTTCCAATCGACTGATTATGTTTTTCAGTTTAGGGTCAGACTGTTGGTGGATACGGATGTTTATTAATAGGGCTTGTAGATCGGATCTGGTTTTAAATAAGTTGTAAATTTTAACTAAGCTCTCCTTCTCTCCCTCGAAGGTCTGGTCTTCCAAATTTATTGTGAAGAAAACTTGTTTCTTCATCGATGTCTTCTTTTCTTCTGGTATCTTATAATTGTATTTTCTTCATCTTCTTGTGGATGTCATCGGGTTTTTGGGTTCCTTCTTCACCTACTCTTCTTGTTTCTTCAAATGCATCACCTTTTATGGTGGATCTTGCCTTGTTCTGGGTTTCTTCCTTATCTACTCCTTACTTTCGTTGTGGGTTTAGTTATGTTCTGGGTTTCTTCCTTATCTACTCCTACCTTCGTTGTGGGTTTAGTTATGTTCTGGGTTTCTTCTTTTTCTACTCCTACCCTCCTTGTGGGTTTAGTTATGTTCTGGGTTTCTTCTTTATCTACTCCTACCTTCGTTGTGGGTTTAGTTATGTTCTGGGTTTCTTCCTTATCTACTCCTTACCTTCGTTGTGGGTTTAGTTATGTTCTGGGTTTCTTCCTTATCTACTCCTTACCTTCCTGGGTATTATATTTTTTCACCTTTAGTTATTAAAATTGGTTTTGATGATTCATCACTTGTAACATTTATTTTATATGAACTTATATTTTAAATCAATGATTGTACTGCACGGTTGTTCTGAATTAATTCTTTATTACATTGCTTTCTTCGGATTTAAACATGTTATTATATTATTTTAATGATCAGTTCGCCATTCATTTTTATGGGCTTATCTGTCATGCTACAGATTGCTCTCCTCCAGAAGTAATTATTTCAGACTTGATTATGGATGAAATAATTTCTTATGACAATTTTATTATTTTTTATACTTCATTTTCCTCTCCATTTTTATATCGACTTTTTTATAGTTGAGCTTAATAAATTTTATATATATAGTCACTTATCTGACTTTTGATCCTTCTTGGATAGTTAGTGTCTTCTGAGATATATTATTATTATTATTATACATTTTCTTTCCTTATAAACTTCGTGTTGCATCCTTGGGATATTAATTCCCTAACGTTCCCTATCATGTGGGCTGGGGCAGTTCAGAGGGGCACTGTAGGCTTCACAACTCTGCTGGCCATACACCACTTCTACAATTTGAGTCCAGAGGCACATTCATCTCTGCTCAAAAAACATAATGCTGCTGGAATTATCTACAGTCAGTCATCGAATAAATTAAATAAAAAGTAGTCTCATTGTCGACTAATAAAAATATCTTTGGATTCTTCACTTCGTAGTTTCTCAGATTATCTCACATTTTCTATCTTAATAAATCTTCTTAATTCTTATTATACTCATTATATATATTTTTCTAAACTCTTAGCTCGTCTGATATATTATTTTAATTATGGTTGGAAACTTTTGTTAATTCTTCTTGTTACTAGTTATTGTGTAACTCTTTTCCTTCTCCATCTGAATTCTCATTATACTTCCTTCTGGTTAATTACATTGTTAGCATGGTTTTTATATATAGCATTTTCTCTTTGGTTCTTATGCATTATTTGAATGGTCTTATTTTATTATATTTAATTGTTTCCAAAATTTCTTTGTAATTGATATTCAGGTTGTTATTGTGATCACATTATTTAAATATCACTATAATATTGATGACTCGGAACACTAAGTTTTTTATAAGTAAAAACGTAAAGTTTTACCTTACAGCCTAAACCGGCTTTCACCTATAGAAGGCTTCATCAGAGGCTGTCGTTAGCGCTGCTCGTCTTAGGACACATCATGGACAACGAAATCCAAGAACATATTATTTAATTATATTTTTCTTTCTTTTCTCTCAGAAAGTCATTAATCCGCTTTCGCATTCATTAAAATTAACTTATTTATATTATATTTCATGTGGTACTTCTTTTCTTTGCGTTTCATATAGGTTTTATTATTATTATTTGTTCAAAATCATTTTCTCCATATATTTGGTATGAGTTGTTCTTCTTTGCTTCTTCAGAACTGAGTAATATCATAATCATCTTTCTTGATTATCTGTTTCCATTATTGTTTCATAAGTAGTTAGTCATAGGTCGTTCTCATTATATTATTGTTTTTCTTTTTTGGATTTTTATAATTTTATTATAATAACAGTTTCTTCTCTTTGTTTCCAAATTATTGCCTTCTCTTGTATATCACATTCTTTTTTGTTTTTCTTCTCTACTCCTTCAAATGCTAGATATTCACATTTATTCTGGATTATATTTAATTCTTTTTTCTGAATTAATCATATTATTATCTTCTAAATTTAATTATAAATGTAACATATTTATTTTTAGAACTTTGTTAGTTTTATTCAAAATTCAAATTCTTCTTTTTATTTAATTTCCATAACATTTTTCATAAATCATTTGTAATAAGTTGATCTTATTTTGTTTTAAAATTTGGACGTTTTATCAAAATTCAAATTATTTTTAATTCATTTATCTACAAATTTTTCCTTGCTAAATTGTTTGTAGTAAGATGTGCTTACTTATTTTCTGAATTTTTTATTTTGCTATTATATTCTAAATCCTTTTCTTTTTATTATATCTCAAATTGTTTCTTTCAAAATTGTTTGTAGTAAGTTGGTCTTACTTCATTTTAAAATTTGTAGTTTTTATAAAATTCTAAATTCTTCCTTTTTAATTACCATAAAGTTTTTTCACAAAATTAGTTGTAGTAAGTTGGCCTTACTTTTATTTTAGAATTTTTTATTTTAATTCAAAATTCTTGTATTTTTAATTATTCCAAATGGTTTCTCTTCAAAATTGTGTGTAGTAAGTTGGTCTTACTTCATTTTAGAATTTTGTTTGTTTTTATAAATTCTTTTTCATTCTTCATAGTACTTTTTTATGGATGCTTGGTTGTACACACCTTTAACTCTTCCGGAAACTATTTCTCTCAGTTCATACGTATTATTATGATTATTCTTTACAACAACATATGGTCCTGTATATAGTAATAATAACTTTTTTGTTATCCCTTCTAGGGTGCTGGGCAGTTCTCGATTTTTTAATAGAACTTTCTCACCCTCTTTGTAAGTTATTGTACGTCCTATTGCCTTTTGATATTTGGCTTGCCGTTTTTCTTGGTCTTCGGCTACTTTGTTATAGAATCTCTCCTGGTCAAACTTACGATCATTGTTTGTTGGGAACTCGATTATTTCTTCAATTTCTCGGGGAGTTGGCTTCTCATACATGGCGGAGTAAGGGGTAATTCCTATAGCTGGATGGTGGGCAAAATTTAGGAATTTCTCTGTTGCTGCTAAGTACTCTTGCCACTTTTTCTGTTGGTTGTGACAGTACATTCGCAAGATTCTACCCACTTCTCTCAGTACCCTCTCAGCCGGATTACTACTTGGGTGGTAGACTGACGTCTTATAGGTTTTGATCCCAAGTGATAATAATGTGTCTCGCCATCTTCTCCCTTTAAATTGAGTACCATGGTCGGTAATTATTGAAGATGGTTTACCGATCTCTGGCACATATAACTCTGTGATTACCGCAAGAACTTTCGCAGTGGTTGCCTGATTAACCGGGTATAGCTTTATGTATTTAGTATAATGGTCCATGATTATTATTAGGTACTTGTACTTGTGTCGACCACCGCTATGGGGAAATGGCCCGCAATATATCTAAGAACACTTTTTCTAGTTTTGCGTTTGATGTTATTGGTATCATTATACCCTCTTTCTTCTCATTGTTAATCTTAACACACTGGCAAATATTACAAGATTTCAGGTAATTTCTTACCTTTCGGTTAATGTTCTTTATTTTGCAATTTTCTTCTAAAGCCTGTATCACTTTTAGCGCTCCCATATGGCCATACCTTATATGATAATCAATTATAACTTCCTTTTCGATTTGGTGCGGAATTATCACCTTCCAGGTTTCTTCATCCAATGCCGTTTTTACGAATAGTATTCCTTTATTGAGATGGTAGTATTTGGAAACGGTGTCATCGTCGGCTTCCAATCGACTGATTATGTTTTTCAGTTTAGGGTCAGACTGTTGGTGGATACGGATGTTTATTAATAGGGCTTGTAGATCGGATCTGGTTTTAAATAAGTTGTAAATTTTAACTAAGCTCTCCTTCTCTCCCTCGAAGGTCTGGTCTTCCAAATTTATTGTGAAGAAAACTTGTTTCTTCATCGATGTCTTCTTTTATTCTGGTATCTTATAATTCTATTTTCTTCATCTTCTTGTGGATGTCATCGGGTTTTTGGGTTCCTTCTTCACCTACTCTTCTTGTTTCTTCAAATGCATCACCTTTTATGGTGGATCTTGCCTTGTTCTGGGTTTCTTCCTTATCTACTCCTTACTTTCGTTGTGGGTTTAGTTATGTTCTGGGTTTCTTCCTTATCTACTCCTACCTTCGTTGTGGGTTTAGTTATGTTCTGGGTTTCTTCTTTTTCTACTCCTACCTTCCTTGTGGGTTTAGTTATGTTCTGGGTTTCTTCTTTATCTACTCCTACCTTCGTTGTGGGTTTAGTTATGTTCTGGGTTTCTTCCTTATCTACTCCTTACCTTCGTTGTGGGTTTAGTTATGTTCTGGGTTTCTTCCTTATCTACTCCTTACCTTCCTGGGTATTATATTTTTTCACCTTTAGTTATTAAAATTGGTTTTGATGATTCATCACTTGTAATATTTATTTTATATGAACTTATATTTTAAATCAATGATTGTACTGCACGGTTGTTCTGAATTAATTCTTTATTACATTGCTTTCTTCGGATTTAAACATGTTATTACAGTAGAAGCCCGTTATAGCGCGGTCTGATATACCACGGTGAAGAGTATGTCGCCCGTTATTAGCGAAAATTCTTACTTGTAGAGAGTGAGTAAATTACGAATTGTTTATCGTGACTTCCGTAGCCACAACATTGGAATGCGTTGCGTTTATTGTAAACAAAGGCTTGTTGTTGGAAACAGCATTGTAAACAACAGCCAGAATTGCCAGTTCAAGTGTACCTGTAGACATAAACAATTGCCCGAGCTATTTACAGTCTCTACGTTTCTAAGAATTCATGCCAAGGCAAGCAGCCAACTAAATCCCTTCTCTCCCTCATATTACAGTAAAGTATAAGATCATACTCTGATATTATCTTATCAAAGTGTACACTCTTTGTCATAAATTCACATAGTGTAGAGTTTTGTGATGTCGCAGAAAAGAAAAGCATATTCTGTGAGTGATAAACTCAAAATAATTGATCGTGTGAAGAACGGAGAGTCAAAGGCAAGTTTATCACGTGAGTGTGGGATCCCAGAAGGAACAATTAGAGGGTGGATGAAGGAAGAAGATAAACTTAAAAGTTTTGTGAACACAGTTGAAAGTGAAGTGGGGTTGCAAAGAAAAAAGACTAAAGTAGGTAAGGATAGTGAACTAGATGAGTGTCTGTACAGGTGGTTTTTAATAAAACGAAGTGAAGGTGTGCCACTGTCAGGACTCAAGAGCTCAAGCTGTGAAATTCCATAGTGATTTACATGGCAACAGTGACTTTAATGCATCTGATGGGTGGTTTTCGCAATGGAAATCTCGTCATGGTATAAGCCAGATAAGCATTGAAGGGGAAGCACGATCATGTGACAGTGAAGCTGCAGCACTTTTTCCTCAGGCATTAAACAAAGTAATGATCGATAACGATTTAAATGACCATCAAGTGTATAACTGTGATGAAACTGCTCTGTATTTTCGAACGCTTCCTACCAGAACTCTGGATGTGAATAATTCAATAAATAAATCTGGATTAAAAATAAATAAGGATAGAGTTACCCTCCTGTTTGCCACAAATAAATCAGGCAGCCACAAAGTTAACCCTCTCTGTATAGGGAAAAGCCGAAATCCTAGATGCTTTCAACATGTTAACATGACGTCATTACCCATCACATATCGTAATACAAAAAATGCTTGGATGACAAGTGATATTTTCGGTAAATGGTTCCATGAAGAATTTGTTCCATCTGTGAGAAGCCACCTGCGGTCACTCAACCTCGAAGAAAAAGCTGTACTGACCCTTGACCACTGTCCAGCACATCCACCTGCTGATATGCTACAGTCAAGAGATGGGAAAATCGGAGTCATGTTCTTGCCGAAAAACACTACAGCACTGATCCAGCCATTAGATCAAGGCATCATAAAAGCATTTAAAGCGCATTACCGCTGTGAACTTCTGAGTGCTATAGTGAATTCTGATGAGGAAATGGAAATTTACCTTAAGTCAATAAACCTGAAAACAGTTGCGTATTCAATAGGTCTTGCATGGGAAAGTATTAGTACGGCTACGATTCAGAATTGCTGGAAGAAATGTTCCTTTGAACAAAACATCGCCGATGGAAATTGCTCTGTTGCCGGATTCACTAATAGTGATGTACAGTCTGCGAGTAGTGCTCTGCATTGCAACTTCACTCTAGATGACTTGAATGACTGGGCAGAAGTTGACAACGGTGAGCCTGTTACAGAATGTATAGGAGATAAAAATATCATCGATGCAGTCCGAAATGCAAATTGCGAAGAAAAAGAAGACGATGACGATGATGGAAATGAAAATGGGGTGGAAGTGAAAGAAGTTATTCCAAATGTCAGTGAAGTGATAATACACATAAACAAAGTAATTTCGTGGATGGAGAGGCAAAGTGAATCTACTTTTAATCTACTTTTAATTAATCTAATTTAGATTAATAATGTTCGTCTGCTGCACCTCGCGTTTATAAAACAATATGCGGAAAAGAAACGCTGTGCATTATCCCGTCAAACAACAATTATGGACTTTTTTAAGACCAACAATTAGGCCTACAGTAGGTCGAGTGAGCAATGTATAAATAGTGTATTTTATATTCCATTGGATTAAAATAGATTAAAATAAGTATTGGATTAAAATACAGTTTTCTTATTTTTTATTTCTACATTTGGTGACGTAATTTACGTACAGTATATAGTAGTGCATTATGCTGTAGCCTTTTTCCTGGTCCTCCCTCCCCATCATTTGTCACTGTACAGGTCACCTTCCGATATACCGCGGTTACGCCTATAACGCGGGGGAAAGTATGTCACCCGACAACCGCGCTATATCGGGCTTCTACTGTATATTATTTTAATGATCAATTCGCCATTCATTTTTATGGGGTTATCTGTCATGCTACAACATTCATTAAAACATCGGGTAAGTTATTATTATTTATAAAGGTATCATCAAAATAATTATCAATCTCTATTTTACAAGGTAAGTATTTTATATCATTTATCTTCACCACTTCTAACCTCTCTCTCAATTCTTTATAATTTCTCTTTAACTGATATATTATTATCTCCCTATCTACACACAACTCTCTCTCAAAACATCTTTCATCATCATAACACCTGTCACTACCCCCCTGAACTATCTCCCATGCAAAGGGCAACATAAAACCACTAAAATACTTTCTGGCTTTACCAGATACAAATACATCACTACAACAACTTAAGGGACCCTTTAGAGACACCATGTCTCCCACATAACCATTAGAGGAACCTTTGTCCTCATAAAACACATGTGAAGTCTGTACTCCACTCATACTACAGGAAAATTTTGCCCTTTGTAACCCCTCTAAACTTTCATCACACTCTCTCACTAACTGATAAACATTTGTTTCTACTACTTCATTATCACATACTACTTCCACTATATTCTCAGAGTTGCAATTAACATC
Source organism: Magicicada septendecula (assembly GCA_034769895.1). Lineage (NCBI taxonomy): Eukaryota > Metazoa > Arthropoda > Insecta > Hemiptera > Cicadidae > Magicicada > Magicicada septendecula. Next base: position 263,829,806 of record CM068373.1, read on the forward strand.
ATTATCATCACTATTCAATACTTTACTATCTAACACTACCTCTTCCACTATTTTGTCATCATTAATATTTGTCATAACTATGGCATCATCATCTAACTTCTTATTCAGCATCTGATTGAATTTAGGTTCTAAATTTTTATTCATTTCATCAATCCTTTTCTCGCAATTATTATTTATAGATTTTATTACCTGTTCTTTCATATTATTTAAATTTGTATTAATTACATTTACTTGCTCACTAAACTTGAAATTCTGTTGCTTAATTTCGTTTCTGATTAATTTTATCTCATTATTCTGTTCATTCAATTTTTCGTCATTACTATCAAATCGTTTACTGAGAAGGTTAAATAGGTCATTCATTGACATTTCTTTTTCTTTTATATTTGTTTTGGTTGTAATGGGAGTGTAATTTGCTCCCGCCTCACTAATTAATACAGATCCATGTACATTACTGTCATATATTGACAGTGACTCTGTTTGAATACCTGAATCGCTATTTATTTGACTTTCTGTCTGGCTGTCAGTGAAGCTGACTTCATTGTTAATATTTTCATTAGTATCCATTATTTATTCTTATATTTACTATTTTCTCACTCTGTATGTTTTACTTAACTATATTGTACACATCACTTAACCTGTGCGTAGTTTACATACTTCACGTAATTTTTGTGTACTGTAAATTTTTCAACCCCTCAACCATACTTGCATGCGGAATTTCATATATACATTTACTTAATAAAATTCGTTCCAGTTCGTGGCGCCATCTGTGATGTTATTTAATTATTACATTTAAATCATAAACTATTTCTCTCCCACTTACCTTTCTTCTGCCCAGGGTTACATCACACGAACGGTGCAACGTAAGTATGATTTTAAGGTTACATGAAAAATGTATGCTACGCTCATTTTATGTAATGGAATTCCAAAATCTTTTATTATATAATTATTTCATTTTATATTCCTCTCTAAAACTCAACTTTTCTCTCCTTTTTAAGACATTACAGGTTTCTAAGAATTAAGTTTAACCAAACATGATTTTTACAAGTTACTTACCCTAATTCTTATACTAGAGAAAGCACCCAGTATGCTCACACACTCATTCATTCATAGAAGTTAACAGCCCATTATATGTGGAAAATAAGAGTAATATTAAGTTTTGTGGAATGTTACGTGGGTGGCGTCCTTTTTCCCGACCACATGGCGTGTCTCACTGAATATCTTTTGCTTGATGTCAAAGTTTATGATTGCATTTTTTAATACTTTTCTTGTTTCATGGTTTCGTACTGTTTAACACTGTTACACAATTACAGAGAATTAACTTGAATTTTGGCCGGCCGACCGTAATTTCTGAAGAACAAATTTTATAGAACCACGCGTGGTCTGGTGTTGATGTGGACTGCCCCGCGTTACCCACACTTCTTTCCCCTCCTCGGATTGCTGTATAGGAACTCAATGCCTTTTGGTGTTAAAGTCCTCATCACTGCACCCACAGTATATGCTATTTAGGCGTGTTTGACGTCGACGAAATCTTGACAACACTGACTATGTCACTCATATGGGCGTAGTCTCGAAATATATCCGGCATCCCCGGACCGCATGGAACAAAAATCTTTGCCTCTCTCCATTTTTTCGTGGCGTCGGTTGGAGTCTGATCTGCGTCGTCTATGCGCCCGTGTTAATGTTGCGCATCGGTGAGTGCCACACAGCACTGAAGTTCTTGGAATTAAACTGTTGTGGACAACACACCGCATTCCGACGCCCCGATTACTTTCAAAACTCTGCTCTGCTTGACTACAATCGTTTCATGTAGGTGACTCGCTGTTTTGGGACCATATAAATTGAATAAAACAAAAATAAAAGTACAACAAATTATAATACCCCTTTTCGCCCCGTTACAGATCTACACAGGGAACTGGACATTGTCACAGTAATTAATGTAGAATTAGGTGGGCAGGTCATGTACAAAGAATGACAGAGGATACGGCAGTGAAAAAAGTATTCATTGGAGAAAAAAGAAGATGGGTGGACGATGTAGATGAAGACTTGAGAAGACTGGGGGTCAGAAGGTGGCAAAGAGTCGCTCAGGATAGAGAGGAGTGGAGGCATGTCGTTCTGGAGGCCACAATCACTTGTTTCTGTATGTACAGCTGTTTATGCTACTTGCTGGTAGAGATGAATCTGATATTCCTGTATGTTTTTTTTCTATAGTTAACTAAACATGAAAAGAAAAATATTAGTTATTTTGCTTCTGTACATCACAATTCTTCATGTGTCAGCAGAAGACAGGATAACACATTACATTTCTGGTGTTATTTCTTTGTATATGATCTATTTAATTAAAAAACTAACTAAGAAAGGTACTTTTGATATGAACTCCGGTCTTAGGCAGGGTGATGAACTTTCAGCAGCCTTATGCTATTTTACACTAGATGTATCAATAAAAAAATTATAGAACTGAGTGGTTACATTGGAATTAAATTCACTCAGCTCTGTGGTTATGTTGACAATGTGGTAACAATTTTCAGAAATAGAATAGTCTTGAAGACTATATTGGTAAAAATAGACTTTGAAACAACCAAAAGAGACTACATATTAATGAAAGTAAACCTAAATACATGGTAATGAGCCAAAGAAATAATAATAATGCCTTTACTACTGCTGAGTATACAATCAGTCATGCTGAAGTTTTCACCTGTGAAGGAACTGAAATTAATAAAACTAACAACATGTTAAGAAAGATATATGGACCAATAAGAAATGTTGATGGAACATGGAGGATCTGGAAGAATCATGAACTTGACCTACTTGATGAATATATTGAATCACTATGTAGCACATGGATTGGACATGTTGTGCAGATGGATGAGAGTAAAATTGTAAAAATAATGTTTCAATGGAAACCTTCATAAAACCAATGAAGGATAGACCTAGGAAGAGATGGAGGGGTGACATGGAGGAAGATCTGAAGGAAATTGGGGTACAAAACTAGAGAGGAATGACCAAAGAAAGAGCAGAATAAGGAAGATTATTAAGAAAGAAAATACCTAAACAGGATTGTGCCTGCCAATTGAAGAAAAATAAGAAGAACTAAGAAGGGAAACTCACCTTAATGTAAACACATTTTACCCAATAATCAATAAAAATACTTGCTTTTAGAGTAAATTTTCTAAGGTGTTCATTATATCTGTATACTGGATTTATTTGTTTTAGACTGCAAGAAACAAAATTGTCTTTCTCAACTCATTCAAGATGAAACTGTCTATAATTTTTGGTGTGACGCACATGATATTTGGTGTCTGCCTTAGTGTTGTCAATCATCTGTAAGTACATTTTTCTCAATATCTGCTGTAGATTTTTAGTAGCTGCTGCCTTTCTATAAATTGAATGTTTAGTTTTTCTTCACTACAACTAAGAATACTACACTCCTAATATTTTTATGTATTTTTAATGTTTCAGTTAATTGCTTTACTTGTGTAGTCCAATATTTCAGAAGTAAGTTTAATTTTAATTAACGCCATTTATAACTATACTGTACCTAACAGAATTATTTGGTTTTTGTTAACGGGTGTTCTGAAACTATTTGTAAAACTATCTGTTCTAAAAATAAAAAGGCCAGTCATGTTCTTAATAGTCTTAAGAGTCAAGAATTCAAATAAAAAATTCACCCATTTAAAAACCGAAATGTCAAAAAAAAGTAGAAAGAGAACATATGACATGACAATGCCACAATAAATAAGGATAATTAATGAATAAAGTATTTCTGGGAGAAAAAATAGTAATTTTCAGAAAGGATACAATATTTGATGATTCAAATGTTACTGTTGTAACTGCGTAAAACAACCCATACCATACCACCCATATGCCCCCTATTTTGTTGACAGATTCTCTGAACAGGGATATAGACATTGGACTCCCCCTGGCCACTCATCACTTTTAAAGCACAGACAGAGTGTCACTATCGCTTAGTGCATGCGCCTGCTCTCATTTCCAAGTTCTGGAGTTTTCACTTCTTAAATAAGATGAATCTTCCATACCACCTGATTTCATTTTCAGAATTTTTCAACTAAGATAGATACATGCAAACCAAAATAATTAATTTGAATTTAGAACACTGATGTCATGAAAGATGGAATTAAAAACATGATTACCATTACTCTTGTAGACAAACATTCTGGCCAATCTGAGATGATCACCTAGAACCCTTTGAATAATGGCTATCGTTTTATATGTAAACGTTTATTCTTTCAAGTAGTAAAACTTTAGAGGGAATACTCATCCTCTATAAAGAGGTCAGCAAAAACGAATCTCAAAATAATATAAAATTTTCAGGCGGCATTATTCTAGCAAAATAGTATTTTATTTACACTATAATTCTTTGAGTTAAAATTTGTTGGAGTAGAGGGTTATGGTCATATGTCACAATTGTTTCCAAGCGTTCTGACTGTAGACAAGGTGTTGTAGACATTCTCTCTGACCTATCTCTTATAATGAACAACATCGATTCTACTGGTGGAGGCTCAGCTTAGTGGAAGCTCTGCTCTTCTGACTTAATGTGGCTATGATCAGACTGTTCATCTAACCATCTAACCCTCTGTATTGGTTTAGCCACTTGAAATTATGTTGTGCTTACACAAGCTGTTCTTCGACTAGGATTAATATTACTCAGCATACCACTATGCACTATGTTCCTATCATTTAAAGAAACAGAATTTATTAGGAAAAATTTATGACAAGAAAAATAATATGCATATTTTTATGAGTACTAATAGAATATGTATATCCTACATATATTGTAGAAACTGATTCACTAAAACTTAGTTTCTTCACATGTCTTCTATAATTAAGACCTGAAAATGATTTAATAAGAACATTTAAAAGATTCTTTTCAAAACTTATTTATAAATCGCATTTGGCAAAAAGATTTTAATTAATGAGGAACCTGAATTAACATATCTGATGTCACTTTTATTATTATTATTTAAAACAACATGTAACAACACAACAAAAATTTTTTTAAAGTTTTCAATTCATTTGTATCAATATGTGATTTATTCTCTTCTTAACATTATTGACCTTTGTGTACTGTAGGTATTGGCTCAGAAGGTTCTATGTGGCCAATGGTTTCAGACCACAGTGTAGTAACTGAGTTTAACCATTTGACTTGTATAGAATATAAAGTAGCTGATATTCTGTTGGCGCCAGCTTTCCTTCTGTTCTGCTGTTTTGTATGTTGTGTGTGTGTGTGTGTGTGTGTGTGTGTGTGTGTGTGTGTGTGTGTGTGTGTGTGTGTGTGTGTGTGTGTGTGAGAGAGAGTAAATTTATGTATTACATTCGACTAAGTTTAAATTGTAAATAATTCATTTTTATTAAAGCATATTTTTGCTGTTTATGTTTAATATTTTTCAGGCACTTCCGCAAACCAATGTATATTATTTTAGAATTTTTGCCACAATTCATCTTTCTGTGTATGCTCTTTTTGTATATGGTCGTCTTGATGTTCATTAAATGGATTATTTATGGACCACTAAATTGTAAGTACAATAATGATTTGTGATAATTTTGTCATACACACACACACACACATATTATTTATACAGACATTTGACAGATTCAAACCTAAAACGGCTATGTAATTATAATTTAAAAGGTCCATACCAAATTGAGTGCCCTGACTTTATATACACTAAATTTAATGATTTATGTGGACAAAACTAAAAAAAAAGTTAAAAGAAAGTTTTATTTAACACCTAAATCTGTATTTAAAACCAGAAATCTACAAATCAAAGTAAGGCAACTACTTGTTTACAAATAATCGCACATTACCAAAAGTTGAACAAACTGCTGAACTTTCAGTTCAGTTCTCTACATGACACGGCAATAAGATTACAAGATGAGGTCCGTGGTCAATAACAACGTAAGCATAACAGTTGATTATAGTGTTACTATGGTGCGCACCAACAACACCGCGTGTGTTCCGTGATCATATATTTTATATTTATTTATGACATGTGTAAATTATACGTCATTTGTTTTAATTATCTGAAAAACTTTACTGAGGGATTACACCTGAAGATGGGACATATGTCCAGACGCGTAGTGAAATATAAAAAAAGGAAAAGGCACTAGACGGATAAAAGAGGTAAATTTTATTCTATTTATTCTAAAATGACAAAGCTAACAAAACTATTTAAAAACACAGACATTAAAATAGCATACAAAAATAACAAAAATAATTTACAAAAACTAAATAACACACACAACAAAGATAATACAACAACCAATGGTATATACAAAATTGAATGCCACGATTGCAATAAATGTTACATAGGAAAAAAAACGCTGAAAAAAACGTTATTTTGAACACCTTAACGCATACAAAAACCCAGAAATATATAAATCTAATTTAGCCACACATGCAATAAACACTGGACATGAATTCCCAGACATAACCAACATGACACTAATAAAACATATACCACACAAAGGGACAATAATGAACATTTGGTAAAATTTACAAATATACAAACATAAAACACAAAACAAACTAATACCTGAACAAATACAAATCAATACAAAATATGACACTATTTTCAAAGCACTCAACATAGAAAATACTAACATACACACCACAATCACACACAATAATACCAATTTAAAATACCAGAGGCCAACAGGAAACCACAACAACCAACCAACACACAAATACTTCACAAGACTCAAAATCAGGAAGGATGAAGATGGGAACACAAGGCTTCCTGAAACATGTTCCAAATAAGGAGAAAATATCTTGAGGTAAAGTGATTATAAATATTAAATATATTATATACAGGGGCGGATTATCCATTAGGCTGACTAGGGGGTAGCCTAGGGCGCGGCACTTTGGGGGGCACAAAATTTTAGCTACAAAATAATAAAATTTTACAGCTAAATGTAAAATTGGTAATAAATATAAAAATTTGAGTTCATTTTGAACACAGGCGCTGGTTGCGAAAAATTATGGTAAAACTGTACATAAATAATAGAAGTGCTTTCCAAAATGTTTTCTCCGGTTATGAGTGATCGGCAGCCGGTGCTCATAGAACTATGCCGCCGCCCGACTTACGTGGAATTGCCGACCACGTTATCTATTCCATCCACCTCTGTAGCCCTCTTGTTCATTGAAAGTGACTTTCTGCAAGGACTTGATTTCAGTGAGGTGATTAAAACATTTGCTTAATCCAAAGCGAGAAAAAAGAATCTAGCTTGAATTTTACATGAGTCTGAACAAATCCACAAGATGTTTAACTGATTGTCTTCTATGTGTAAATGATGTTAAATGTATCTTTAATAAAACTGTTATAATTCTGTAACTCAACGTTGTAAGAAACGTATCTGATACGGGTGAAAAGCCACACGTTGGATGCGTCAATTTTGTAAGAAACATATGTGTCCGTAGTTTCTTATCTTGTTTTTCTGTATTTTTTATTTTTAAGTAAATTAATTATTTGTTGAATTATTCTTATTTGGTTTAATTTTATTTTATTTAGTTTAGGTTGATTAATAAAACAAGGATTATCAAGCAAAACAGGCCGTCGCTGAGTTTACGGTTTTGAAAATGTCGCCAAAAAATAATTGTTCTTAATAATTAAAAATAGATTGTGTGGGTTCTTCACAATCGATTGGTGATTCAACTCAGTTTTATAGGTTACGTGGTCTCTTCTATTAATTGCTTGATGTTCGTTATTCTAACCGTATTCCTCTTCTTGCTTATCGTCTGCAAATCCTTTATCTTAATTTACTTTCAAGAAATAATATACTTTATAAGCTAACAAATCAATTTATTTGATGCTTTTTAAACTCAGGGCAAGTTCAACAGTTCGTCAATCGAACGGAACAGTAACCGTATCGACTCGCTCACCAAGCTCGACTCGAAAAAATACAATGTTAAAAATGAAATACAATATTATTTTTTATATCAGGTCGTGGATACTTTGAGCTGCTAAGAAAGATCAGAAAATGCCTACAGATAAAATACAATACATCACAGTTAATTAATTAACACTCTTAATAAATAATAAAATTTAAATAGTATTATTCTAAAATATTACAATTCTGTGTTTTGTTCCAAGTGTCACTGGAAATGACGACGATTGTGTTTAACAAAATGGCTGTCTATCAGCATGTATGCTTACCGAAATCTGCTTTACTTATTTTCTTTAAATTAAATAGTGTTTTAATGGTTTTATGTCCACAATGTTATTAAATTTGTTGAAGTTCACAAGTGTATGGATTAACAGTGTTGTTGGTGAAACTCATGTTATGTAAAGGTGTGATTCTTTTATTATTAGGGTTATTCCAATCTCACCAGATCGTCGATACTTCGTATTGGGAACGTATTAGTTGGAGTAAATCGTCATCTTGTTATTCGGTCTTCAATTATTTCTGTTAATATGTTTCGCCTGTGTAATTCTTTAATGTTTTTTCTTAATTTGGTATCGACATCTCTTTATTTTTACTTTCGGTCATTAATTATTCATCAAATGTGATTCTCTGTTACATGGAGTTCATCTATACAGCTTGAGTTTCAACAATCGACTAAACGAATTCTTTCGTTAAAAAACGGCTATGACCCGGCTTTTGTGGGCCCTGATTGGTTCATTTTCCCCTGACCCCGGTCACGTAGTTTTAATTATTTGAAATATATAAATTTTAAATCTGTCACCTCAAATTACTCCTTATTTATTTTTAAATTAAGTTAAATTTGAGTTATACGATGTTGTTGTTTGAAAAAATAGAATTATTTTGATACCGAATGTGGCCCATTTCGGCCTAGTATCACTTATTTTAACACATTTACAAATTTTAAGTTTTTAGGCTTTTATTATTTTTTCTTAACATTTCTTATTTCCTCCTTTGTTATTTAAATATGTCCTAATAGGGTTGGACAGTAATGTGGGAATTGTATAATCGAAAGGTTGGCTAATCTGATCTTGGCCCAGCCATGCTCGCGTCGGCAAGCATGTCGTCACAGTGCTCAGAGCTTTCGAATGCATCAGACGTGAGTTGCGCTTGTTGCTTCGGCTGTCATTTCTTTATTGTCGCGACAAATTATGTAGGCCTTAGGCCCTACAACATTTCATTCATGTAAATTCCAGTGCTGCGTAATTGCGCCTCACCTTTATAATGTAACATTTTTTAACCGAATGTGATCTTTTAAAATTTATAATGCGTACAAGGCTTAGCTAACCTTACGAATTCAAAATTAATTGTAACATTTATATCCTAATAAATGTATTAAACTACAGTCCACTTGCTCATCATTATTTTCTTCATCCTGGCAAATTAATCCCACTAAAATATTAATTTACAAACATTAATTCTTAACATTTTTTTGGTCACTCCGCGCCTGGATCATCATTTTAACCTTCTTTCAAAACCTTATACCCTATCGAGCGGCTTCTCATCATTTTTTCTACTTCAATTTCTGGCCATCACGGGCGATTCAGTATGTTCGCTGATCCAACCTTGTCGGGATTTATTCAGCATTTCTTTCGTCGTCGTCATTGAGCTTCATAGACAACACCAGTACATGACCATCCACGTGTTAATGCCTACACGCCAGATTGAGCAGTTCCAAGTTGAGAGCAGTCATCCATCCAGTCCGTGTGTCTACCATCGGCTCCACGGCCTCAACGCTGCAGGAAATCTCACAGAAAGTACGACATCAATGCCATCAGTAAAAGGTGCGTAAAATGACGGAAGAAGGCTTAAGAGTGTTGGTTAGAAAGAGAGGAGGCTTAAAGTCTGCCATAGTGCGAATCAATTCCGCAGTACTTAATTTTGATAAAAACAGTAATACTAAACATTTTTTAACTGTGAGACTAGAAAGTTTAAAGAGTTTAGCAATAAAATATGATGAGGTACAGTCTGAAATTGAATTAATTTCTAAAGACATAAATGCTGCCCAAGAGGACAGAGTCGAGGTTGAAGAACTTTTATATTCAACCGAGGCTAACATCTTACAACTAGTAGACACCCTCAACATTCAGACTGGATCTCAAACATTAAGCAGTAACATTCAATTAAAACCTATAAGTTTGCCCTGATTCACAGGCAACATTCTCGAATGGCAGCATTTTTACTCAATATTCCTAGACTTGGTACATGCCAGATCTGACTTAACTTCAGTGCAAAAACTACATTACTTATATTCATCTCTCAAAAATGAACCACTAGATCTAATTAAGGCCTTGCCTATTTGTAATGAAAACTATTCAATAGCGTTAAGTTTGCTGTCCGCTAGATATGACAATAAATTCATATTAGCTAAATATTACATTCAAAATTTACTAGAAGTGAAGTCTACAACCAAGGATACAATAACACTATACAATATACAATAAAGACAATATATACAATAATATACACAAAATATAGACATATAGACAAAATATACAATATACAACCAAGGATACAATATACAATAACATCTTCTGTCAATTCGTTGACAGCTATGCAATTGTCAGTGGATTCATTTGAACTCATTATGTAACGGGACGAATTATGAGGGGTTTTTATTTTATTAAATTTCGGTTCATTTTATTAAAATATTCATAAATTCATTTTCCATCTGTGTATCCGGCCACGTGTTTGAATAAAAGCATGGTGCGAACAAAGGAACAGTACGCAGTAACAGTTGTGAAACATTTGCAAAAGAATGTGCCAGACGTCAATTCTAAGAACTTTACGTTTGTGTGGCGTTTACGCCCAAACGCACTACACCAGCATGTGCGCAGAACGACGCCGAGTTGGTTAAAGCAAAATGGCTTGGGCGAATTTGATTCAGCAATGTGCATTTAAGCTGGAGGAAATAAAACTAAGTACAGCCCATAACTGTGACGTCGACCAGTGGTCACCAAATATCATACACGTAAAAAACACAAAAAACCCATGTGTTGAATGAACAGTGACGGACGATCCGATCATGAGGCACTGAAACTTCTGCTCTGTCCGAGTGTTTGGAGGGAGGCATGTTGGTAACGCTCTGCCCAGTCGACTAACAACCATGGCCGCAGCCGGATGAACACAACCGGCTAACGAGCCAGAAATCTAATAACAATCTTAAAAGTGAGTCTAACTAAATAACAGATCGACCAGTAAATTGTGATTGAAGTGCGAGAACAATGTAAAAAAGTTAAATAATCAACCGTGAATCAAAACTTATAGTGAGAACTTAATTTGGACGGACAAGGGAATTAAAATGTGCTGACGGCAACACGTGGTCTTCACGGACACAACCAGAGAAGTAACCGTATAATTTAAACCAATATAAAAAATGAAAATTATAATCATAAAGAGATCTCTATAAAAAAAAAAGGGAAAATTTAAATAAGTGTGAATGTGAGAATGAGTAGATTGGGCAGAATGAGATAAGGGATAAGGATTGATAAAAATATGTATTTCATATAATTTGTATAATTTTGAAATGTGTCTGTAGTAAGGTCATTCACCTTGCTAAGAAAATCAGCTGATCAGCAGTAGAATGTCACGTATAAAATGTTTGCAAATTTCCAATGTATCTAAGGATGGAATATGATGATTTTGAGGTGTTAAAGATTTTATTTGATGAGGAAAGTAATTTGATATATTTAAGAGTTTTAAATGAGTTGTGAAAGATAGTAAAAGATAGATTTTGGGTGATTAATATTTTGTTAGGACATGTAGATCAGTCCAAGTTGAGTTTAAAGTGGTAATAGAGATGAATAATATTGTTATGAATTAATGTAATGTAGAGTTTGAGAAGTATTGATAGTGACACAGTAGAGATGGGGAATATACGTAGAGTATTGATTGATATATTGATGTAATAAGTAAATTGAGGTATTTTGTTGTAATTGAAGTGATGTAATGAGAATGGTAATTAGTTGATAGGAATTTTGTAAGAGGGGATAGTGTAGTGTAGGAGTCCGCAACAAAAGTGGTTGGGACGGGAAGGGACCGTTTAGCGCCGGAAAGGGTTACCTTAGGTAGAATCCAGGAACCAACATAAGGGAATGAGCTTTTTGGGGGAGGGGGAAACACACATCCTGAGTACAAAGGGTTAGCGAGTATTTTTTTATATAAGAGTAGAATGATGCGAATTGAGTGAATAGTAAGTTGGGTTTAGATAGTGTTTGATAGATGTTTTTGATAGAGATGGGTGTCATTTTAGTTAAAGCTGTTAGTGGTATTGAAGTCAGAAGGGGTAAAGATGATAAATATATAAATGCCAAGTGGTAAGTCAAGTTAGTATAAATAATTAAATCACCCAAACTAATGAAGAATGAGAAGAGTAAAGAAAAGAGAGTTATAGTAAAAATATAGAATTTCAATTGAAGCAAGTGACAATTTTAATAGAATTTGAAAAAATGTAAAGTTGTAAAAGGTATAATTTTGAGAAATTTAAAGGTCAATCTTATTGTTATTTGTAATAATACTATGTTATTTTTAAATGTCTTATTTTATTCTGTTTTTGTGTTTAAAGATAGAATTTTAAAGATGTCCAACGTATTTTCTGATGTAACATATGTATAACTTATGTAGGTCAAGGTTGTTAAAGACTTGACCCAGTTTGATCAGCTGATGGGTGATGTTCTATACTAGACCTGTTTTGGCCATGAATTGATGCCAATTTTGTTTCTTAATTAATTTAAATAAATTTAAATAATTTTAATATTGAGAAAATATATTTTAATAAATTTAAATTATTTTTGAAAAAAAAAAAATTGATTTTGTGCCTGCCATCTAATTGATGTTTTGAATTTTGATTATGTTATTGTTTAGGTGTATTAATAGTGTTTTTATTGAATTGTATTGTTTAGGATATATGTATAAGCAACTGTTAGGATAAAGAAGTTCATGTTTTAAATAAAAGTTCAATTTATTTGTTTTTCGAATGATCACTAATAACGAAGAGAATTATTCAATTCAGATAAAAGATTTGTATTTTGATTTTTGAGATTAATGGTAATATAGATTTGGTTGCAATTTAAAGGAAACTCCTAAATTTGATAATAAGATTTGATAGGATGTAGCAATAAATGTGTGTACAAGCCCAGTAACTGCTAAAGGCAGCCCAGTGTGCATGATAAGGGGGAACATATCGGTTGAGGATCTGGCATGATATAAGACCAGGGATTTGGATTTTTGGGGCGGCATGTTAGAAGGTGAGGTGCGCTGTGGTGTGTGTCTGTTCGATTTTATGGTGTTGGGATCTCGTACAGAAAAGTCCAGTAATCTCGTTCAGATGCGGCCATAGTCGCCAAGCCAGGGGGGTTGTTTACCTATGCTGTATAAGAACAAAAGGGGGGTTGTTGGCACCAGTTCCTCACCGGTCCTCTTAGGGGTTTTAGCAATGAGATTTCTTCTGTTTCGACAGAAGACCTCTCATTGGGGGGGTATGTAATGGGACGAATTATGAGGGTTTTTATTTTTTTTTAAACTTCCGCTCTGTCCGAGTGTTTGGAGGGAGGCATGTTGGTAACGCTCTGCCCAGTCGACTAACAACCATGGCCGCAGCTGGATGAACACAACCGGCTAGCGAGCCGGAAATCTAATAACAATCTTAAAAGTGAGTCTAACTAAATAACAGATCGACCAGTAAATTGTGATTGAAGTGCGAGAACAATGTAAAAAAGTTAAATAATCAACCGTGAATCAAAACTTATAGTGAGAACTTAATTTGGATGGACAAGGGATTTAAATTTGCTGACGGCAACACGTGGTCTTCACGGACACAACCAGAGAAGTAACCGTATAATTTAAACCAATATAAAAAATAAAAATTATAATCATAAAGAGATCTATACAAAAAAAAGGGAAAATTTAAATAAGTGTGAATGGGCAGATTGGGCTCTCTGTTATAGATTATAAGGTAAGATGTTAGAATAAGATTAAAATAGTAATTGTCCTAGTCATGGAGTGAATAACAGAAAAATTATTATGCTTTTATTTCATTTTCTAATTTTGGAGAAATAGTCTGACAAGAAGTTTTTAAAAGTTAAAAAATAAAATTTAATTCATTTCTCTTCACCAAAAAATGAGTTGCGTGAGTTATTTACATAACCTTTAAACCATGCTTGCTTCCACGTTCGTGTGACAAGATCCTGGCCCGAGAAAACAGTTAGAAGGTAGGTGGAAATAAATAAATAATGTATTTGTATTTGTATTAATAGATAAATAACTTCACAATTACTTTACAGCTATTGTCAGCAAAACTTGACCATTCCATATTTAAATTATGGAAAGAATCTATAGATTCTGAAAATCTTCCTAATTTTCAGAGTTTTATACAGTTTTTAAACGCCCGTAGACAATTATTAGAAAACACGTTACCGATAGAAGCTGGACAGCAGCTTAACAAACCAACTCTAAAATTTAATAATAAGTCTGAAAAACATAAGTTACGAAACTCTGCTGGCAGCACTGCATTTAAAAGTTATCATTCGATTTCCCCCTGCTGCAAGGCAAGTCACCCAATTTATGTGTGACAAATTTTGCAATTTAAGCATATCTGAACGAGGGCAATTTATATGAAAGCATAAATGCTGCACTAATTGTTTAAGACCAGATCATTTTTCACCTAATTGCAAGGTCAAACAATCATGTAAGATCTGTTCCAGACGACACCATACATTGCTTCATATAAATAATGGGTCAAAACAGGGTTCTGCCAGCAGTAGTAATTATTGTTCATTTAAGCTTCAATCAGCAAACAATGTTATTTTATCTACAGCCGTCATGTTCGTCATCGACCGTGCTGGTAACAGGCAACTTGCACGAGTTTTGTTAGATGCAGGGTCCCAGGTAAACTTTTGTACTGGATAATTTGCAAAAAAATTGCAACTTAACTTAACTAAGTCTAATATACCAATCTCAGGTATTAATAATGCGACATGTTGCGCCACTAATTTGGTATCAATTCGTATTGTTTCTCGCTATCAAAGGTTCACTTTTAATGCTCTGTGTGCAGTCTTATCTGCGTTGACCCACAAACTTTCAGCACAATCTTTCGACATAAATCATTTTAATATCCCAGATAATATTTTCCTTGCTGACCCACATTTTAATGTATCAGCTGACGTAGACATACTGTTAGGAGCGCAGTTTTATTTAGACTTGATTCAAGCTAACAAATATGTACGTGGTCCTAACTTTCCTGTTATACAAGAAACTAAGTTAGGCTATATTGTAGCAGGCAATTTGCCTAAGCACTGTCATTCTAAGGGTCCTGCTGTTTCGTTCTTGGCAAGAAACAACGATGATCAAATTTTAGCGTCTCTTGAGAAGTTTTGGGAGACTGAAACCGTCCTTGATAATGCACCCATTATTAACGATTCAGTTTGTGAGGAACATTTTGTTAAGTCCACTCATCGTAATGATGAAGGTAGGTTTGTCGTCTCATTACCATTCGGGTCTGATAATCCCCAGTTGGGTGAGTCCTATGCTGCCGCTGAAGCGAGATTTTTAAGTTTAGAACGCAGGTTCAAGCGTGATTCTGAGCTTGCGCGTGAATATGCAAATTTTATTCAGGAATATAGGAATCTTGGCCACATGGTGCTGGTTGACGATTGTTCTGTTAATTCCAAGGTTTCAAATATCTACTATTTACCCCATCATGCCGTTTTCAAACATTCTAGTTCCATGACGAAGCTTCGCGTCGTTTTTGATGGTTCGGCCAAAACTACCAATGGTCTTTCTCTCAATGATATTTTGTTAGTGGGCCCAAATGTCCAACAAGATCTTTTCTCTATTCTTTTGCGATTTCGTATACACAACTATGTTCTGATCGCTGACATCGAGAAGATGTATCGACAGATTCTAGTGTCTGATAACGATTGTCATTACCAATGTATTCTGTGGCGTAATTCTCCGCTTGAACAGTTTAAACATTTCGTGCTGCGAACTGTAACATACGGTACTGCTTGCACTTCATTTTTGGCAACCCGCTGCCTTATTCAGATTGGTAAGGATAATGAAGTTTCTTTTCCTGACGCTGCTTAAGCTATAATTAATGATTTTTATGTCGATGATTTGTTAACCGGTGCAGACACCATTTCTAATATAATCAAGTTAAAATCTGACTTAAGTACGTTGTTGAGTCAATATGGCTTTACTCTACATAAATGGGCATCAAATGAACCAAATGTGGTCACTGAGCATAATAATTTATCACTTCCATTAAACAAACAAGGCAATGTGCGTACTTTGGGCATTCTTTGGAACAACTCTACAGATTCATTCTTGTTTGACATCAAGTCATTTCCAGTTGAGTCAAGTATTTCTAAGAGGAGAATCCTGTCAATTATAGCGGGTATCTACGACCCATTGGGACTTATTGGGCCAATTGTTTCCTTTATAAACAGTTTATGTAGCAACTGTGGTTGTGCAATCTTGGTTGGGATGAGCCAATTTCTGAGAAATTATATTCGTATTGGCGTTCATTATGCGATAAGTTGTATTTAATTAGTAAAATTATTGTTCCACACTCCATACGCAGCAAGTCTGAGACCAAGCTAATTGAATTACATGGGTTTGCGGATGCCTCTGAAAAGGGTTATGGATGTTGCATTTACGTTAGAGTTATTTATCAAGATTTAATGGCCTCTTGTCACCTTTTGTGTTCTAAATCTCGCATGGCTCCACTACGACAGGTGTCATTACCCTGCAATGAGCTCTGTGCTTGTTTGTTGTTATCGCGACTTCTATTCAAGGTCACCCCTGCTCTCCATTCCTTTGTCAATAGCGTACACCTGTACTCCGACTCCATGGTATCTCTCTATTGGATTCATGCTCAGTCTTCTAGGTGGAAGACTTACGTCGCTAATCGTGTTGCTGAGATTCAGCGTCTCACTGAAACGTACACATGGCATCATATTGATTCACAACATAATCCTGCTGACCTTATTTCTAGAGGATGTCACCCTGACGTTTTGCGCGATTGTTCGCTTTGGTGGCATGGTCCCACTTGTCTGTCTCAATCTTCTGAACCCAATCCTTTTTCACCTTTCTCACCTTCTAATGTGCCGCTTCCTGAATGCTCTGTTGAGGAGAAACAAACCCCCAAACTTTCTCTAATTTCTACCCTACCTATTGATCTCTCTAAGCACTTTTCCTCATTGCACCGACTGACCCGCGTGTGCACTTATTGCTTTCGATTTATCAAAAATACTAGACCCTCAAAGGCAGAGAAAATCTCGGGAGTTCTTACCCCTACCGAAATTCATTCTACTCTTAACTTTTTCATAAAGCAATCCCAGTCGATCCACTTCGCTACTGAGCTTAATTGCCTTCGAAATGGGGCTTCTGTCTCTACTAGGATTAAGCTGTCTTCTCTGGACCCATTTTTTGATGAGTTTGGCATCATACGTGTTGGCGGTCGCCTACAGCAGTCGCAACTACCCTATGATAATAAGCATCCTACTGTCTTGCATCCATCGGCTCACATCACTCGCCTTATAATCGAGAGTGAGCATATTCGTCTCCTCCACGCTGGTGCTCAACTTGTCCACCATTCACTTCGGCAACGCTGGTGGATCATTAACTATAACGTCTCACCTACGTTATAACATCGGGAACCTGTGCATACTTACCTCAGATCAATTGGACGGGCTGCCATACTCGTAATTAACTTTTAATAATTAATTATTAAACCAGCTGTAGTTATAACTAAAGGAACTTTTACATGGGGGTCTGATGATTTATTCACTCAATGTTTTAGTGTAAAGTAACGAAATCTCTTTATTAAACCATTACTACAACAGCTCTACATAAATGTTCCCACATAAGGATTTCTTAATAAAAGATTACAATTTATAAAAGATTTTGTGAAAAATAACGGGGGCCAAAACATATGGATTTATAAGTGCTAGCATTATCCACGGATCCGGGACCTTAAACTTGTTTGTGAGTTAAGCTCACTTATTCATATTCTATCATACTATTTGGGGGGCCATTTGAAGAATGGACTTAATCTAAAAATTTTGTATCAGTGAAGCTTTATATATATACATCAGCATTACTTGGTACTACAAATATTTTGAATCCTAAGACATACTACATCTTATAGAGTGATTATCATTAGAGTCTTTATATATTTATTTAAACTGTCTTTAACAATTCATTTGTTAGAATTTTAATTAATCACGGAGGACAAGTCTCCGTGTCACCTGAGATATCCAGAAGTTTACTCGATGTCCGGGTCATTGGTCCTTGTGGTGTTCGTCAGCGGTTGATCTTTAGTGGAGTTACCTTTCCTGTTGAAGTTCCTGAAGTGATTAGTTCATAATGAAGTAGCGTTGAGGTCCTCAGAAGTCTAGTAGTTAAACTTTGTTAGTAGTATAAGTGCCGTAAATGCTTTGTTTGTTGCAGAATCGCACGTCATATTATTGTTTATAAAAGTTCTCACTTTAGGTAGCTCGTACCATATTATTTTAAAACAACATAGACATCTTACAAATTATACATATGAGATGTCATCCCTTACACAGTTATTTATTCCTTTTGGTTTTTACATTTAAACTTATTAGCACACTAATTTGCCACTACTTTTCGCTACACATTGTTATATCTGTCCTCTAAATAAAAACATTTTGTCGTTCTCCGGGACATGGTTCAAGCGTGTGTTTTCTACGCGAGCGCTTCATCTCGATTGAATTACTATGTTAGGACGGGTCAGTTAATCGCACGGAGTTTACGCGTCGCAACAAAATAGTTCCACATTTATTCTCTATTTAAGGGGTTCAAGTTTGACCTTTTAATTATCCAAATACATTCTTTATTACAGACTTTATTATAGTACACTACTGTGGTCTTGTTTATTTATTTATTTAATATCAATTTACAAGGATTATTAGTTTGTTTATGGGTTGGTATTCAAGTTAATTCCGGTTAGCGCATGTCTATGCAGGGTTAATTAATAAGGGTTTCCCTATCTGTACACTCGCATTCCTTTTTTTTTTATTAAAACTCTTTATTAAATATTATTATGATTTATGATAGTGATAAAAATTAGTTTAAATGTGCGATTTATTAAAATTTAAATTTCTCAGCTTTTAACATTTCCTATTTTATTATTTATTTTATTTTTTAATTAATGAAATTGTCACATACTCCGCCGCTTAAATCAGACTCCGGGTGGGGGAAATAGATGAGTTATTTTTTTCAGCAAAGTACTGGGAGTATGCCTGGGGATTACCGTGTGAAATTTACTTAGTACTCGATTTCTTTCTTTCCTTCGTGAAGTTCCCTTTCTCTCATTTCTTAACGGCTAACTTAATTTTATTTCTTACTATTAATTTCGTAACTTCACAACATCGTGGCCCGACTGATTACACTAGCATACTCTAACTCTATTAGTTAGTTTTCTGCACTTTCTTTAACCCTTTTCAGTGCGGAGCCGTTGTGACTGTGTTACGTACTTATCTCTGTATCTCTTAATTATACTATAGTAATCTAAAGTTGATGCCATACTCAACCTTAGATCCTTTCTTAACTCTAATATATTATTCTACTGAGACAAGCGGAATTTCACGGAGAGATACTTTTTTTTATTAAAAGATCAGCTGTTACAAACTATGCAAGAAGGGACAAACACTTTACACAAGAAGCATTGTAATATACACGGGTGGTGGCTATTGTTTACCAATGCAGGATTTCATAACAATAGGGGTGGCTTACTACAATTCTCAACACGATTATATCCTGCACGAACTAGTTTGTCTTATACCGGCAAGCTGGGGAATTATTTTTCGAACAGGCCACGACCGGGTGTTAACACTATTCAAATATACTTTTATTATTATTTTCTCTTTACTTATTTGACTACTACACTTTTCACTTTTATTACACGTTAGTTTAATTTAAGATATTATTAAACTTTTTTTTATTTAAAGGACTTATTATTTATTTATTTTTATTTCCTTTTTTTTTACTTGGTCAGAATGAAGAAACCTTTTTTTTGTTTAGGACTTTTTTATTTACTTAGGGAAGCATCATTCCACAAAATAAAATTAGTACACCTTTTTTTTTTTGATTTAATTTTACTTTGTTTAAAAGTTTTGTTTCGGGGTAAGGGGTCGAACACTTTATCTAACAATAGAGGGGGTTAACTAAAGCCTTTTTTGAAATGTGAGTCACTATAAATACGTATTCTACTATTAGTATTAAATTCTATACTACTCTTTCTTGTTTACACAAATAAACGATTTTAGTTCACATTTAAAATTTACATTGGTAGTGCGAGAAGTAAATCTCAGAGAAAGAGAAATCTCACACAGGCGTCAATATACTTTCAACTAAGGGGGAAATTCTTGGTTACTAGGCACAGGATGATACACGCTTCTTATAACAATAGAACAATGGAAGAGGGTTGGGTATTGTCTAACTCAACTTTGCGGGAGGTAACTAGGACAGTTTTAAACAGGCGTGGACAAGAAATTAACCGGTCAGATTTTGTTGACAAACCGACACGTTGATGAATGAAATTTTTTTGACAAGTACGTACATGATTTTGTTTACCTTTGTTTGTATACCTGTGGCGTCAAGTTAACATTGTGTAAACTCCTATATCTAATTCACAATTAAAGTTATCTATTTGCTATACTATTATAATAATAATTATCATTTTTATTTTATTTAAAATTTTAGACATATTTTAAAGTACCTGAGTGAATAGATCAACAGGGTGTCACATGGTATAGTTATCACTATATTACACAATTATTTATTAAACAAAGCAGAGTGGCGCATTTTATATGCGTCACGATGCTCGCAACTATTTTAACTAACAGCAGAGTGGCGCATTTTATAACGTCTCGCCTACGTTATAACATCGGGAACCTGTGCATACTTACCTCAGATCAATTGCACGGGCTGCCATACTCGTAATTAACTTTTAATAATTAATTATTAAACCAGCTGTAGTTATAACTAAAGGAACTTTTACATGGGGGTCTGATGATTTATTCACTCAATGTTTTAGTGTAAAGTAACGACATCTCTTTATTAAACCATTACTACAACAGCTCTACATAAATGTTCCCACATAAGGTTTTCTTAATAAAAGATTACAATTTATAAAAGATTTTGTGAAAAATAACGGGGGCCAAAACATATGGATTTATAAGTGCTAGCATTATCCATGGATCCGGGACCTTAAACTTGTTTGTGAGTTAAGCTCACTTATTCATATTCTATCATACTATTTGGGGGGCCATTTGAAGAATGGACTTAATCTAAAAATTTTGTATCAGTGAAGCTTTATATATATTGTAGCATAACAGAATTATCACCTTAAAATTTAACTTAATACAACATGAATAAAGAAGAAAATGTCAATAGTGAGTGAGAATAATAACTGGTTAAAGAATAAACTAAAGAAAATGTTCATTAAGTCGATAAAATGTTAATAAAATCAAACTAAATAATAAAGAAAACTCTTGGTCCATATACAAATAACCAACTATATAAAACCCCAATAAAACAGCAGTATACCCAGTAGGTTCGGGAGCAGTAAAAAGAAAAGACAAAGGTAAAAAGGTAAACAAAATATTAATAAGGGGAAATTTATTAAATTAAGAAGCAGAGAAACCCCAAGACACAAAACCAATGACAATTTAATAAGGAGCTGTAAATGAGAAAAGGACATGAAACCACAAGACAAGGAAACACTAATATAATGAGAAGGAAGAGACAAATATATCAAGGTTCATAAAAAGAATATAGCAACAAGAAAGGATATCCACTAAAACCTTATGAGGAATCAATATACCCAATTCTTATACATTTAAAACCAATGATAAATGTCAGACCAAATAACAAGTTACAGGATACAATACAGTGAAAAATAAAACTGTAAACTAAATTGTAAGCCTAGTTTAAGAATAACAAGTGACATACTATAAGAAATAAACAGTGAAAGAAAATAAAATTATTTAAAAGAGACTACCATTAGTGTAGAGAGATACCAGATAAAATTAGCATAAGAACTGTTAAATAAACATTGAGTATCATTTAAAGGGATGTTTATGAAATATAAATTATGATTTTATATTTTATGTACGTTGTCATTATCTAAATGAAGTTATATGTTCACTAGTGCCAACTTAAAAAAAGATACGATGTAACTTTGCTGTTGTAGTAGTTAGTGCGTGTGTATTGTGTGAGCACAGCTGATGCGTTGGTAATTTCTAATAAATCCCATTTATATTTGATCTATCGCTCAGTTAATTGTCCACCACTTATATCTTTAACAGGTTATGGGCCCAGGTGCGCGCAAAGGGCAATATTTTTGTGAAATTGAGCAGTGATAGTCCAAAACGTGTTTACGAGCAAATAGGTTATTCCGACCGCGTGGTAAAGTGAAAATTAACCTCAACGCCATAAACATGGAAAGTGAATCAATTCAGTGATAGTTTAAAACGTGTTTACGTGCAAATATGAGTGTTTACGTGCAAATAAAAAGGTTATTCCGACCGCGTGTGTAATAGTGAAAATTAACCTCTACACATAAACATGGAAAGTGAATTACTACGTATTAACAAGTTACAAGGTAGCGAGAACTGGTATGTATGGAAATTTCAGATTATAGTTATATTGAAATCCTACAGCTTATGGAATGTAGTCAAAGGTGTACAAGTTATGCCCACTATGTTAGACAATAATGCATCTGTAGCCGAGAAAAAAGAATATGAAAAGAAGAAATCTGATTTCGAAAAGGCAGACGGGACAGCTCAGAGAGTAATTGTGACAACTCTGACTGAAAAAACCATGATTCATCTTGTGCATCTAGAAAATGCCAAAGAAATGTGGGAAAAATTTGTGTCTGTGTATGAGCAAAAATGCGAAGCATCTCTGCACATTCTTCAGCAGCAGTGGCACTCATTTGTTAAGGATTTAGCTGATGATATGGCCACACACATTTCAAAGATTGAAGATTTAGCCTATTGACTTAAAAGCATGGGTGAAACTGTTGATGACAAGATGATAGTGTCAAAAATTCTGCTTACATTGCCAAAGAGTTTTAGTCATTTTCCGTGTGCATGGGAGCCAACAGCTGAGGCTGATCGTACAAAAACGAACCTCATTAATAGATTAAGAGTTGAAGAAATGCGAGTGAATGATACTGAAAAGACTGAAAGCAAAGCTTTTGCATCAAAATTTCAATATAAAGGCAAAGGTGCAAAACAGGGTATGTATAAAAACAATTCTAATAATGTGTTTAAACCAAAAGGTGATTGTTTTGTTTGTGGCAAGCCAGGCCATTGGGCTCGAAATTGTAGATTCAGAAAATACAATAATAAAAGTGATAAAAATGACACAAGCAAAAAACGTGATACAACACAGGAAACTGCACTTATAAGTGAGGCCTTAGCATCTATTTTACAAGGCTCTAAAAAGGTTGACATGTGGTATAAAGATTCAGGTGCAACTGACCACATGACACATCATCGAGATTGGTTTGTAGATTATAAACCATTAAATCAAGAAATCTTGGTGCGTATTGGAAATGGTGATTTTCTAAAAGCCTGTGGAAAAGGCAATATAAACGTGAATACATTTGATGGCGAAAAATGGAATAAAAATCATTTAGCAGATGTATTATATGTTCCAGATCTTAGTTACAATCTTTTCTCGAGCTGTGTTGCTTTAGACAAAGGTCTAAAACAAATTGCAGATAATAAAGTGTGCAAATTTTTGAAAAATGGTCAAGTCATAGCTATGGGGTTAAACAAAAGACATAGTTTATTTGAGATGCAATTTGAAATTGAGCCTCCGAGCAAAAAACATGAAGAATTGAACACTAACTGTGCTAATATTGCAGATACTTTGGAAACATGGCATCAAAAACTAGTGCATCAAAACTATCCTAGAGTTAAAAAGGTACTTGAACATTTTGGTGTTAAAGTTAAAAACAACGACATATGTTTTTGTAATGCATGTGCAATTGGAAAAGCTCATCGCCTACCCTTTCCAATGAGTACTTCCGAAACCAGTGCTATTGGTGAGATTATTCATGCAGATTTGTGTGGTCCAATGTCACAAAATACTTTAGGTGGATCAAGATACTTTCTCCTCCTAAAAGATGATTTTTCTCATTATAGACATGTGTATTTTATTAATGCAAAGTCTGAAGCTCTTGCTTGCATGACTGACTTTGTTAAAAAAACAGAAAAACACTGTTCTAATGGGATAAAAATCATGAGAACTGACAACGGATTGGAATTTGACTGTGAAAAAGTTTCCAAGTTGCTCAGTAACCATGGAATCATGCACCAGCGTTCAGTGGCATATACACCAGAACAAAATGGATCAGCCGAGAGGGAGAACAGAACAGTAGTTGAAGCAGCACGTCTATTCTGCACACAAGAAAGTTCAAACAGACTTTTTGGGCTGAAGCAGTCAATACAGTGGTGTATGTATTAAATCGCACAAGTACAAGTTCAGTAAAGGATTTCACTCCTTATGAACTTTGGCATGGTCGTAAACCAAGTTTAAAAGATCTACATATATTTGGAGAAATAGTGTACTCACACATTCCCAAGATCAAAAGGAAGAAGTGGGACGCTAAATCTGAAAAGGGATATTTTATTGGATATGAAGACCACATTAAAGGATTTCGAGTTTGGTTTCCTCACAAAAAACAAGTAAATGTAGTACATGACGTCATTTTCACGAATACATTTGAAAGTGAAGAAGAAAATGATGAAAACAGGGAAGAATACACATCATTATTCTTACCCGATGAAAAGAAAGATAAAGTTCCTGAAGTTGTTCAAAACAACTTTTTTGTTGAAGATCATGATATCGTTCAAAATGACATAACTTCTGAGGATCAAGTGCAATCTGAAGAATCTGAAATAGCTGGTACTGAGAATGACCAGACTACAAACTACAGAAGCAGACTGCGCCAATCATCGACAATCAAACCTCCAGCGAGATATGCTGATTATGTTAACATTGATGACTGTTTTATTGCAGAAGGTACTGAACCTCTCAATTACCAAGAAGCTGTAAACAGTGATGATGCTGAAAACTGGAGTATTGCTACGAATGAAGAAATCGAATCTCTTTTTAAAAATCACGTATGGGATCTAGTTGAACCACCACCTGGGGCCAATGTCTTGGGAAATCGCTGGGTCTTCAAGATTAAAAAGAATCCAAATGGAAATATTTCAAGGTACAAGGCAAGACTAGTTGCCAAAGGCTTTGATCAAAAGGCTGGAATTGATTTCAAGGAAACTTTCAGTCCCGTAGTAAGATTTGATTCAATTCGAATGATTTTATCTATTGCAGCAAAAGAAAAACTCAAACTGAAGCAGTTTGATATCAAAACTGCTTTTCTAAATGGTGAGATTGAAGAGAATGTATATATGAAGCAACCAGAAGGTTTTTCAAATGGAACAAATCAAGTCTGCAAGCTGCTTCGGAGCATATACGGACTCAAACAATCCTCCAGATGTTGGAACCAGAGGTTTACCAAATTTCTAAAGAAGTACGGACTTGAATCTACCAAGGCAGATCCATGTATCTTCACTAGCACGAATAAAGATCGAAGGCTGATTTTGGCCGTCTATATTGATGATGGACTAATTGCGGCTAAAAACCAAGATGATATCAACAATCTAATCCATGGACTAAAAAAGGAATTTGAGGTTTCTGATGACCAGGCAAATATATTCCTTGGGTTGCAAATTGAAAGACACCAGGATGGATCAATATTCCTCCATCAAACTGCGTATGCAGAAAAGGTAATCAAAAGGTTTAGGATGCAGAATGCAAATCCAGTGACAATCCCTGCGGATCCTCATGAAGAGACATGCACTGATGCTCATAAAAATCTGAACTCTGGAATAGTCAATGCACCTTATGCAGAAGCTGTTGGAAGCTTGCTTTACCTATCAAATGGTACCAGGCCAGATTTGTCTTTTGCTGTTAATAAGGCAAGTCGCTATCTTCAAAAACCTACCAAGCTTCATTGGAATGCTGTGAAACGAATCCTCAAATACCTAAAAGGAACTCTGGACTACGGTCTAAAGTTCGAAGCAGATATTAATACTCATTTGCACGTCTATAGTGATGCAGACTTTGCTAGAGAAATTGAAACTCGCAAGTCTACTTCTGGATATTTAATCAAACTAGGATCGAGTGTACTTACCTGGAGTTCTCAATGACAAGCCACAACAGCATTGTCTACAACCGATGCTGAACATATGGCAGCGTGCCAAGCTGTTAAAGACATAATGTGGCTAAGGAAACTTATGAATGACTTATGCATCTTGAAAAGCACAAAAACAACTCTGTACATGGACAATAAAAGTGCAATTCAACTGATCAAGAATCCAGTCTTTCACAAGAGGACTAAGCACATTGACGTCCAATACCACTATATAAGAGAAAAGTTTGAAGAGAAGGTCTTCAATCTAGAGTATGTCAACACCAAGGATCAGACAGCAGATATCCTCACCAAGCCACTTCCACGTCCAGTTTTTGAGTTACATCAGTCAATCATTTGTAAAAGTTTTAAATAATTTTTATGCAGAGACTTTATATATATATATATTACATAAACAAGGGAAGTGTTAAATAAACATTCAGTATCATTTAAAGGGATGTTTATGAAATATAAATTATGATTATATATTTTATGTACGTTGTCATTATCTAAATGAAGTTATATGTTCACTAGTGCCAACTTAAAAAAAGATTAAAAAAAGATACGATGTAACTTTGCTTATGTAGTAGTTAGTGCGTGTGTATTGTGTGAGCACAGCTGATGCGTTGGTAAATTCTAATAAATCCCATTTATATTTGATCTATCGCTCAGTTAATTGTCCACCACTTATATCTTTAACAAGAACAAAAGACAGTTTACTAACTGAGAATATTATTAGTGATAAGAATGTTTTAAAGATTAGATACAAATGATGAAATCCTAGATATAAGATGTTTTATTATAGTTGAGTGTTACAAAAAAGCAACCTAAATACAAAAGACAGTTTAATAACTGAAAGTATTATTAATGATAAGATGTTTATAGTTTAATCAAATTAGGTATAGTAAGTACAAAAGACAGTGAAGAACTGAAAGTATTATTATTAATAAAATGTTTTATTTTAACCAAATTATATATAAGAAAAAAAATAATAGGCATAAGATGTTTTTGTTATGTTTAAATGATATAAAAAATTTAGTAGATATAAGATATTCAGTTGTATTTGAAATAATGTTCAATAATTTCCAAGTTTGTTAAGGAAGAGAAGGCAAGTAGGTAATAAGAATATTGTATTTTTTATTAAACTGTAAACCATATAAAAAGTATAAGGCAAATTAACAAACACACCACAATAGAAAAACAAACCAGCATTGTAAACCAAAATCACCTATCATAGAATCAAACTCAAATAAATAAATTCAATCAAACTGCATATAATGAATAGAAACTAGTCCATACAACACAAAGATATGAAAATGTAATCAGTACAGATACAAATAATAGCAAATGTAATGACAAAAGAAGAAAATTAACTTTATTTGGAAATAACTAATACTAGGCCTAAAGGGTACTCAACTCAGATAAAAAGTAAATTAATCAATATTGGAGTATTATAACAACAAATTATTAACAACAAGCAATAATCATGGAGTGAGTAATATTATTTAATGGAAATATTAACATAAAAACACTTGTAAACCATTTAAATACTAAATTTGTAAAAAATACAAGGCCTACAATAAATAGCAAAAATTGTAAATTTTAGGCTTATCTGAACTTAAAACAGACCCAATTATATATCAAATTATGTAAAATTAGCTTAAGAATATTGCTGAATAGTTAGATTTTCATAAAATTAATAAATAATTAAGTTACAGCAATAAATAGGAAACTTGTCATGTATGTTTATGAGTTGAAATCAAATCCAAGACATGTAAATTTGTAAAAAACAATGGGAAGAGGAAAAAGACATTTTATAAATTACCACAAAACGACGACTTTAAGTCATCAGTCTATTGTTGATCGTGACTGTGAACGGATCAGAATTTACTGACGGAAGATTTAAAAAATAGAAATAGTGTAAAACAATGACGAACAACCTCAAAAAGTGTTATTGAGGTTACCAACTGGAAACCAACACCACTAATTAATAACTAACACCAAACTGAACCAGAACAACTACAATAGTAATATCCATCACTAGAACGAGAAATCAACCGCCATTTTGAGCAAAATTCAACCAATACTATCTGGACACGAACTCAACATATTTGAACACAGAACACTGCACCAATAAACTACCACAGAACGACATCGCCGAAGAGGAAGAACACTTCACACAATTTTCCAGGGATACTACAACCTCGCCGAGGAAGGAATTCTCATTTATTTCTGAGGGAGAAGAACTCAGCATCAGCGTTGTATAGCAGAAAGTCAACGAAGTAAGTAGTGGCCATTTGCATTTTACTAGCCACCAGCACGGAGCACTGCCTCTACAAGTCGGTGACGTCATTCTACGAATGGTCCGATCTTTATTTAATAATTGACAATTTTCATAATCCTGTTATTTTCCAGCAATTAATAATTTATTTTAAGATAATTGTAAGTATTGTATCTTGTTCCTTGCCCTCTCTGACCATTTCGACAGTTAAAAGAATCCGAAATAATTAATTTTGTAAACATTATATTTTGTCATTGTTGTTCACAATCGACCTGAGCGAATCTCAATCAATGCCTGGTCCATGCGCATAAGAGTGGCGCACAATTTCAAATGTTAAGAAATAAACACCACAATTACTTAATTACATGTGTTCATAATTATTTGTACAATAAATATTAGTTTCTTCTTTCTTCTAAAATAATTTAGAGTTATTAGAGAAATATACCAAGAAGAAGAAGAAGAAGAAGAAGAAGAGGAGCGAAGTAAGAAGAGAGAATTTTAGATCCACATACATAACTAGATTATCGATAGAGAACAAATATTTTCAAAAAACATAATATCTCATTTATTCAATTGAAAGTAATTAAAAAATTTACAATGAATTAATTAGTCAATTAGTTAGTTAAACAAAAAAATATATAAATTTTTTTTTTAATTTATAACTAACAACAAAAAATTGTTTTTCTTATCAACATATTTCTCTAAATTTATTTGTTTTATAACAAATTGACGAATCCAACGTGGGGCTTATTTAAACCCCATATAAATTTTATTTGTTTTAATTACAAATTGGCGTCCAACTAAAGGGCTGAAAATAGGAATCGATAGATCAATAAAATAAGGACAATTCGTCCAGTTTCCTATTTTTTTTAGCTCGGCAGCTGTCAACAGGTCAGAAAAAGAAACAAGATGCACAGGAGGGCGACATCAAAGAAAAGGGCGGTGGAGGCCGAACAGGAAATAGATATGGAGGATAAGGAGGCGACACCCGTGGAAGATATAGAATCGAGATTACCTCCAGCAGAACCAACCGAACCAGAATCCCAAGGGAAACAACCCGACAAGCAGACACGAACAGAAAATGTGGCAATGCAGGAAATGCTCAGGCTAATGATGGAGGAAATAAAAACCGACAGTAAAAAGTCGAGAGAAGAATTAGCCCAGCAAATGATGGAGAGAATGGAAGAAAATAGTAAGGAAATGAAAAGTGATAACCAACGATTGAAGGAAGAATTAAGAGAAAATAGTAAGAAGATGGAGGAGAAGACGGAAGAAAACAGTAAGAAGATGGAGGAAATAAAAACTGACAATAAACAATCGAAGGAGGAATTAACGCAGATAAGCCAGAAACTGGAAGAAACCAATAAGAAGATGGAAAATAATAACCAACAATTAAGAGAAGAATTAAGGGAGACTAACCAAGAGAACATGAACCGGTTGGATGGAAGGATGGAAATATTAAAGGAAGAATTGAGCCAGAAGATAGCTGAAAACAATGAAACAATCAGCAAGAAAGTAAAAGAGGAAATAACAGTAATCGAACAAAGGATTACAAGGGCTGACAAAAGATGGAGTCAGACGGAACGAGAAGTACAGAGTATCAAGACTGAAATAAATACTAAGGTTGCCAACATCGAAGAAACGAATAGGAAGACTTTAGAGGAAAAACTAAAGGAAACACGTGAAGACTGGGAGCGAGTGCAGGACCGATTCACAGAAAAATGTGACGGCATTGAAGCTGCTGTGACCAGTATCAACAGTCAGGTGCGACAGAATCAAACAGATATAGACCTGTTCCATAGTCGACCGACAAGCATTACCAGTTGTCTTAATAACGAAAATCGTGAAGGTATTAACTTCAGGTTTTATAAGTATAAACCTATGGAGTTCCTAGCCAGAATCGAAGAGTACTTCACCAAACACAGAGGCAATCGCTGGAAAGTTCTTAGAAGCAGTAATGCTTAACCATCCAGATTTTAACCAACCTTTCTTCCTAAACTGTGACGCTAGTAACATTAGCTTGGGATCAACGTTGTACCAAGAAGACGAAAGTGGAAACCATCTAGTAGTGAGCTTTGCTAGCAGAACCCTTAACCAGTGTGAAAAGAACTACAACGTGACGGAAAAGGAACTGCTAAGTGTAGTCTTTGCCTGTGGGAAGTTTCGGTCATATATTCTAGGATATCCAGTGACCGTTCGCACAGATCACAAATCAATATCATTTCTTAGAAGATGCAAGTTAAGCCACGGTAGGTTGACCAGATGGGTACTTGCCCTGCAGGAATACGATATACAGTGGGAGTATGTTCCTGGTAGTAAAAATGTAGTAGCTGACATATTGTCAAGAGTAAATTTGGAAGAACAGACGTTCGAAGGCGAAAAGGAGAGCATCCTGAAGATCTATAATATTATTAAGGACAGATCCGACTTAGAAAAAATAGTGCAGGACATCAGCAAACACCAGCAGTCCGACCCGAAGATAAACGATATTAAACTTCATCTCTCCAACCAAGATGACACAATAACCAGGTTTTATTGCACTCATAATGATATATTATTCATCAAAACATCCCATGATGAAGAGATATGGAAGATCGTAATCCCTACTACAGTCGAGAAGGGTATCATCCTGGATTATCATCTCCGATACGGTCACATGGGAGCCATGAAGGTGATCAAGGCGATAGAAGAGAATTGCCATATAAAAAATATAAATCGAAAGACGAGAAACTATCTCAAAACCTGTCTTATATGTCAATTGGTAAAAACCAACAATGAGAGAAAAGAGGGTATGATGATACCAATTACATCACAAGCAAAACTGGAAAAGGTCTTTCTGGACATCTGTGGTCCATTACCCCGCAGTGGCGGACGCCATCGTTACAAATACATTATTATAATGATGGATCACTTCACGAAATTTATAAAACTTTACCCGGTGAACAGAGCCACCACTTTGAAGACTTTAGGAGTGATAACAAATCATTACATTCCAGAGATAGGGAGCCCAGCATCTATAATCACAGACCATGGAACGCAATTAAGGGTAGGAGGTGGAAAAACACTCTAAATACATTGGGCATCAAGACGTACAAGACATCAGTCTACCACCCCAGCAGTATTCCAGCGGAGAGGGTGCTACAAGAAGTCGGAAGAATATTACAGACTTATTGCCATAATCAACAAAGGAAGTGGCAAGAATATTTATCAGCTACCGAAGAATTCCTTAATTTGGCATACCACCCTGCTATAGGTACCACGCCATACATGGCAATGTATGAAAAACCGCCTCCAAGAGAAATACAAGACATAATAGAATTTCCCATGAGTCAAGAATACAATTTAAACATGTTTAAAGCGGTCCAGGTCACTGTATGATAATTATATATGATTTATAATTTACCTTGTAATTTCCGTCCAGTGACGTCGAGCGTAATTTGTATGGTTATGCGTTTCAGCCCATGTGGCCCATCCTCAGACCATCACTCCGAGAGGAGCTCGTTAAACAATAAAATCCACACAAAACAAACACATAATAAATAAATCTATAAAATATATTAAATAAACATATAAAAGCGTTCTATTACTCGAACACGGTGCACCGCGTGTAGCATGTCAGAACTGCGTCAATGGAACCTGTTATCTATTATTATCTGTAATCGATCACAGCGCGGTATCATACAGTGGGTTGGACCTGAAGTTAAGTTTATCATTAAGTACGTCGTCACACACACTAGGGTTATTATGACCTCTATATATCTCGAATTCCTCGAGTGCGTCCATATAACGGCCTTTACTACAATAATGTAGGGGTATGAGGTTAGTGTTGAAATTAGTATAAGAATGATTATACGAAATCAGATGCCTTGTAAAGTTAGATTTAATATTATCTATGGAAAAATCACCCCTGTTAAAATGGCTTTGTGGTGTGTGTTCACGGAATCTTTTGATAAACGGTCTACCCGTTTGGCCGATATAAAGTCGGTCACAATCGTCACATATAAGCTTATAAATACCGGTTTTGGATTCAATGTTTGTCTGAACGACTGGGCGAATACAAGTTTAATCGAATAAGGTTCTACAATAAATTGGCAGAAGACCAGGAAAGGCGCAAGAACAAGTATCAAAAGGCGATTAAAAAGGTAATAAACTATGAAGTCGGAGAAAAGGTACTACTGAAAAACAGGGAACTACCCAGTACTTTGGAAGGCATTACCAAAAAGTTGTTACTGCTGTATACCGGCCCATACCTGATTATTAAAAATAATAACAACATTACGTATGTATTAAAAGAAATCAATTCAAATAAAGTAAAAGGAACTTATAATCAATTATCAATCAAAAAATATATAGAGGAGAGATGAATTAAAAAGAATTTTGGTGAAAAAAATGTCAAAATTCAAAAGTTTGTAAGGACAACTTACACCAATTATTTGAAAAACCTATTATGAATAAAAAAGAATTTGGTGAATAAAAATACCAAAATTCAAAAATTTGTAAGACCAACTTACAGGAATCATTTGAAAAAACTATGATGAATAAAAAAGAATTTAGATGAAGAAAATATCTAAATTAAAAAATTTGTAAGACCAACTTACAAGAATTATTTGGAAGAAACTATTAAAATAACAAAAACTTCAAAAAGTTGTAAGACCTACTTACTTGAACTGTTTGAGAGAAACTATTAAAAACTTATATATAAAAAGAATTTTGGAGAAAATATCTAAAGTTAAAAAATAGTAAGTACAACTCATACGAATGATGAGATATAACTATTAAATATAAAAAGAAATTTTGTAAGAAAGAGATACAAAATTCTAAAAGAGTAAGAACAAATTACACTCATAATTTGAGTGAACTCTTGCATAAAAGAATTTGAGAGTAAATGGAGTACAAATGTGTAAACTTTCTCAAACTCTCCAGAGACAAAGGAAAAGGAACATGTTCCAGTAAATAAAGAGAACAACCAATATTAAACAATTGAATAATCTGATGTTACCAGAACAATATATTAATAAATGTTAAAAGTGTCATAAGAAGGAACGTAGCAAACCTTCATAAAAACCAGTGTTAATAAAGAGAAAAAACCCTCAACAAACTATCACAGCTATAAAAACTATACTATAGTTTGTATTGTAATAGTGACTATGCTAACTATGACCACTATTATCAACAATGTAAATGAGACAATTTAAGACAAAAATGATACAGAATTTTAAATGGAAAGGAGAGAAGAAACCAGAATATTATATAATTTAATCAAATTAACTTAACCAAACTCACAAAGAAAATAATTTGATAAAGATGAAACAATGAAGAAGGACCAACTAAGTAAAAACCAAGTATTAAGACCAGAAACTAAAAACCCTGGTACCATGATGATAATATTATTGTAATAACCACTATTATAGTGATAAGTGATAAAGAAGGAATTAATAAATAATTGCTTATCTAATCCGTCGAGTGACTTACTTGTAATTCCGCTTGACGCGTTTCAGGGCATATGCCCCATCTTCAGAATAATTCCTCTTCACAGAACGTCAGACATTAAGATTAAAATGTAATAAATTAAAATTAAAATCCATGGTTAAAA
This sequence comes from Magicicada septendecula, assembly GCA_034769895.1. Classification (NCBI taxonomy): domain Eukaryota; kingdom Metazoa; phylum Arthropoda; class Insecta; order Hemiptera; family Cicadidae; genus Magicicada; species Magicicada septendecula. The sequence continues at coordinate 263,863,850 of CM068373.1, forward strand.
TATTAACTCGTCAAAATATTAAAATATACTAAATGCACAGAGGAGCACGCACTATCACAACATGAGTTCACTTCGCGTTATAGTCGGTGTACACCGCCACGATGTTACTCGCGCACTGACTGTCTGAGTAAACTGTTATCTGCGCAACGCATCTTGTATCCTAATGGCCGTGTCGTACAAGGGATTTGACTTGAAGTTAAGTTGGTCGTTTAATATGAATCCGCCATCTTGTGAGCTGTTCGTCTTTTTAATTTGTTTAAAGGCCTTGTAAATTTTGAATTCTTCTAATGTGTCCATATATCTGCCTTTTTTGCAAAAGTGTAATGGTTTAAAGTTGGTGTCAAAATTGGTGTAGTTATGATGAAACCAATTTGAAAAAAAAAACCAAATGAAAAAAAATGTATATAAATGCTAATTACTATGTAAACAAGATAAAAAGATGAAATGATGAAACGATGAAATGTATATTATACCACATACCTAAACCACATAATATGGAATGAGCTTTGATGGAGAAGAAGAGTCAAGTGTATAAAAGTATTAATTGATATAAAATATTATGAAGTGAAGAATCCAAGGATGTTTATTATTAGTCAAAAGAGACTACTTTTACTGATTATTTATTTTTATGACTGGATGTAGAAAAATTCCATCAGTCTTATATTTTGAGCAGAGATGATAATTCCTCTGGGCTCAGTTAAGTGAAGTATTGACCAGCAGAGATTGAAGCCAAATGTGCCACTCTGAACTGTTCCAACTCACATGTTAGGGAATGTTAGGGAGTAAACATACAGGTGAGGAAGCACCAAATAAGAAAAGATATAAAATGATAATGTTATACACAAGATTGATGATTACTTATTAATGAAAAAAGAAGCTAATGAAGGAGATACATATCATCTGAGAGAAAGCAACGGTGGAAAAAGAAGGTATATAAAGTGAAATCACGAATAAGATATGGTAAATAAAAAGAATTAGTAGTAATTATTTCATCCATACTAAGAGTATGATCTGAACTAATCACTTTTACAGGAGAGCATATGTAGCATAACAGAATTATCACCTTAAAATTTAACTTAATACAACATGAATAAAGAAGAAAATGTCAATAGTGAGTGAGAATAATAAATGGTTAAAGAATAAACTAAAGAAACTGTTCATTAAGTCGATAAAATGTTAATAAAATCAAACTAAATAACAAAGAAAACTCTTGGTCCACATACAAATAACCAACTATATAAAACCCCAATAAAACAGCAGTATATCCAGTAGGTTGGGGAGCAGTAAAAAGAAAAGACAAAGATAAAAAGGTAAACAAAATATTAATGAGGGGAAATTTATTAAATTAAGAAGCAGAGAAACCCCAAGACACAAAACCAGTAACAATTTAATAAGGAGCTGTAAATGAGAATAGGACATGAAACCACAAGACAAGGAAATACTGTACTAATATAATGAGAAGGAAGAGACAAATACAGTGGAAATCGTTTAACACGAAAACGGTTACCACAAAATATCGGTTAACACGAAATACCACTCGGGTACCGATCGCCGTTTGTTATGTACAGTGTATTATTTGTACGGTTAACACGAAAGGTTTACCTGAAAAATATCGGTTAACACGAAAAATTTTTGTTAAAAATAATTTTTTTTTTGGCTGGCTTTTAAGTAACTGCATACAAAATAAAGCCACACAAGTACGCCCAAAAGCTTGTTTTCGATGTAAAGGAATCCATTCTTCATCTCTAAAAGAGAAAGAGCAGGTAGTGACCATAGTTTGTTTTGTCTTCAGTACCAAGTTCTATTTACAGTACGTACTGTATACAGTGTACTGTTGTTTACGAGAAACCATAGCCTCTCCTTCAGCACCAAATGTGTTGTTCATTGACCGCAAATAAACCGTTATCGCTTACATTAACTACCTACTCTATAGGGTGTGGTGAGTTCAGTTCAGTTGTATTCTGTGCGTGTACAGCGGTGGTAAAGTTTGCGGTACGGTACCGATAACATTTTATTGTAAAAAATTTACTCAGTTGTGAGGATTAGGCCTAACTGTTTACTTTTTTACTGTACAAACTTCTTAGTCTTTTACAGCCAGTTAAGTGACGTTAAGCGTGTGACGTGTACGTGTTAAGTGAAGTTACGCTTTCGTAAATTTCGTTTTTGCAGTCCGGAAGTAAAATGGAGAAGAAAGTGCGTAAACAAAGTGCCCTCTCTTTAGAAAAAAAAGTTGAACTCCTCCAAGCTGTTAATGAGGGTATCGAACTAAAACAGAAATCTGTAAAACATTCGGTATACCAAACTCGACGTTATCCACGATTATAAAAAATAGAGATAAAACTTTAGAACTGTATGAGTCGGGCAAGTTTGAACCAGGCAGAAAACGTTTCCGTAAGGCAAACCACGAAAACTTAGAGGCTGCTCTTCTTGTTTGGTTTAATCAAGCAAGATCACAAGATGCTCCTATTTCTGGACCACTACTGATGGAGAAAGCAAACGTTTTTGCTGAACAGATGAACTTAAATTTCACTGCAAATCCTGGCTGGCTAGAAAGGTTTAAAAACGAAATGGCATAACCTTTAAAAACATCTGTGGCGAATCAAGACAGGTGTCACAAGAAATGACATCATCGTGGTTGCAATCTACGCTGCCTGCAATTTTAAAAGACTATCCACGTAAGGATATTTTCAACGCCGATGAAACAGGACTATTTTTCTGTTGTATGCCCGATAAAACACTTTCATTCAAAGGGGAGCAGTGCTCTGGTGGTAAAAAGTCCAAAGAGAGAGTGACAGTGATGGTAGGTTGCAATGCTGATGGGTCAGAAAAACTTCCGTTACTTGTTATAGGAAAAAGTTTAAAGCCGCGCTGTTTTAAAAATGTTAAAAAGTTGTCAGTAGAATATAGAGCTAACAAACGAGCGTGGATGACGTCTAAAATTTTTACCGAATGGCTGGTTTCGTTAGAAAAAAATTTCACTTCCCAGAAGAGGAAAATTGTGTTAATTATTGACAACTGTCCTGCCCACCCATGTGACCTAAAATTGATGGCAATTAAACTTGTTTTTCTACCACCGAACACGACTAGTGTCCTACAACCTTGTGATCAAGGTATTATTCAAAATTTAAAATTTCAGTACAGAAAGTTACTTCTGCAGAAATACTTGGCCACTATTGAGGGGAAAAAAGATTTCTGTGTAAATGTTCTGGATGCTTGTAACTTGTTAAGAACAGCGTGAAACCTCGTGACGCCTACAACAATTCAAAATTGTTTCGCTCATGCTCGATTCATTTTGAATTCAGAAACTGAACAACCCGAAGAAAATGAAATTGATCCTACACTATCTGAAATGTTTAATCGTGTGTCATCTGTATTAAATGTTTTAATTTCTCTAAATGAGTACGTGACTGTCGACGAGAACGTAACTACGGCTCCCGTATTAACAGATACCGATATCGTGGAAACAGTACAAGTTGACAACTGTGAAGGTGATGATAGTGACGACGAACTTGACACAGAAAATGATAGTGAAAATGTTCCTACCGCTACCGATATGCTTTCATTGCTGAGCCGTGTTCGTCGATATTTTGAAGCCAACTCGGAAGGTGAAATGTTTGAACACGTTGATAAATTAGAACAATTTGTTGAAAATAAAATAGTGCAAAATTGTGTGCAAAAGAAAATAACGGATTATTTTAAATAAAGATAAACACGAAAACTACGGTAAAGTTGAAAGACATACAGTAGTCTATAAGAAAACCTAAATCATAGGACTAAATTTAGAACAGCTAATAATAATTTTAAGAAAAATTAACAATAATAAACCATGAGGATAAATAAAAGGTTGTATTTGTTGCATTTTACTAGACAGTACAATAAATAATCTACAGTACACTATTTGTTCACTTCCTCACTTTGTTTCACTTTTTGTTCGCTTAACACGAAATTCGGTTTACACGAAAAAAATAACTAGTCCCCGTCATTTCGTGTTAACCGATTTCCACTGTATATCAAGGTTCATAAAAAGAATATAGCAACAAGAAAGGATATCCACTAAACCTTATGAGGAATGAATATACCCAATTCTTATACATTTAAAACCAATGATAAATGTCAGACCAAATAACAAGTTACAGGATACAATACAGTGAAAAATAAAACTGTAAACTAAATTGTAAGCCTAGTTTAAGAATAAAAAGTGACATACTATAAGAAATAAACAGTGAAAGAAAATAAAATTATTTAAAAGAGACTACCATTAGTGTAGAGAGATACCAGATACAAACTTTTCGGCCTTTTGTGTGTACGTGTAGAATGTTCACGTTATTGTCGATGTTTTTATATGTGTGGTTTGCTTCAATGAGGTGGTTTGCAAAGGTGGATCATAAAAGCATCGACAATAACGTGAACATTCTACATGTACACACAAAAGGCCGAAAACTAGACACTCTAGAGCAATTAGAAATATACAAACACACAAAAACAAATAAAAACGACATCCTAAACGAACAGACACAATTCAAATCGCACACATTATTCGAACACATCTCACCACACACACACAGCATCAATCTTTTGGAAAACTATCCCGTCGCCAACAAGACGGACAGCGCTACCTACGGCAGCCCCTGATGAAGCCTTCTAAAGGTGAAAGCCGGTTTAGGCTGTAAGGTAAATCTTAACGATTTTACTTATAAAAAACTAAGTGTTCCGAGTCGTCAAACATTAGTGATATTTAGTATTATTAATGACAAGCTGTTTATAGTTTAATCAAATTAGGTATAGTAAGTACAAAAGACAGTGAAGAACTGAAAGTATTATTATTAATAAAATGTTTTATTTTAACCAAATTATATATAAGAAAAAAAAATAATAGGCATAAGATGTTTTTGTTATGTTTAAATGATATAAAAAATTTAGTAGATATAAGATATTCAGTTGTATTTGAAATAATGTTCAATAATTTCCAAGTTTGTTAAGGAAGAGAAGGCAAGTAGGTAATAAGAATATTGTATTTTTTATTAAACTGTAAACCATATAAAAAGTATAAGGCAAATTAACAAACACACCACAATAGAAAAACAAACCAGCATTGTAAACCAAAATCACCTATCGTAGAATCAAACTCAAATAAATAAATTCAATCAAACTGCATATAATGAATAGAAACTAGTCCATACAACACAAAGATATGAAAATGTAATCAGTACAGATACAAATAATAGCAAATGTAATGACAAAAGAAGAAAATTAACTTTATTTGGAAATAACTAATACTAGGCCTAAAGGGTACTCAACTCAGATAAAAAGTAAATTAATCAATATTGGAGTATTATAACAACAAATTATTAACAACAAGCAATAATCATGGAGTGAGTAATATTATTTAATGGAAATATTAACATAAAAACACTTGTAAACCATTTAAATACTAAATTTGTAAAAAATACAAGGCCTACAATAAATAGCAAAAATTGTAAATTTTAGGCTTATCTGAACTTAAAACAGACCCAATTATATATCAAATTATGTAAAATTAGCTTAAGAATATTGCTGAATAGTTAGATTTTCGTAAAATTAATAAATAATTAAGTTACAGCAATAAATAGGAAACTTGTCATGTATGTTTGTGAGTTGAAATCAAATCCAAGACATGTAAATTTGTAAAAAACAATGGGAAGAGGAAAAAGACATTTTATAAATTACCACAAAACGACGACTTTAAGTCAGTCTATTGTTAATCGTGAATGTGAACAGATCAGAATTTACTGACGGAAGATTTAAAAAATAGAAATAGTGTAAAACAATGACGAACAACCTCAAAAAGTGTTATTGAGGTTACCAAATGGAAACCAACACCACTAATTAATAACTAACACCAAACTGAACCAGAACAACTACAATAGTAATATCCATCACTAGAACGAGAAATCAACCGCCATTTTGAGCAAAATTCAACTACAATAGTAATATCCATCACTAGAACGAGAAATCAACCGCCATTTTGAGCAAAATTCAACCAATACTATCTGGACACGAACTCAACATATTTGAACACAGAACCCTGCACCAATAAACTACCACAGAACGACATCGCCGAAGAGGGAAGAACACTTCACACAATTTTCCAGGGATACTACAACCTCACCGAGGAAGGAATTCTCATTTATTTCTGAGGGAGAAGAACCCAGCGTCAGCGTTGTATAGCAGAAAGTCAACGAAGTAAGTGGCGGCCATTTGCATTTTACTAGCCACCAGCACGGAGCACTGCCTCTACAAGTCGGTGACGTCATTCTACGAATGGTTCGATCTTTATTTAATAATTGACAATTTTCATAATCCTGTTATTTTTCAGCAATTAGTAATTTATTTTAAGATAATTGTAAGTATTGTATCTTGTTCCTTGCCCTCTCTGACCATTTCGACAGTTAAAAGAATCCAAAATAATTAATTTTGTAAACATTATATTTTGTCATTTTTGTTCACAATCGACCTGAGCGAATCTCAATCAATGCCTGGTCCATGCGCATAAGAGTGGCGCACAATTTCAAATGTTAAGAAATAAACATCACAATTACTTAATTACATGTGTTCATAATTATTTGTACAATAAATATTAGTTTCTTCTTTCTTCTAAAATAATTTAGAGTTGTTAGAGAAATATACCAAGAAGAAGAAGAAGAGAGGATTTTAGATCCACATACATAACTAGATTATCGATAGAGAACAAATATTTTCAAAAAACATAATATCTCATTTATTCAATTGAAAGTAATTAAAAAATTTACAATTAATTAATTAGTCAATTAGTTAATTAAACAAACAAAAAATATATACATTTTTTTTTAATTTATAACTAACAACAAAAATTTTTTTTTCTTATCAACATATTTCTCTAAATTTATTTGTTTTATAACAAATTGACGAATCCAACGTGGGGCTTATTTAAACCCCATATAAATTGAATAGTAATATAACAAATTGGCGTTCACAACATTGGGGCATCATTCTCTAAATTTATATTTGTTTTATAACAATATACATCAGCATTACTTGGTACTACAAATATTTTGAATCCTAAGACATACGGTACTACATCTTATAGAGTGATTATCATTAGTCTTTATATATTTATTTAAACTGTCTTTAACAATTCATTTGTTAGAATTTTAATTAATCACAGAGGACAAGTCTCCGTGTCACCTGAGATATCCAGAAGTTTACTCGATGTCCAGGTCCTTGGTCCTTGTGGTGTTCGTCAGCGGTTGATCTTTAGTGGAATTAACTTTCCTGTTGAAGTTCCTGAAGTGATTAGTTCATAATGAAGTAGCGTTGAGGTCCTCAGAAGTCTAGTAGTTAAACTTTGTTAGTAGTATAAGTGCCGTAAATGTTTTTGTTTGTTGCAGAATTGCACGTCACATTATTGTTTATAAAAGTTCTCACTTTAGGTAGCTCGTACCATATTATTTTAAAACAACATAGACATCTTACAAATTATACATATGAGATGTCATCCCTTACACAGTTATTTATTCCTTTTGGTTTTTACATTTAAACTTATTAGCACACTAATTTGCCACTACTTTTCGCTACACATTGTTATATCTGTCCTCTAAATAAAAACATTTTGTCGTTCTCCGGGACATGGTTCAAGCGTGTGTTTTCTACGCGAGCGCTTCATCTCGATTGAATTACTATGTTAGGACGGGTCAGTTAATCGCGCGGAGTTTACGCGTCGCAACAAAATAGTTCCACATTTATTCTCTATTTAAGGGGTTCAAGTTTGACCTTTTAATTATCCAAATATATTCTTTATTACAGACTTTATTATAGTACACTACTGTGGTCTTGTTTATTTATTTATTTAATATCAATTTACAAGGATTATTAGTTTGTTTATGGGTTGGTATTCAAGTTAATTCCGGTTAGCGCATGTCTATGCAGGGTTAATTAATAAGGGTTTCCCTATCTGTACACTCGCATTCCTTTTTTTTTTTATTAAAACTCTTTATTAAATATTATTATGATTTATGATAGTGATAAAAATTAGTTTAAATGTGTGATTTATTAAAATTTAAATTTCTCAGCTTTTAACATTTCCTATTTTATTATTTATTTTATTTTTTAATTAATGAAATCGTCACATAACGCCAAGATAGTCATTGGTTCCATCATTCATAGATGCGTCAAATGTCTCAGATTTAATACCAAATATCAAGTTCAAAGGCTTGGTGTTTTGCCATCTCCCAGGGTTACTCCTTCCCGGCCGTTTTTATTCTGCGCAGTGGATTATGGTGGTCCCTTCATGATCCATCATGGCGGGCAGAGATCTAGGACTCTGTCCAAGTCATATGTGTCTTTATTCATTTGCTTAGCCACCAGGGCCATTCATTTGGAATTGGTTTCCGACCTTACGGCCAATGCGTTTATAGCTGCTTTACGTCGCTTCATGGCCTGTAGGGGCATACCTAGCCAGTTATATTCTGACAATGGCACGAACTTTAGGAAGGCCCGCAACGTTTTGCATGAGCTTTACAATCTCTGGCATAATAGGGATGCCACCTTAATAATCCAATCATTTGCAACTTCTCATGGTATTAAGTGGTCATTCATTCCTCCATCGTCACCTCATTTTGGTGGTCTTTGGGAGAGCGGTATAAAAGGTTTGAAGTATCATTTGTGCCGCGTTGTCGGCAAGTCCATACTCACATTCGAGGAGTTTACTACGGTTTTGTCACAGGTAGAGGCCTGTCTAAACTCACATCCATTATTTGCCGTTACATCAGATGTAAACGATCCAGTGCCACTTACCCCTGGCCATTTTTTAATCTGTGCACCATTAACGGCAATTCCCGATCCTGACTTATCACACGTTCCCATCTCTCGTCTTGGCCGTTGGCAACTTCTCCAGAAGTTTGTCCAAGCTATTTGGAAATCATGGTCGCGCGACTACTTACACCAATTGCAACAGCGTCACAAATGGAAATTCGCTAAAGAAAACGTTTCCATTGGTGATCTGGTACTGCTAATCGAGGATAACTTGCCTCCATTAGCATGGAAATTTGGGGTAATCACAGCCACATTCCCCGGACCAGACAATTTAATAAGAGCAGTTGACGTTCGTACTCCTGTTGGCACCTTTCGCAGACCAATTCACAAGTTATGTTTGTTGCCAGCGCAGGACGAGGCATAGACATGATGTCAATGTAACTACTTAGCACAATGTTATATTTTACCTGGCCACAAGCTTTCATTACTTAATTGTTTGATAATTTGGCCGACATCAATTATGGTGATATGTGCTGTCACAAACATTTTTATGTTGATATCGCATTATAGCGTATCTCATATATCAAATTCGCATGTATCTTGTAATTGTACAAACATGCACTATGATATTATATTTATACTTATTATATTGTCATGATGGTATACTTTACTTATTCTTGTATTTACATGTATTGATAATTTTGTAAGACATATACTATGTCCTTTGTATACTTATATTTTTTATTGGTAGTGGGTTATGTGTCATGTCTATTGGTGGTATTTGTTCTTATGTTATAGATTTTGTTATATAATATTCACATGGATTTGGAGCTATACAGACCATGTATGCATATTTGCTGCACATTTTTTGTTAATATTTGTGCATTGCTATTTCACTATTCTATGAATTTATGTGTTACTTGTAATTGCTCAACACATGCCTTACATTTTTGTATGAACACATTTACTGTACTTGTCACTTATACTATTATATACTATCATGCCTTGTATTCATGTATTTTGTAATTATGCAACACGCATATTTCTATTGTATTTTATCATGTACTTTGTATCTATGTAAAACACATTACTGTACCCGCATCTATTCTCTATGATTATGCACCACGCATATATTTTTACACATATTTTGTATTTGTATTTTGCGATCATGTATTGCACATATATTATTATTCATGTTTGTGATTATGACATACATGTCATTACGTTTATATACTTGCAACTATTCGACAATGTATAATCTGTTTTCACATGTCAATTTATTGTGCATTCTTGCAATTGTTTGGTATAGCATGCACTATTTAATTATTATATTACAGCGTTATGCTAAATCTATTTTTTTACATGCATATAACTTTGTAATAATCTTGTCTATTCATTTTATACTCAATACTATTATGTATAAATCAGCTGGCCTTGACTGGCTTGGGCTGTCAATCATGACTTGCATAAAATATTTGCAATTTGTATCGGACCCATCATGTGATGAGTCACCAATTATTCATCATCAAGCATTATTAGATTATTCAGTATTCATGTTTTGTATTGTATTGTATACATCTCTGCTAATTCATGTACATTTATACTCATGTATAAATCAGTTTGCAAGCCAATTGTGGCCTGTTCAACCTTATCATTATTATTGAGGTTTTATCTTTGAGTAGTTTAAGGTTATAATATTGTTATCTAACATTCAATGTTGATGATCAATACAACCTACTGATCGTTGATAACTATTAATGAGAATGTACATGTTGTGTTTTCTTTATAATATAAATTATTAAAAAATGTATTATAAAAAATCGTTCGATTTTTGCGGGCAGTTATGGACAGTAATGTGGGAATTGTATAATCGAAAGGTTGGCTAATCTGATCTTGGGCCAGCCATGCTCGCGTCGGCAAGCATGTCGTCACAGTGCTCAGAGCTTTCGAATGCATCAGACATGAGTTGCGCTTGTTGCTTCGGCTGTCATTTCTTTATTGTCGCGACAAATTATGTAGGCCTTAGGCCCTACAACATTTCATTCATGTAAATTCGAGTGCTGCTTAATTGCGCCTCACCTTTATAATGTAACTTTTTTAACCGAACATGATCTTTTAAAATTTGAATGCGTACAAGGCTTAGCTAACCTTACGAATTCAAAATTAATTGTAACATTTATACCCTAATAAATGTATTAAACTACCGTCCACTCGCTCATCATTATTTTCTTCATTCTGGCAAATTAATCCCACTAAAATATTAATTTACAAACATTAATTCTTAACAAGGGTCGTACTTATTAATAACAATAATGTCTGATATTTCTACTTTATATTGTACTCTTACTACCTTTTTATAAATTAATAAATAGATTTTGTTTATTTACTATACATTTCGGCTCTATAGCCACCATGTTGTTATCTGCCAACTTAAAATTTCACTCGTCAGGGTCCAGGTTTCGAATCAGCGAACGGGAAAATCAGAACTGGTTATTTGAATAATAATGATCATTTCTTAGTTTACCAAGCAATAAAATTTTAATGATAATTTCTTGTTTTTTATATCCCTTTCAGTTCCAATAATTCTTAACAATTTTTTTTTTTACATATTAAAAGGAAAATTATTCAGACAAAACTTAATTTTTCTTACATATGAATTTATATTCAAAATAACATCCTTAAAACTACCATCAAAATTTAATTAACCCAAACCAGCACTTCTTATTTTATCATTTTTATTCACGCTCACATTCATACATACGCCCAATGCCCATTTGAGATCTCAATTTCTTTATTCGATGGCAAAGACATAATTTTGAATTTGGTGTACACCACTGGTTACTTATCTGGGTATTTTATGTCCGAAAGAGTCCAATATTCCGTAGTACCTTCCATCACTTAGCACATATTCTTCGCACCATCTTTTATCGAAACTGTTACTTTAATTATTTGATTACTCACTGTATAATTATATTCTTACTGAAATTAGAAATATCATTCTAAGATCACATTTTTGTTTTAGTTGCGGGCCCGCATTTTCGTTCCGGAACTTTTTTCACAACCGGCCGGTTTTAAGCTGTATATGACTGGGCCGAGACAAACTGCTACAAATTCTGAGATGGAGGGGGGTCACGTGACCACTTCCATTGTTTCATTTATGTGACGAACCAATTTCCAAGGCGAGGCTAACTATGCATCGCATTCCACGTGACGTATTTAAAAGCTTGGCAATTATATAATGTGTCAAGACTGGTGACTTCATCGATCAAAGTTCGTTTAGTATTGTTTAACTGTTTTTTCTGGCATCAGAATGTTGACCTTGACTCCCTTTCAATCACTGACTTACTACGTCTTATAAAATTTTACAATTATTATTTATGTTGTTACCCCAAAATTATTATTTATACCTTTTGATTCCCCTTTTCCAAATTGTCCCGGGTATACCCAAATTGTCCCATTACAATACCCCATCAATGAGAGGTTTTATGCCGAAGCATAAAAACTCTCATTGACACTCTCATACTTCCTAAAGGGATCAGTCAGGATATGTCACCACAACCCCCTTTATGTTTTATAAAAAAAATAGTTAACTTACCCCCTGGTCCAGTCACTGTGACTGTACCTGAATGACCTTACTGGACTTCTCTCTCGAGATCCCAACACCGCAAGGCCAGACAGGCACTTGACGCTCCTGCTCTGACGCGCTGGCCAGCACAGGACCGCCGCCACAGCATCACCAGACACTGAAACATCAAACCAAATAGTGGCCTTGTATAATAACATATCCCTAACTGATCTGTTTCCCCTTAGCTGTGCGCTGGTTTGCGTTAAGAAGCACTGGTTTTCTTGATCTAGTAATATATGATCTTATATGTACTACATAGACTTTTCATTCTCTTAATTCGTTCCACATTTCATAAAAATTTTCAATTCCAATCGACAATAATTAAGCCTTTCCCATTTTACAAGAAGAAGTTTAAATCCTTACATTAACACAATGATATTTCAAAATATTTAAACACATTATTTAATCAAAAGCTTAAAAATCAATTAATCAAATACAATTCATCTATATCTCCTTTCTTCTACAATTCTTAACCATTTTCCCTTTTGTATCTAAAACAATTCAAAATCATTTAATGCATTATAAAATATTATTATTAACAGAAATTCTATTTATCCTGCTGTTAATAATAATCATCCCCTTTTCTCCTCCACACACACTATTGCTCCCCCTGGACTGTTGCGTCCAGTTGCCTCCACAAGGACTGAGGCGGAAGGAGTGAGCACTTTTTTCTTTTCTCTCACTCCCATCCTTGCTTCAGCGTTACAAGAAACTTCAGGGTAAGTACCCCTACTCATTATCTTACTATATGCCCATAAGGTCTACCACCCCTATTTGGGTGAAAATAGCCTGTGTTCAAAATAATCTTAGATTCCCGGATTAAACCCCATTAAATTTCCAAAATTACACCAATTACAAAGGCAACCAACTATGGTCAGTTTTCCATCAATTCTGCCCACAGCTGATTGTCATCCAAAACCACGATCTGGGTTGGTAAGGCTGAGATCGCCCGAAATGTAGGGAATCGCATTTAAAACATGTTATACACAATACAATTACTGTACATGTTTAGATTCCTACCCACATACATAATCAACATAATAAAACATAGTACACTCATAATTAACATTGCAATAATTACATTAAAATAAACAATTCACATTTAAGTTTGACCAAAAATTACACACCTTACACCTTTACTTTAGTTTCAAAATCTATTAAATCTTTCACTTATTTCATTTATTATTACATTTCAACTATGGTTTTCTATTTAACACTTTCATCATTAATTGGTTTGGATGATTCTCCGTCATTCACAATGATTTGATTTATTGAATGGGCATTTATATATATAACCTTACACCCCTTCCTCCTTCTAACAACCACTAACAGATTTGCATAGGGTGACACCAATCTCTCAATTATATTTACCTCCACTAATTTCTCTAACACCACCTAAATCATTCTCCTCTTATTTTGAAATACCTGATACCCTCTTTGTACCTAGGATGTGTGTTCCCTTCCCTTATACTCATTCCTTTATTAGTTCCTGGCCTCTCCCAGGTAACTCCGCCAAACCTCCTTTAAAACTATTCACCCCCCACCACAATGCTTTGCATTGAGGACTCCTTACCACCACCACCCTCTTTACAAAATTTCACCACCACCTATTTACTCTCCACTTTCATCACTCTCGCTTTCTCTACATACAATCACTCTCACTACGGTGTCCCTACTACTGACCTGTTTCTGTATTACTTTTATTCTAAAATTCTTATTTTGTCTAACACCCATTAAAGTTAACTCTGACTGCCTCAATGCCTTATTGAAATAATCATCACCCAAACTCTATCTTTTTCCACATTTTACATTAAGTTAACCATTGAAAAATACACTAGAAAATTCATAACAACCTCAAATTAATTTAATCACCTTATTTAACCTTTTAAACTCATTTAATTTTATTATTAAAACATTTTACTTTTATTTCAATGTCATTATAAACTTCATACTTACATTACATCACTCAATTGAATAAAAACATGATTACTGTCATAAATTCAAAAATATAAACATTCCTTATCACCACAAATATAACTTACATAACTATATGTACTTTCTGATACATTATAACGATACAACTCAATACCTAAGCACCTGGTACCTTCCATCATTTACTATTTATTATTAAGTTGAATAAAATCATTTAAATTTATTCTCAAAGTTCATTTATACAACGTTAATTAATTTATCTCAAATTATCTAATTCAATCAGTTTCTTTTTAAAACACTAAGTTTTTTAATTTCAATTCAAAAACAATTACAATTCAGTTATTTGCATGATAAACTTCACCATGTTTTATTTAGTCTGATCAACTATTATTATTATCATTATTATACCATCAATTCACCTTCCATAACCGCATTGTTTATATAAAATACATAGTACAACATAATCTACTACACAAATACATTTAACATTACTACACAAGTATATTCAATCCAAAGTATTATTCATTATTGTTTACCATAAATCATTTCACAATACAGTCCATGTCGAAACCACACTATTCACATAATTAAATGTTCATAAACAACTGTTTAACCACCATCATCGAATAATAATCTGATCTTACGACTACAAATACACAAATCATTTACAATTAAATACATATTGCCATTATAATTATAATAGTCACATTACTTTTTTCCATTGTATCAATACTATTGATAATACAAATATTATTGCATACTATCAATTCAAAATTCCTGTCGACATTGGGTATGGTAAATTCTCCTTTAATATATTCCGTTAAAGTCAGGTAAGTTACACTATCATCAACATTATCCTCATTTACTGCTGCTATATCAGTTTCAACACAAGGTAAGTACGGAAGATAATTGTCAACTCTCTCTACATCTAACCTTTCTACTAATTCTTTATAATTTCTACCAACCTTAAACAACTCTATCTCCCCATCTAAATACCACTCTCTCTCAAAATATCTCTCACCATAACGCCATCTCACACTTCCTCTACCATCCCATGCCACAAAAATTCAGGGAACAACTTGAAGACACGATGTCTTCCAATACTAAGGGACTCTTGCCCCTCAACAACAACAGTGAACACCTTGGTTCACGATAAACCCGGGGAAAATTTACCCCCTGCAACCCCTCTACCTGTAAACTCTGTCTACACTCTCTCTTTAACTCATCAACACTCACTAACAATTCATTATTAAATTCTACTCCCCCTAAAACTTCATCAGCATTCTCAATATTTACCACCTTACTCTCTAACCCCACATTTTTAATTATATCATCAGTTTTCTCATCCCTACTTACCGTATTATATGTTAATTGACCGTCTTTATTTTCGTTTACTTGCTTGGTCTCTTTTCTACTTTCTACCCCCACTATTTTACCATTTTTATTATTTGTCATATCTCTAACACTGTCTATTTGCATACTAAATTTCTTATTTATTATCTGATTGAATTTCCTGTCTTAATTTGTATTCATTTCTTTCATCTTCTCCTCGAAATTGTTACTTATTGATTCTATTATTTTATTTTGTGTTTTGATTTCATTTTTGATTTCGCTGTTGAAATTATTCAAATTTTCATTTAGATTACTATTGATTTCTTTATTTTGCATATCAAATTTATTTAACAGTAACTGCATCATTGCCGTTATCTCATCTGTTTTGTTTTCATACCGAGTTGAGATGGGTGTTAATTGAACTCTATTTAATTCAACTGATTCGGTAGCACTAGGGTCCCCGAGCTGGCTAATTGGAGTTGAGTGGACGCCCATCTCACTCGTAAATGTTTCGTCAGTTATGCTGACTTCTACGTTCTTATCATCATTAGTATTCATTTTGCTTATTTATAATACATGTATGTAAATAATATTATAACATAACATTATCTGACACTCTCGTCATCTACGTCTATTTCTACGTACAAAAAAAATTTTTATTTTATTTCAAATAACCATTCTGCTCTCCCCAGTAGGCTTGTATTTATATAAATAATTTATATAAACGTCCCTTTTCGGAAGCGCCACTTGTACTCGTACTTACCTTTTTATAAATTAATAAATTGATTTTGTTTATTTACTATGCATTTAGGCTCTGTAGCCGCCATGTTGTTATCTGCCAACTTAAAATTTCACTCGTCAGGGTCCAGGTTTCGAATCAACGAACGGGAAAATCAGAACTGGTTATTTGAATAATAACAATCATTTCTTAGTTTACCAAGCAATAAAATTTTATTGATAATTTCTTGTTTTTTATATCCCTTTCAGTTCCAGTAATTCTTAACAGTTGTTTTTTTACATATTAAAAGGAAAATTATTCAGACAAAACTTAATTTTTCTTACATATGAATTTATATTCAAAATAACAGCCTTAAAACTACCATCAAAATTTAATTAACCCAAACCAGCGCTTCTTATTTTATCATTTTTGTTCACGCTCACATTCATACATACGCCCCATGCCCATTTGAGATCTCAATTTCTTTATTCAATGGCAAAGACATAATTTTGAATTTGGTGTACACCACTGGTTACTTATCTGGCTATTTTATGTCCGAAAGAGTCCAATGTTCCGTAGTACCTTCCATCACTTAGCACATATTCTTCGCACCATCTTTTATCGAAACTGTTACTTTAATTATTTGATTACTCAATGTATAATTATATTCTGACTGAAATTATAAATATCATTCTAAGATCACATTTTTGTTTTAGTTGCGGGCCCGCATTTTTTTGTTCCGGAACTTTTTTCACAACCGGCCGGTTTTAAGCTGTACATGACTGGCCCGAGACAAACTGCTACAAATTCTGAGATGGAGGGGGGTCACGTGACCACTTCCATTGTTTCATTTATGTGACGAACCAATTTCCAAGGCGAGGCTAACTACGCATCGCATTCCACGTGACGTATTTAAAAGCTTGGCAATTATATAATGTGTCGAGACTGGTGACTTCATCGATCAAAGTTCGTTTAGTATTGTTTAACTGTTTTTTCTGGCATCAGAATGTTGACCTTGACTCCCTTTCAATCACTGGCTTAGTATGTCTTATAAAATTTTACAATTATTATTTATGTTGTTACTCCAAAATTATTATTTATACCTTTTGATTCCCCTTTTCCAAATTGTCCCGGGTATACCCAAATTGTCCCATTACAATACCCCGTCAATGAGAGGTTTTATGCCGAAGCATAAAAACTCTCATTGACACTCTCATACTTCCTAAAGGGATCAGTCAGGATATGTCACCACAACCCCCTTTATGTTTTATAAAAAAATAGTTAACTTACCCCCTGGTCCAGTCACTGTGACTGCACCTGAATGACCTTACTGGACTTCTCTCTCGAGATCCCAACACCGCAAGGCGAGACGGGCACTTGACGCTCCTGCTCTGACGCGCTGGCCAGCACAGGACCGCCGCCACAGCATCGCCAGACACTGAAACATCAAATCAAATAGTGGCCTTGTATAATAACATATCCCTAACTGATCTGTCTCCCCTTAGCTGTGCGCTGGTTTGCGTTAAGAAGCACTGGTTTTCTTGATCTAGTAATATATGATCTTATATGTACTACATAGACTTTTCATTCTCTTAATTCGTTCCACATTTCATAAAAATTTTCAATTCCAATCGACAATAATTAAGCCTTTCCCATTTTACAAGAAGAAGTATAAATCCTTACATTAACACAATGATATTTCAAAATATTTAAACACATTATTTAATCAAAAGCTTAAAAATCAATTAATCAAATACAATTCATCTATATCTCCTTTCTTCTACAATTCTTAACCATTTTCCCTTTTGTATCTAAAACAATTCAAAATCATTTAATGCATTATAAAATATTATTAACAGAAATTCTATTTATCCGGTGCTGTTAATAATAATCATCCCCTTTTCTCCTCCACACACACTATTGCTCCCCCTGGACTGTTGCGTCCAGTTGCCTCCACAAGGACTGAGGCGGAAGGAGTGAGCACTTTTTTCTTTTCTCTCACTCCCATCCTTGCTTCAGCGTTACAAGAAACTTCAGGGTAAGTACCC
This sequence comes from Magicicada septendecula, assembly GCA_034769895.1. Classification (NCBI taxonomy): domain Eukaryota; kingdom Metazoa; phylum Arthropoda; class Insecta; order Hemiptera; family Cicadidae; genus Magicicada; species Magicicada septendecula. The sequence goes on from CM068373.1 coordinate 263,882,274, forward strand.
CTACTCATTATCTTACTATATGCCCATAAGGTCTACCACCCCTATTTGGGTGAAAATAGCCTGTGTTCAAAATAATCTTAGATTCCCGGATTAAACCCCATTAAATTTCCAAAATTACACCAATTACAAAGGCAACCAACTATGGTCAGTTTTCCATCAATTCTGCCCACAGCTGATTGTCATCCAAAACCACGATCTGGGTTGGTAAGGCCGAGATTGGCCGAAATGTAGGGAATCGCATTTAAAACATGTTATACACAATACAATTACTGTACATGTTTAGATTCCTACCCACATACATAATCAACATAATAAAACATAGTACACTCATAATTAACATTGCAATAATTACATTAAAATAAACAATTCACATTTAAGTTTGACCAAAAATTACACACCTTACACCTTTACTTTAGTTTCAAAATCTATTAAATCTTTCACTTAATTCATTTATTATTACATTTCAACTATGGTTTTCTATTTAACACTTTCATCATTAATTGGTTTGGATGATTCTCCGTCATTCACAATGATTTGATTTATTGAATGGGCATTTATATATATAACCTTACACCCCTTCCTCCTTCTAACAACCACTAACAGATTTGCATAGGGTGACACCAATCTCTCAATTATATTTACCTCCACTAATTTCTCTAACACCACCTAAATCATTCTCCTCTTATTTTGAAATACCTGATACCCTCTTTGTACCTAGGATGTGTGTTCCCTTCCCTTATACTCATTCCCTTATTAGTTCCTGGCCTCTCCCAGGTAACTCCGCCAAACCTCCTTTAAAACTATTCACCCCCCACCACAACGCTTTGCATTGAGGACTCCTTACCACCACCACCTATTTACTCTTCACTTTCATCACTCTCGCTTTCTCTACATACAATCACTCTCACTACAGTGTCCCTACTACTGACCCGTTTCTGTATTACTTTTATTCTAAAATTCTTATTTTGTCTAACACCCATTAAAGTTAACTCTGACTGCCTCAATGCCTTATTGAAATAATCATCACCCAAACTCTATCTTTTTCCACATTTTACATTAAGTTAACCATTGAAAAATACACTAGAAAATTCATAACAACCTCAAATTAATTTAATCACCTTATTTAACCTTTTAAACTCATTTAATTTTATTATTAAAACATTTTACTTTTATTTCAATGACATTATAAACTTCATACTTACATTACATCACTCAATTGAATAAAAACATGATTACTGTCATAAATTCAAAAATATAAACATTCCTTATCACCACAAATATAACTTACATAACTATATGTACTTTCTGATACATTATAACGATACAACTCAATACCTAAGCACCTGGTACCTTCCATCATTTACTATTTATTATTAAGTTGAATAAAATCATTTAAATTTATTCTCAAAGTTCATTTATACAACGTTAATTAATTTATATCAAATTATCTAATTCAATCAGTTTCTTTTTAAAACACTAAGTTTTTTAATTTCAATTCAAAAACAATTACAATTCAGTTATTTGCATGATAAACTTCACCATGATTTATTTAGTCTGATCAACTATTATTATTATCATTATTATACCATCAATTCACCTTGCATAACCGCATTGTTTATATAAAATACATAGTACAACATAATCTACTACACAAATACATTTAACATTACTACACAAGTATATACAATCCAAAGTATTATTCATTATTGTTTACCATAAATCATTTCACAATACAGTCCATGTCGAAACCACACTATTCACATAATTAAATGTTCATAAATAACTGTTTAACCACCGTCATCGAATAATAATCTGATCTTACGACTACAAATACACAAATCATTTACAATTAAATACATATTGCCATTATAATTATAATAGTCATCATTACTTTTTTCCATTGTATCAGTACTATTGATAATACAAATATTATTGCATACTATCAATTCAAAATTCCTGTCGACATTGGGTATGGTAAATTCTCCTTTAATATATTCCGTTAAAGTCAGGTAAGTTACACTATCATCAACATTATCCTCATTTACTGCTGCTATATCAGTTTCAACACAAGGTAAGTACGGAAGATAATTGTCAACTCTCTCTACATCTAACCTTTCTACTAATTCTTTATAATTTCTACCAACCTTAAACAACTCTATCTCCCCATCTAAATACCACTCTCTCTCAAAATATCTCTCACCATAACGCCATCTCACACTTTCTCTACCATCCCATGCAGAGGGCACTAAATCATCACAAAAATTCAGGGAACAACTTGAAGACACCATGTCTTCCAATACTAAGGGACTCTTGCCCCTCAACAACAACAGTGAACACCTTGGTTCACGATAAACCCGGGGAAAATTTACCCCCTGCAACCCCTCTACCTGTAAACTCTGTCTACACTCTCTCTTTAACTCATCAACACTCACTAACAATTCATTATTAAATTCTACTCCCCCTAAAACTTCATCAGCATTCTCAATATTTACCACCTTACTCTCTAACCCCACATTTTTAATTATATCATCAGTTTTCTCATCCCTACTTACCGTATTATATGTTAACTGACCGTCTTTATTTTCGTTTCCTTGCTCGGTCTCTTTTCTACTTTCTACCCCCACTATTTTACCATTTTTATTATTTGTCATATCTTTAACAGTGTCTATTTGCATACTAATTTTCTTATTTATTATCTGATTGAATTTCCTGTCTAAATTTGTATTCATTTCTTTCATCTTCTCCTCGAAATTGTTACTTATTGATTCTATTATTTTATTTTGTGTTTTGATTTCATTTTTGATTTTGCTCTTGAAATTATTCAAATTTTCATTTAGATTACTATTTATTTCTTTATTTTGCATATCAAATTTATTTAACAGTAACTGCATCATTGCCGTTATCTCATCTGTTTTGTTTTCATACCGAGTTGAGATGGGTGTTAATTGAACTCTATTTAATTCAACTGATTCGGTAGCACTAGGGTCCCCGATCTGGCTAATTGGAGTTGAGTGGACGCCCATCTCACTCGTAAATGTTTCGTCAGTTATGCTGACTTCTACGTTCTTATCATCATTAGTATTCATTTTGCTTATTTATAATACATGTATGTAAATAATATTATAACATAACCTTATCTGACACTCTCGTCATCTACGTCTATTTCTACGTACAAAAAAAATTTTTATTTTATTTCAAATAACCATTCTGCTCTCCCCAGTAGGCTTGTATTTATATAAATAATTTATATAAACGTCCCTTTTCGGAAGCGCCACTTGTACTCGTACTTACCTTTTTATAAATTAATAAATTGATTTTGTTTATTTACTATGCATTTAGGCTCTGTAGCCGCCATGTTGTTATCTGCCAACTTAAAATTTCACTCGTCAGGGTCCAGGTTTCGAATCAGCGAACGGGAAAATCAGAACTGGTTATTTGAATAATAACAATCATTTCTTAGTTTACCAAGCAATAAAATTTTATTGATAATTTCTTGTTTTTTATATCCCTTTCAGTTCCAGTAATTCTTAACAATTTTTTTTTTTACATATTAAAAGGAAAATTATTCAGACAAAACTTAATTTTTCTTACATATGAATTTATATTCAAAATAACAGCCTTAAAACTACCATCAAAATTTAATTAACCCAAACCAGCGCTTCTTATTTTATCATTTTTGTTCACGCTCACATTCATACATACGCCCCATGCCCATTTGAGATCTCAATTTCTTTATTCAATGGCAAAGACATAATTTTGAATTTGGTGTACACCACTGGTTACTTATCTGGCTATTTTATGTCCGAAAGAGTCCAATGTTCCGTAGTACCTTCCATCACTTAGCACATATTCTTCGCACCATCTTTTATCGAAACTGTTACTTTAATTATTTGATTACTCACTGTATAATTATATTCTGACTGAAATTATAAATATCATTCTAAGATCACATTTTTGTTTTAGTTGCGGGCCCGCATTTTCGTTCCAGAACTTTTTTCACAACCGGCCGGTTTTAAGCTGTATATGACTGGGCCGAGACAAACTGCTACAAATTCTGAGATGGAGGGGGGTCACGTGACCACTTCCATTGTTTCATTTATGTGACGAACCAATTTCCAAGGCGAGGCTAACTACGCATCGCATTCAACGTGACGTATTTAAAAGCTTGGCAATTATATAATGTGTCGAGACTGGTGACTTCATCAATCAAAGTTCGTTTAGTATTGTTTAACTGTTTTTTCTGGCATCAGAATGTTGACCTTGACTCCCTTTCAATCACTGGCTTACTACGTCTTATAAAATTTTACAATTATTATTTATGTTGTTACCCCAAAATTATTATTTATACCTTTTGATTCCCCTTTTCCAAATTGTCCCGGGTATACCCAAATTGTCCCATTACAATACCCCGTCAATGAGAGGTTTTATGCCGAAGCATAAAAACTCTCATTGACACTCTCATACTAACTAAAGGGATCAGTCAGGATATGTCACCACAACCCCCTTTATGTTTTATAAAAAAAATAGTTAACTTACCCCCTGGTCCAGTCACTGTGACTGCACCTGAATGACCTTACTGGACTTCTCTCTCGAGATCCCAACACCGCAAGGCCAGACAGGCACTTGACGCTCCTGCTCTGACGCGCTGGCCAGCACAGGACCGCCACCACAGCATCACCAGACACTGAAACATCAAATCAAATAGTGGCCTTGTATAATAACATATCCCTAACTGATCTGTTTCCCCTTAGCTGTGCGCTGGTTTGCGTTAAGAAGCACTGGTTTTCTTGATCTAGTAATATATGATCTTATATGTACTACATAGACTTTTCATTCTCTTAATTCGTTCCACATTTCATAAAAATTTTCAATTCCAATCGACAATAATTAAGCCTTTCCCATTTTACAAGAAGAAGTATAAATCCTTACATTAACACAATGATATTTCAAAATATTTAAACACATTATTTAATCAAAAGCTTAAAAATCAATTAATCAAATACAATTCATCTATATCTCCTTTCTTCTACAATTCTTAACCATTTTCCCTTTTGTATCTAAAACAATTCAAAATCATTTAATGCATTATAAAATATTATTATTAACAGAAATTCTATTTATCCGGTGCTGTTAATAATAATCATCCCCTTTTCTCCTCCACACACACTATTGCTCCCCCTGGACTGTTGCGTCCAGTTGCCTCCACAAGGACTGAGGCGGAAGGAGTGAGCACTTTTTTCTTTTCTCTCACTCCCATCCTTGCTTCAGCGTTACAAGAAACTTCAGGGTAAGTACCCCTACTCATTATCTTACTATATGCCCATAAGGTCTACCACCCCTATTTGGGTGAAAATAGCCTGTGTTCAAAATAATCTTAGATTCCCGGATTAAACCCCATTAAATTTCCAAAATTACACCAATTACAAAGGCAACCAACTATGGTCAGTTTTCCATCAATTCTGCCCACAGCTGATTGTCATCCAAAACCACGATCTGGGTTGGTAAGGCCGAGATTGGCCGAAATGTAGGGAATCGCATTTAAAACATGTTATACACAATACAATTACTGTACATGTTTAGATTCCTACCCACATACATAATCAACATAATAAAACATAGTACACTCATAATTAACAATGCAATAATTACATTAAAATAAACAATTCACATTTAAGTTTGACCAAAAATTACACACCTTACACCTTTACTTTAGTTTCAAAATCTATTAAATCTTTCACTTAATTCATTTATTATTACATTTCAACTATGGTTTTCTATTTAACACTTTCATCATTAATTGGTTTGGATGATTCTCCGTCATTCACAATGATTTGATTTATTGAATGGGCATTTATATATATAACCTTACACCCCTTCCTCCTTCTAACAACCACTAACAGATTTGCATAGGGTGACACCAATCTCTCAATTATATTTACCTCCACTAATTTCTCTAACACCACCTAAATCATTCTCCTCTTATTTTGAAATACCTGATACCCTCTTTGTACCTAGGATGTGTGTTCCCTTCCCTTATACTCATTCCCTTATTAGTTCCTGGCCTCTCCCAGGTAACTCCGCCAAACCTCCTTTAAAACTATTCACCCCCCACCACAACGCTTTGCATTGAGGACTCCTTACCACCACCACCTATTTACTCTTCACTTTCATCACTCTCGCTTTCTCTACATACAATCACTCTCACTACAGTGTCCCTACTACTGACCCGTTTCTGTATTACTTTTATTCTAAAATTCTTATTTTGTCTAACACCCATTAAAGTTAACTCTGACTGCCTCAATGCCTTATTGAAATAATCATCACCCAAACTCTATCTTTTTCCACATTTTACATTAAGTTAACCATTGAAAAATACACTAGAAAATTCATAACAACCTCAAATTAATTTAATCACCTTATTTAACCTTTTAAACTCATTTAATTTTATTATTAAAACATTTTACTTTTATTTCAATGTCATTATAAACTTCATACTTACATTACATCACTCAATTGAATAAAAACATGATTACTGTCATAAATTCAAAAATATAAACATTCCTTATCACCACAAATATAACTTACATAACTATATGTACTTTCTGATACATTATAACGATACAACTCAATACCTAAGCACCTGGTACCTTCCATCATTTACTATTTATTATTAAGTTGAATAAAATCATTTAAATTTATTCTCAAAGTTCATTTATACAACGTTAATTAATTTATCTCAAATTATCTAATTCAATCAGTTTCTTTTTAAAACACTAAGTTTTTTAATTTCAATTCAAAAACAATTACAATTCAGTTATTTGCATGATAAACTTCACCATGATTTATTTAGTCTGATCAACTATTATTATTATCATTATTATACCATCAATTCACCTTGCATAACCGCATTGTTTATATAAAATACATAGTACAACATAATCTACTACACACATACATTTAACATTACTACACAAGTATATACAATCCAAAGTATTATTCATTATTGTTTACCATAAATCATTTCACAATACAGTCCATGTCGAAACCACACTATTCACATAATTAAATGTTCATAAATAACTGTTTAACCACCATCATCGAATAATAATCTGATCTTACGACTACAAATACACAAATCATTTACAATTAAATACATATTGCCATTATAATTATAATAGTCATCATTACTTTTTTCCATTGTATCAGTACTATTGATAATACAAATATTATTGCATACTATCAATTCAAAATTCCTGTCGACATTGGGTATGGTAAATTCTCCTTTAATATATTCCGTTAAAGTCAGGTAAGTTACACTATCATCAACATTATCCTCATTTACTGCTGCTATATCAGTTTCAACACAAGGTAAGTACGGAAGATAATTGTCAACTCTCTCTACATCTAACCTTTCTACTAATTCTTTATAATTTCTACCAACCTTAAACAACTCTATCTCCCCATCTAAATACCACTCTCTCTCAAAATATCTCTCACCATGACGCCATCTCACACTTTCTCTACCATCCCATGCAGAGGGCACTAAATCATCACAAAAATTCAGGGAACAACTTGAAGACACCATGTCTTCCAATACTAAGGGACTCTTGCCCCTCAACAACAACAGTGAACACCTTGGTTCACGATAAACCCGGGGAAAATTTACCCCCTGCAACCCCTCTACCTGTAAACTCTGTCTACACTCTCTCTTTAACTCATCAACACTCACTAACAATTCATTATTAAATTCTACTCCCCCTAAAACTTCATCAGCATTCTCAATATTTACCACCTTACTCTCTAACCCCACATTTTTAATTATATCATCAGTTTTCTCATCCCTACTTACCGTATTATATGTTAACTGACCGTCTTTATTTTCGTTTCCTTGCTCGGTCTCTTTTCTACTTTCTACCCCCACTATTTTACCATTTTTATTATTTGTCATATCTTTAACAGTGTCTATTTGCATACTAATTTTCTTATTTATTATCTGATTGAATTTCCTGTCTAAATTTGTATTCATTTCTTTCATCTTCTCCTCGAAATTGTTACTTATTGATTCTATTATTTTATTTTGTGTTTTGATTTCATTTTTGATTTTGCTCTTGAAATTATTCAAATTTTCATTTAGATTACTATTTATTTCTTTATTTTGCATATCAAATTTATTTAACAGTAACTGCATCATTGCCGTTATCTCATCTGTTTTGTTTTCATACCGAGTTGAGATGGGTGTTAATTGAACTCTATTTAATTCAACTGATTCGGTAGCACTAGGGTCCCCGATCTGGCTAATTGGAGTTGAGTGGACGCCCATCTCACTCGTAAATGTTTCGTCAGTTATGCTGACTTCTACGTTCTTATAATCATTAGTATTCATTTTGCTTATTTATAATACATGTATGTAAATAATATTATAACATAACCTTATCTGACACTCTCGTCATCTACGTCTATTTCTACGTACAAAAAAAATTTTTATTTTATTTCAAATAACCATTCTGCTCTCCCCAGTAGGCTTGTATTTATATAAATAATTTATATAAACGTCCCTTTTCGGAAGCGCCACTTGTACTCGTACTTACCTTTTTATAAATTAATAAATTGATTTTGTTTATTTACTATGCATTTAGGCTCTGTAGCCGCCATGTTGTTATCTGCCAACTTAAAATTTCACTCGTCAGGGTCCAGGTTTCGAATCAGCGAACGGGAAAATCAGAACTGGTTATTTGAATAATAACAATCATTTCTTAGTTTACCAAGCAATAAAATTTTATTGATAATTTCTTGTTTTTTATATCCCTTTCAGTTCCAGTAATTCTTAACAATTTTTTTTTTTACATATTAAAAGGAAAATTATTCAGACAAAACTTAATTTTTCTTACATATGAATTTATATTCAAAATAACAGCCTTAAAACTACCATCAAAATTTAATTAACCCAAACCAGCGCTTCTTATTTTATCATTTTTGTTCACGCTCACATTCATACATACGCCCCATGCCCATTTGAGATCTCAATTTCTTTATTCAATGGCAAAGACATAATTTTGAATTTGGTGTACACCACTGGTTACTTATCTGGCTATTTTATGTCCGAAAGAGTCCAATGTTCCGTAGTACCTTCCATCACTTAGCACATATTCTTCGCACCATCTTTTATCGAAACTGTTACTTTAATTATTTGATTACTCACTGTATAATTATATTCTGACTGAAATTATAAATATCATTCTAAGATCACATTTTTGTTTTAGTTGCGGGCCCGCATTTTCGTTCCAGAACTTTTTTCACAACCGGCCGGTTTTAAGCTGTATATGACTGGGCCGAGACAAACTGCTACAAATTCTGAGATGGAGGGGGGTCACGTGACCACTTCCATTGTTTCATTTATGTGACGAACCAATTTCCAAGGCGAGGCTAACTACGCATCGCATTCAACGTGACGTATTTAAAAGCTTGGCAATTATATAATGTGTCGAGACTGGTGACTTCATCAATCAAAGTTCGTTTAGTATTGTTTAACTGTTTTTTCTGGCATCAGAATGTTGACCTTGACTCCCTTTCAATCACTGGCTTACTACGTCTTATAAAATTTTACAATTATTATTTATGTTGTTACCCCAAAATTATTATTTATACCTTTTGATTCCCCTTTTCCAAATTGTCCCGGGTATACCCAAATTGTCCCATTACAATACCCCGTCAATGAGAGGTTTTATGCCGAAGCATAAAAACTCTCATTGACACTCTCATACTAACTAAAGGGATCAGTCAGGATATGTCACCACAACCCCCTTTATGTTTTATAAAAAAAATAGTTAACTTACCCCCTGGTCCAGTCACTGTGACTGCACCTGAATGACCTTACTGGACTTCTCTCTCGAGATCCCAACACCGCAAGGCCAGACAGGCACTTGACGCTCCTGCTCTGACGCGCTGGCCAGCACAGGACCGCCACCACAGCATCACCAGACACTGAAACATCAAATCAAATAGTGGCCTTGTATAATAACATATCCCTAACTGATCTGTTTCCCCTTAGCTGTGCGCTGGTTTGCGTTAAGAAGCACTGGTTTTCTTGATCTAGTAATATATGATCTTATATGTACTACATAGACTTTTCATTCTCTTAATTCGTTCCACATTTCATAAAAATTTTCAATTCCAATCGACAATAATTAAGCCTTTCCCATTTTACAAGAAGAAGTATAAATCCTTACATTAACACAATGATATTTCAAAATATTTAAACACATTATTTAATCAAAAGCTTAAAAATCAATTAATCAAATACAATTCATCTATATCTCCTTTCTTCTACAATTCTTAACCATTTTCCCTTTTGTATCTAAAACAATTCAAAATCATTTAATGCATTATAAAATATTATTATTAACAGAAATTCTATTTATCCGGTGCTGTTAATAATAATCATCCCCTTTTCTCCTCCACACACACTATTGCTCCCCCTGGACTGTTGCGTCCAGTTGCCTCCACAAGGACTGAGGCGGAAGGAGTGAGCACTTTTTTCTTTTCTCTCACTCCCATCCTTGCTTCAGCGTTACAAGAAACTTCAGGGTAAGTACCCCTACTCATTATCTTACTATATGCCCATAAGGTCTACCACCCCTATTTGGGTGAAAATAGCCTGTGTTCAAAATAATCTTAGATTCCCGGATTAAACCCCATTAAATTTCCAAAATTACACCAATTACAAAGGCAACCAACTATGGTCAGTTTTCCATCAATTCTGCCCACAGCTGATTGTCATCCAAAACCACGATCTGGGTTGGTAAGGCCGAGATTGGCCGAAATGTAGGGAATCGCATTTAAAACATGTTATACACAATACAATTACTGTACATGTTTAGATTCCTACCCACATACATAATCAACATAATAAAACATAGTACACTCATAATTAACATTGCAATAATTACATTAAAATAAACAATTCACATTTAAGTTTGACCAAAAATTACACACCTTACACCTTTACTTTAGTTTCAAAATCTATTAAATCTTTCACTTAATTCATTTATTATTACATTTCAACTATGGTTTTCTATTTAACACTTTCATCATTAATTGGTTTGGATGATTCTCCGTCATTCACAATGATTTGATTTATTGAATGGGCATTTATATATATAACCTTACACCCCTTCCTCCTTCTAACAACCACTAACAGATTTGCATAGGGTGACACCAATCTCTCAATTATATTTACCTCCACTAATTTCTCTAACACCACCTAAATCATTCTCCTCTTATTTTGAAATACCTGATACCCTCTTTGTACCTAGGATGTGTGTTCCCTTCCCTTATACTCATTCCCTTATTAGTTCCTGGCCTCTCCCAGGTAACTCCGCCAAACCTCCTTTAAAACTATTCACCCCCCACCACAACGCTTTGCATTGAGGACTCCTTACCACCACCACCTATTTACTCTTCACTTTCATCACTCTCGCTTTCTCTACATACAATCACTCTCACTACAGTGTCCCTACTACTGACCCGTTTCTGTATTACTTTTATTCTAAAATTCTTATTTTGTCTAACACCCATTAAAGTTAACTCTGACTGCCTCAATGCCTTATTGAAATAATCATCACCCAAACTCTATCTTTTTCCACATTTTACATTAAGTTAACCATTGAAAAATACACTAGAAAATTCATAACAACCTCAAATTAATTTAATCACCTTATTTAACCTTTTAAACTCATTTAATTTTATTATTAAAACATTTTACTTTTATTTCAATGTCATTATAAACTTCATACTTACATTACATCACTCAATTGAATAAAAACATGATTACTGTCATAAATTCAAAAATATAAACATTCCTTATCACCACAAATATAACTTACATAACTATATGTACTTTCTGATACATTATAACGATACAACTCAATACCTAAGCACCTGGTACCTTCCATCATTTACTATTTATTATTAAGTTGAATAAAATCATTTAAATTTATTCTCAAAGTTCATTTATACAACGTTAATTAATTTATATCAAATTATCTAATTCAATCAGTTTCTTTTTAAAACACTAAGTTTTTTAATTTCAATTCAAAAACAATTACAATTCAGTTATTTGCATGATAAACTTCACCATGATTTATTTAGTCTGATCAACTATTATTATTATCATTATTATACCATCAATTCACCTTGCATAACCGCATTGTTTATATAAAATACATAGTACAACATAATCTACTACACAAATACATTTAACATTACTACACAAGTATATACAATCCAAAGTATTATTCATTATTGTTTACCATAAATCATTTCACAATACAGTCCATGTCGAAACCACACTATTCACATAATTAAATGTTCATAAATAACTGTTTAACCACCGTCATCGAATAATAATCTGATCTTACGACTACAAATACACAAATCATTTACAATTAAATACATATTGCCATTATAATTATAATAGTCATCATTACTTTTTTCCATTGTATCAGTACTATTGATAATACAAATATTATTGCATACTATCAATTCAAAATTCCTGTCGACATTGGGTATGGTAAATTCTCCTTTAATATATTCCGTTAAAGTCAGGTAAGTTACACTATCATCAACATTATCCTCATTTACTGCTGCTATATCAGTTTCAACACAAGGTAAGTACGGAAGATAATTGTCAACTCTCTCTACATCTAACCTTTCTACTAATTCTTTATAATTTCTACCAACCTTAAACAACTCTATCTCCCCATCTAAATACCACTCTCTCTCAAAATATCTCTCACCATAACGCCATCTCACACTTTCTCTACCATCCCATGCAGAGGGCACTAAATCATCACAAAAATTCAGGGAACAACTTGAAGACACCATGTCTTCCAATACTAAGGGACTCTTGCCCCTCAACAACAACAGTGAACACCTTGGTTCACGATAAACCCGGGGAAAATTTACCCCCTGCAACCCCTCTACCTGTAAACTCTGTCTACACTCTCTCTTTAACTCATCAACACTCACTAACAATTCATTATTAAATTCTACTCCCCCTAAAACTTCATCAGCATTCTCAATATTTACCACCTTACTCTCTAACCCCACATTTTTAATTATATCATCAGTTTTCTCATCCCTACTTACCGTATTATATGTTAACTGACCGTCTTTATTTTCGTTTCCTTGCTCGGTCTCTTTTCTACTTTCTACCCCCACTATTTTACCATTTTTATTATTTGTCATATCTTTAACAGTGTCTATTTGCATACTAATTTTCTTATTTATTATCTGATTGAATTTCCTGTCTAAATTTGTATTCATTTCTTTCATCTTCTCCTCGAAATTGTTACTTATTGATTCTATTATTTTATTTTGTGTTTTGATTTCATTTTTGATTTTGCTCTTGAAATTATTCAAATTTTCATTTAGATTACTATTTATTTCTTTATTTTGCATATCAAATTTATTTAACAGTAACTGCATCATTGCCGTTATCTCATCTGTTTTGTTTTCATACCGAGTTGAGATGGGTGTTAATTGAACTCTATTTAATTCAACTGATTCGGTAGCACTAGGGTCCCCGATCTGGCTAATTGGAGTTGAGTGGACGCCCATCTCACTCGTAAATGTTTCGTCAGTTATGCTGACTTCTACGTTCTTATCATCATTAGTATTCATTTTGCTTATTTATAATACATGTATGTAAATAATATTATAACATAACCTTATCTGACACTCTCGTCATCTACGTCTATTTCTACATACAAAAAAAATTTTTATTTTATTTCAAATAACCATTCTGCTCTCCCCAGTAGGCTTGTATTTATATAAATAATTTATATAAACGTCCCTTTTCGGAAGCGCCACTTGTACTCGTACTTACCTTTTTATAAATTAATAAATTGATTTTGTTTATTTACTATGCATTTAGGCTCTGTAGCCGCCATGTTGTTATCTGCCAACTTAAAATTTCACTCGTCAGGGTCCAGGTTTCGAATCAGCGAACGGGAAAATCAGAACTGGTTATTTGAATAATAACAATCATTTCTTAGTTTACCAAGCAATAAAATTTTATTGATAATTTCTTGTTTTTTATATCCCTTTCAGTTCCAGTAATTCTTAACAATTTTTTTTTTTACATATTAAAAGGAAAATTATTCAGACAAAACTTAATTTTTCTTACATATGAATTTATATTCAAAATAACAGCCTTAAAACTACCATCAAAATTTAATTAACCCAAACCAGCGCTTCTTATTTTATCATTTTTGTTCACGCTCACATTCATACATATGCCCCATGCCCATTTGAGATCTCAATTTCTTTATTCAATGGCAAAGACATAATTTTGAATTTGGTGTACACCACTGGTTACTTATCTGGCTATTTTATGTCCGAAAGAGTCCAATGTTCCGTAGTACCTTCCATCACTTAGCACATATTCTTCGCACCATCTTTTATCGAAACTGTTACTTTAATTATTTGATTACTCACTGTATAATTATATTCTGACTGAAATTATAAATATCATTCTAAGATCACATTTTTGTTTTAGTTGCGGGCCCGCATTTTCGTTCCAGAACTTTTTTCACAACCGGCTGGTTTTAAGCTGTATATGACTGGGCCGAGACAAACTGCTACAAATTCTGAGATGGAGGGGGGTCACGTGACCACTTCCATTGTTTCATTTATGTGACGAACCAATTTCCAAGGCGAGGCTAACTACGCATCGCATTCAACGTGACGTATTTAAAAGCTTGGCAATTATATAATGTGTCGAGACTGGTGACTTCATCAATCAAAGTTCATTTAGTATTGTTTAACTGTTTTTTCTGGCATCAGAATGTTGACCTTGACTCCCTTTCAATCACTGGCTTACTACGTCTTATAAAATTTTACAATTATTATTTATGTTGTTACCCCAAAATTATTATTTATACCTTTTGATTCCCCTTTTCCAAATTGTCCCGGGTATACCCAAATTGTCCCATTACAATACCCCGTCAATGAGAGGTTTTATGCCGAAGCATAAAAACTCTCATTGACACTCTCATACTAACTAAAGGGATCAGTCAGGATATGTCACCACAACCCCCTTTATGTTTTATAAAAAAAATAGTTAACTTACCCCCTGGTCCAGTCACTGTGACTGCACCTGAATGACCTTACTGGACTTCTCTCTCGAGATCCCAACACCGCAAGGCCAGACAGGCACTTGACGCTCCTGCTCTGACGCGCTGGCCAGCACAGGACCGCCACCACAGCATCACCAGACACTGAAACATCAAATCAAATAGTGGCCTTGTATAATAACATATCCCTAACTGATCTGTTTCCCCTTAGCTGTGCGCTGGTTTGCGTTAAGAAGCACTGGTTTTCTTGATCTAGTAATATATGATCTTATATGTACTACATAGACTTTTCATTCTCTTAATTCGTTCCACATTTCATAAAAATTTTCAATTCCAATCGACAATAATTAAGCCTTTCCCATTTTACAAGAAGAAGTATAAATCCTTACATTAACACAATGATATTTCAAAATATTTAAACACATTATTTAATCAAAAGCTTAAAAATCAATTAATCAAATACAATTCATCTATATCTCCTTTCTTCTACAATTCTTAACCATTTTCCCTTTTGTATCTAAAACAATTCAAAATCATTTAATGCATTATAAAATATTATTATTAACAGAAATTCTATTTATCCGGTGCTGTTAATAATAATCATCCCCTTTTCTCCTCCACACACACTATTGCTCCCCCTGGACTGTTGCGTCCAGTTGCCTCCACAAGGACTGAGGCGGAAGGAGTGAGCACTTTTTTCTTTTCTCTCACTCCCATCCTTGCTTCAGCGTTACAAGAAACTTCAGGGTAAGTACCCCTACTCATTATCTTACTATATGCCCATAAGGTCTACCACCCCTATTTGGGTGAAAATAGCCTGTGTTCAAAATAATCTTAGATTCCCAGATTAAACCCCATTAAATTTCCAAAATTACACCAATTACAAAGGCAACCAACTATGGTCAGTTTTCCATCAATTCTGCCCACAGCTGATTGTCATCCAAAACCACGATCTGGGTTGGTAAGGCCGAGATTGGCCGAAATGTAGGGAATCGCATTTAAAACATGTTATACACAATACAATTACTGTACATGTTTAGATTCCTACCCACATACATAATCAACATAATAAAACATAGTACACTCATAATTAACATTGCAATAATTACATTAAAATAAACAATTCACATTTAAGTTTGACCAAAAATTACACACCTTACACCTTTACTTTAGTTTCAAAATCTATTAAATCTTTCACTTAATTCATTTATTATTACATTTCAACTATGGTTTTCTATTTAACACTTTCATCATTAATTGGTTTGGATGATTCTCCGTCATTCACATTGATTTGATTTATTGAATGGGCATTTATATATATAACCTTACACCCCTTCCTCCTTCTAACAACCACTAACAGATTTGCATAGGGTGACACCAATCTCTCAATTATATTTACCTCCACTAATTTCTCTAACACCACCTAAATCATTCTCCTCTTATTTTGAAATACCTGATACCCTCTTTGTACCTAGGATGTGTGTTCCCTTCCCTTATACTCATTCCCTTATTAGTTCCTGGCCTCTCCCAGGTAACTCCGCCAAACCTCCTTTAAAACTATTCACCCCCCCCCCACAACGCTTTGCATTGAGGACTCCTTACCACCACCACCTATTTACTCTTCACTTTCATCACTCTCGCTTTCTCTACATACAATCACTCTCACTACAGTGTCCCTACTACTGACCCGTTTCTGTATTACTTTTATTCTAAAATTCTTATTTTGTCTAACACCCATTAAAGTTAACTCTGACTGCCTCAATGCCTTATTGAAATAATCATCACCCAAACTCTATCTTTTTCCACATTTTACATTAAGTTAACCATTGAAAAATACACTAGAAAATTCATAACAACCTCAAATTAATTTAATCACCTTATTTAACCTTTTAAACTCATTTAATTTTATTATTAAAACATTTTACTTTTATTTCAATGTCATTATAAACTTCATACTTACATTACATCACTCAATTGAATAAAAACATGATTACTGTCATAAATTCAAAAATATAAACATTCCTTATCACCACAAATATAACTTACATAACTATATGTACTTTCTGATACATTATAACGATACAACTCAATACCTAAGCACCTGGTACCTTCCATCATTTACTATTTATTATTAAGTTGAATAAAATCATTTAAATTTATTCTCAAAGTTCATTTATACAACGTTAATTAATTTATCTCAAATTATCTAATTCAATCAGTTTCTTTTTAAAACACTAAGTTTTTTAATTTCAATTCAAAAACAATTACAATTCAGTTATTTGCATGATAAACTTCACCATGATTTATTTAGTCTGATCAACTATTATTATTATCATTATTATACCATCAATTCACCTTGCATAACCGCATTGTTTATATAAAATACATAGTACAACATAATCTACTACACAAATACATTTAACATTACTACACAAGTATATACAATCCAAAGTATTATTCATTATTGTTTACCATAAATCATTTCACAATACAGTCCATGTCGAAACCACACTATTCACATAATTAAATGTTCATAAATAACTGTTTAACCACCATCATCGAATAATAATCTGATCTTACGACTACAAATACACAAATCATTTACAATTAAATACATATTGCCATTATAATTATAATAGTCATCATTACTTTTTTCCATTGTATCAGTACTATTGATAATACAAATATTATTGCATACTATCAATTCAAAATTCCTGTCGACATTGGGTATGGTAAATTCTCCTTTAATATATTCCGTTAAAGTCAGGTAAGTTACACTATCATCAACATTATCCTCATTTACTGCTGCTATATCAGTTTCAACACAAGGTAAGTACGGAAGATAATTGTCAACTCTCTCTACATCTAACCTTTCTACTAATTCTTTATAATTTCTACCAACCTTAAACAACTCTATCTCCCCATCTAAATACCACTCTCTCTCAAAATATCTCTCACCATAACGCCATCTCACACTTTCTCTACCATCCCATGCAGAGGGCACTAAATCATCACAAAAATTCAGGGAACAACTTGAAGACACCATGTCTTCCAATACTAAGGGACTCTTGCCCCTCAACAACAACAGTGAACACCTTGGTTCACGATAAACCCGGGGAAAATTTACCCCCTGCAACCCCTCTACCTGTAAACTCTGTCTACACTCTCTCTTTAACTCATCAACACTCACTAACAATTCATTATTAAATTCTACTCCCCCTAAAACTTCATCAGCATTCTCAATATTTACCACCTTACTCTCTAACCCCACATTTTTAATTATATCATCAGTTTTCTCATCCCTACTTACCGTATTATAAGTTAACTGACCGTCTTTATTTTCGTTTCCTTGCTCGGTCTCTTTTCTACTTTCTACCCCCACTATTTTACCATTTTTATTATTTGTCATATCTTTAACAGTGTCTATTTGCATACTAAATTTCTTATTTATTATCTGATTGAATTTCCTGTCTAAATTTGTATTCATTTCTTTCATCTTCTCCTCGAAATTGTTACTTATTGATTCTATTATTTTATTTTGTGTTTTGATTTCATTTTTGATTTTGCTCTTGAAATTATTCAAATTTTCATTTAGATTACTATTTATTTCTTTATTTTGCATATCAAATTTATTTAACAGTAACTGCATCATTGCCGTTATCTCATCTGTTTTGTTTTCATACCGAGTTGAGATGGGTGTTAATTGAACTCTATTTAATTCAACTGATTCGGTAGCACTAGGGTCCCCGATCTGGCTAATTGGAGTTGAGTGGACGCCCATCTCACTCGTAAATGTTTCGTCAGTTATGCTGACTTCTACGTTCTTATCATCATTAGTATTCATTTTGCTTATTTATAATACATGTATGTAAATAATATTATAACATAACCTTATCTGA
The DNA here is from genome assembly GCA_034769895.1 of Magicicada septendecula. Lineage (NCBI taxonomy): Eukaryota > Metazoa > Arthropoda > Insecta > Hemiptera > Cicadidae > Magicicada > Magicicada septendecula. Next base: position 263,901,307 of record CM068373.1, read on the forward strand.
CACTCTCGTCATCTACGTCTATTTCTACGTAAAAAAAAATTTTTATTTTATTTCAAATAACCATTCTGCTCTCCCCAGTAGGCTTGTATTTATATAAATAATTTATATAAACGTCCCTTTTCGGAAGCGCCACTTGTACTCGTACTTACCTTTTTATAAATTAATAAATTGATTTTGTTTATTTACTATGCATTTAGGCTCTGTAGCCGCCATGTTGTTATATGCCAACTTAAAATTTCACTCGTCAGGGTCCAGGTTTCGAATCAGCGAACGGGAAAATCAGAACTGATTATTTTAATAATAACAATCATTTCTTAGTTTACCAAGCAATAAAATTTTATTGATAATTTCTTGTTTTTTATATCCCTGTCAGTTCCAGTAATTCTTAACAATTTTTTTTTTTACATATTAAAAGGAAAATTATTCAGACAAAACTTAATTTTTCTTACATATGAATTTATATTCAAAATAACAGCCTTAAAACTACCATCAAAATTTAATTAACCCAAACCAGCGCTTCTTATTTTATCATTTTTGTTCACACTCACATTCATACATACGCCCCATGCCCATTTGAGATCTCAATTTCTTTATTCAATGGCAAAGACATAATTTTGAATTTGGTGTACACCACTGGTTACTTATCTGGCTATTTTATGTCCGAAAGAGTCCAATGTTCCGTAGTACCTTCCATCACTTAGCACATATTCTTCGCACCATCTTTTATCGAAACTGTTACTTTAATTATTTGATTACTCACTGTATAATTATATTCTGACTGAAATTATAAATATCATTCTAAGATCACATTTTTGTTTTAGTTGCGGGCCCGCATTTTCGTTCCAGAACTTTTTTCACAACCGGCCGGTTTTAAGCTGTATATGACTGGGCCGAGACAAACTGCTACAAATTCTGAGATGGAGGGGGGTCACGTGACCACTTCCATTGTTTCATTTATGTGACGAACCAATTTCCAAGGCGAGGCTAACTACGCATCGCATTCAACGTGACGTATTTAAAAGCTTGGCAATTATATAATGTGTCGAGACTGGTGACTTCATCAATCAAAGTTCGTTTAGTATTGTTTAACTGGTTTTTCTGGCATCAGAATGTTGACCTTGACTCCCTTTCAATCACTGGCTTACTACGTCTTATAAAATTTTACAATTATTATTTATGTTGTTACCCCAAAATTATTATTTATACCTTTTGATTCCCCTTTTCCAAATTGTCCCGGGTATACCCAAATTGTCCCATTACAATACCCCGTCAATGAGAGGTTTTATGCCGAAGCATAAAAACTCTCATTGACACTCTCATACTAACTAAAGGGATCAGTCAGGATATGTCACCACAACCCCCTTTATGTTTTATAAAAAAAATAGTTAACTTACCCCCTGGTCCAGTCACTGTGACTGCACCTGAATGACCTTACTGGACTTCTCTCTCGAGATCCCAACACCGCAAGGCCAGACAGGCACTTGACGCTCCTGCTCTGACGCGCTGGCCAGCACAGGACCGCCACCACAGCATCACCAGACACTGAAACATCAAATCAAATAGTGGCCTTGTATAATAACATATCCCTAACTGATCTGTTTCCCCTTAGCTGTGCGCTGGTTTGCGTTAAGAAGCACTGGTTTTCTTGATCTAGTAATATATGATCTTATATATACTACATAGACTTTTCATTCTCTTAATTCGTTCCACATTTCATAAAAATTTTCAATTCCAATCGACAATAATTAAGCCTTTCCCATTTTACAAGAAGAAGTATAAATCCTTACATTAACACAATGATATTTCAAAATATTTAAACACATTATTTAATCAAAAGCTTAAAAATCAATTAATCAAATACAATTCATCTATATCTCCTTTCTTCTACAATTCTTAACCATTTTCCCTTTTGTATCTAAAACAATTCAAAATCATTTAATGCATTATAAAATATTATTATTAACAGAAATTCTATTTATCCGGTGCTGTTAATAATAATCATCCCCTTTTCTCCTCCACACACACTATTGCTCCCCCTGGACTGTTGCGTCCAGTTGCCTCCACAAGGACTGAGGCGGAAGGAGTGAGCACTTTTTTCTTTTCTCTCACTCCCATCCTTGCTTCAGCGTTACAAGAAACTTCAGGGTAAGTACCCCTACTCATTATCTTACTATATGCCCATAAGGTCTACCACCCCTATTTGGGTGAAAATAGCCTGTGTTCAAAATAATCTTAGATTCCCGGATTAAACCCCATTAAATTTCCAAAATTACACCAATTACAAAGGCAACCAACTATGGTCAGTTTTCCATCAATTCTGCCCACAGCTGATTGTCATCCAAAACCACGATCTGGGTTGGTAAGGCCGAGATCGCCCGAAATGTAGGGAATCGCATTTAAAACATGTTATACACAATACAATTACTGTACATGTTTAGATTCCTACCCACATACATAATCAACATAAAACATAGTACACTCATAATTAACATTGCAATAATTACATTAAAATAAACAATTCACATTTAAGTTTTACCAAAAATTACACACCTTACACCTTTACTTTAGTTTCAAAATCTATTAAATCTTTCACTTATTTCATTTATTATTACATTTCAACTATGGTTTTCTATTTAACACTTTCATCATTAATTGGTTTGGATGATTCTCCGTCATTCACAATGATTTGATTTATTGAATGGGCATTTATATATATAACCTTACACCCCTTCCTCCTTCTAACAACCACTAACAGATTTACATAGGGTGACACCAATCTCTCAATTATATTTACCTCCACTAATTTCTCTAACTCCACCTAAATCATTCTCCTCTTATTTTGAAATACCTGATACCCTCTTTGTACCTAGGATGTGTGTTCCCTTCCCTTATACTCATTCCCTTATTAGTTCCTGGCCTCTCCCAGGTAACTCCGCCAAACCTCCTTTAAAACTATTCACCCCCACCACAACGCTTTGCATTGAGGACTCCTTACCACCACCACCTATTTACTCTTCACTTTCATCACTCTCGCTTTCTCTACATACAATCACTCTCACTACGGTGTCCCTACTACTGACCCGTTTCTGTATTACTTTTATTCTAAAATTCTTATTTTGTCTAACACCCATTAAAGTTAACTCTGACTGCCTCAATGCCTTATTGAAATAATCATCACCCAAACTTTATTGAAATAATCATCACCCAAACTCTATCTTTTTCCACATTTTACATTAAGTTAACCATTGAAAAATACACTAGAAAATTCATAACAACCTCAAATTAATTTAATCACCTTATTTAACCTTTTAAACTCATTTAATTTTATTATTAAAACATTTTACTTTTATTTCAATGTCATTATAAACTTCATACTCACATTACATCACTCAATTGAATAAAAACATGATTACTGTCATAAATTCAAAAATATAAACATTCCTTATCACCACAAATATAACTTACATAACTATATGTACTTTCTGATACATTATAACGATACAACTCAATACCTAAGCACCTGGTACCTTCCATCATTTACTATTTATTATTAAGTTGAATAAAATCATTTAAATTTATTCTCAAAGTTCATTTATACAACGTTAATTAATTTATCTCAAATTATCTAATTCAATCAGTTTCTTTTTAAAACACTCAGTTTTTTAATTTCAATTCAAAAACAATTACAATTCAGTTATTTGCATGATAAACTTCACCATGATTTATTTAGTCTGATCAACTATTATTATTATCATTATTATACCATCAATTCACCTTGCATAACCGCATTGTTTATATAAAATACATAGTACAACATAATCTACTACACAAATACATTTAACATTACTACACAAGTATATACAATCCAAAGTATTATTCATTATTGTTTACCATAAATCATTTCACAATACAGTCCATGTCGAAACCAGACTATTCACATAATTAAATGTTCATAAACAACTGTTTAACCACCATCATCGAATAATAATCTGATCTTACGGCTACAAATACACAAATCATTTACAATTAAATACATATTGCCATTATAATTATAATAGTCACATTACTTTTTTCCATTGTATCAATACTATTGATAATACAAATATTATTGCATACTATCAATTCAAAATTCCTGTCGACAGTGGGTATGGTAAATTCTCCTTTAATATATTCTGTTAAAGTCAGGTAAGTTACACTATCATCAACATTATCCTCATTTACTGCTGCTATATCATTTTCAACACAAGGTAAGTACGGAAGATAATTGTCAACTCTCTCTACATCTAACCTTTCTACTAATTCTTTATAATTTCTACCAACCTTAAACAACTCTATCTCCCCATCTAAATACCACTCTCTCTCAAAATATCTCTCACCATAACGCCATCTCACACTTTCTCTACCATCCCATGCAGAGGGCACTAAATCATCACAAAAATTCAGGGAACAACTTGAAGACACCATGTCTTCCAATACTAAGGGACTCTTGCCCCTCAACAACAACAGTGAACACCTTGGTTCACGATAAACCCGGGGAAAATTTACCCCCTGCAACCCCTCTACCTGTAAACTCTGTCTACACTCTCTCTTTAACTCATCAACACTCACTAACAATTCATTATTAAATTCTACTCCCCCTAAAACTTCATCAGCATTCTCAATATTTACCACCTTACTCTCTAACCCCACATTTTTAATTATATCATCAGTTTTCTCATCCCTACTTACCGTATTATATGTTAACTGACCGTCTTTATTTTCGTTTACTTGCTTGGTCTCTTTTCTACTTTCTACCCCCACTATTTTACCATTTTTATTATTTGTCATATCTCTAACACTGTCTATTTGCATACTAAATTTCTTATTTATTATCTGATTGAATTTCCTGTCTAAATTTGTATTCATTTCTTTCATCTTCTCCTCGAAATTGTTACTTATTGATTCTATTATTTTATTTTGTGTTTTGATTTCATTTTTGATTTCGCTCTTGAAATTATTCAAATTTTCATTTAGATTACTATTTATTTCTTTATTTTGCATATCAAATTTATTTAACAGTAACTGCATCATTGCCGTTATCTCATCTGTTTTGTTTTCATACCGAGTTGAGATGGGTATTAATTGAACTCTATTTAATTCAACTGATTCGGTAGCACTAGGGTCCCCGATTTGGCTAATTGGAGTTGAGTGGATGCCCATCTCACTCGTAAATGTTTCGTCAGTTATGCTGACTTCTACGTTCTTATCATCATTAGTATTCATTTTGCTTATTTATAATACATGTATGTAAATAATATTATAACATAACCCTATCTGACACTCTCGTCATCCACGTCTATTTCTACGTACAAAAAAAAAATTTTATTTTATTTCAAATAACCATTCTGCTCTCCCCAGTAGGCTTGTATTTATATAAACGTCCCTTTTCGGAAGCGCCACTTGTACACGTACTTACCTTTTTATAAATTAATAAATTGATTTTGTTTATTTACTATGCATTTAGGCTCTGTAGCCGCCATGTTGTTATCTGCCAACTTAAAATTTCACTCGTCAGGGTCCAGGTTTCGAATCAGCGAACGGGAAAATCAGAACTGGTTATTTGAATAATAACAATCATTTCTTAGTTTACCAAGCAATAAAATTTTATTGATAATTTCTTGTTTTTTATATCCCTTTCAGTTCCAGTAATTCTTAACAATTTTTTTTTTTTACATATTAAAAGGAAAATTATTCAGACAAAACTTAATTTTTCTTACATATGAATTTATATTCAAAATAACAGCCTTAAAACTACCATCAAAATTTAATTAACCCAAACCAGCGCTTCTTATTTTATCATTTTTGTTCACGCTCACATTCATACATACGCCCCATGCCCATTTGAGATCTCAATTTCTTTATTCAATGGCAAAGACATAATTTTGAATTTGGTGTACACCACTGGTTACTTATCTGGCTATTTTATGTCCGAAAGAGTCCAATGTTCCGTAGTACCTTCCATCACTTAGCACATATTCTTCGCACCATCTTTTATCGAAACTGTTACTTTAATTATTTGATTACTCACTGTATAATTATATTCTGACTGAAATTATAAATATCATTCTAAGATCACATTTTTGTTTTAGTTGCGGGCCCGCATTTTCGTTCCAGAACTTTTTTCACAACCGGCCGGTTTTAAGCTGTATATGACTGGGCCGAGACAAACCGCTACAAATTCTGAGATGGAGGGGGGTCACGTGACCACTTCCATTGTTTCATTTATGTGACGAACCAATTTCCAAGGCGAGGCTAACTACGCATCGCATTCAACGTGACGTATTTAAAAGCTTGGCAATTATATAATGTGTCGAGACTGGTGACTTCATCAATCAAAGTTCGTTTAGTATTGTTTAACTGTTTTTTCTGGCATCAGAATGTTGACCTTGACTCCCTTTCAATCACTGGCTTACTACGTCTTATAAAATTTTACAATTATTATTTATGTTGTTACCCCAAAATTATTATTTATACCTTTTGATTCCCCTTTTCCAAATTGTCCCGGGTATACCCAAATTGTCCCATTACAATACCCCGTCAATGAGAGGTTTTATGCCGAAGCATAAAAACTCTCATTGACACTCTCATACTAACTAAAGGGATCAGTCAGGATATGTCACCACAACCCCCTTTGTTTTATAAAAAAAATAGTTAACTTACCCCCTGGTCCAGTCACTGTGACTGCACCTGAATGACCTTACTGGACTTCTCTCTCGAGATCCCAACACCGCAAGGCCAGACAGGCACTTGACGCTCCTGCTCTGACGCGCTGGCCAGCACAGGACCGCCACCACAGCATCACCAGACACTGAAACATCAAATCAAATAGTGGCCTTGTATAATAACATATCCCTAACTGATCTGTTTCCCCTTAGCTGTGCGCTGGTTTGCGTTAAGAAGCACTGGTTTTCTTGATCTAGTAATATATGATCTTATATGTACTACATAGACTTTTCATTCTCTTAATTCGTTCCACATTTCATAAAAATTTTCAATTCCAATCGACAATAATTAAGCCTTTCCCATTTTACAAGAAGAAGTATAAATCCTTACATTAACACAATGATATTTCAAAATATTTAAACACATTATTTAATCAAAAGCTTAAAAATCAATTAATCAAATACAATTCATCTATATCTCCTTTCTTCTACAATTCTTAACCATTTTCCCTTTTGTATCTAAAACAATTCAAAATCATTTAATGCATTATAAAATATTATTATTAACAGAAATTCTATTTATCCGGTGCTGTTAATAATAATCATCCCCTTTTCTCCTCCACACACACTATTGCTCCCCCTGGACTGTTGCGTCCAGTTGCCTCCACAAGGACTGAGGCGGAAGGAGTGAGCACTTTTTTCTTTTCTCTCACTCCCATCCTTGCTTCAGCGTTACAAGAAACTTCAGGGTAAGTACCCCTACTCATTATCTTACTATATGCCCATAAGGTCTACCACCCCTATTTGGGTGAAAATAGCCTGTGTTCAAAATAATCTTAGATTCCCGGATTAAACCCCATTAAATTTCCAAAATTACACCAATTACAAAGGCAACCAACTATGGTCAGTTTTCCATCAATTCTGCCCACAGCTGATTGTCATCCAAAACCACGATCTGGGTTGGTAAGGCCGAGATCGCCCGAAATGTAGGGAATCGCATTTAAAACATGTTATACACAATACAATTACTGTACATGTTTAGATTCCTACCCACATACATAATCAACATAAAACATAGTACACTCATAATTAACATTGCAATAATTACATTAAAATAAACAATTCACATTTAAGTTTGACCAAAAATTACACACCTTACACCTTTACTTTAGTTTCAAAATCTATTAAATCTTTCACTTATTTCATTTATTATTACATTTCAACTATGGTTTTCTATTTAACACTTTCATCATTAATTGGTTTGGATGATTCTCCGTCATTCACAATGATTTGATTTATTGAATGGGCATTTATATATATAACCTTACACCCCTTCCTCCTTCTAACAACCACTAACAGATTTACTTAGGGTGACACCAATCTCTCAATTATATTTACCTCCACTAATTTCTCTAACTCCACCTAAATCATTCTCCTCTTATTTTGAAATACCTGATACCCTCTTTGTACCTAGGATGTGTGTTCCCTTCCCTTATACTCATTCCCTTATTAGTTCCTGGCCTCTCCCAGGTAACTCCGCCAAACCTCCTTTAAAACTATTCACCCCCACCACAACGCTTTGCATTGAGGACTCCTTACCACCACCACCTATTTACTCTTCACTTTCATCACTCTCGCTTTCTCTACATACAATCACTCTCACTACGGTGTCCCTACTACTGACCCGTTTCTGTATTACTTTTATTCTAAAATTCTTATTTTGTCTAACACCCATTAAAGTTAACTCTGACTGCCTCAATGCCTTATTGAAATAATCATCACCCAAACTCTATCTTTTTCCACATTTTACATTAAGTTAACCATTGAAAAATACACTAGAAAATTCATAACAACCTCAAATTAATTTAATCACCTTATTTAACCTTTTAAACTCATTTAATTTTATTATTAAAACATTTTACTTTTATTTCAATGTCATTATAAACTTCATACTCACATTACATCACTCAATTGAATAAAAACATGATTACTGTCATAAATTCAAAAATATAAACATTCCTTATCACCACAAATATAACTTACATAACTATATGTACTTTCTGATACATTATAACGATACAACTCAATACCTAAGCACCTGGTACCTTCCATCATTTACTATTTATTATTAAGTTGAATAAAATCATTTAAATTTATTCTCAAAGTTCATTTATACAACGTTAATTAATTTATCTCAAATTATCTAATTCAATCAGTTTCTTTTTAAAACACTCAGTTTTTTAATTTCAATTCAAAAACAATTACAATTCAGTTATTTGCATGATAAACTTCACCATGATTTATTTAGTCTGATCAACTATTATTATTATCATTATTATACCATCAATTCACCTTGCATAACCGCATTGTTTATATAAAATACATAGTACAACATAATCTACTACACAAATACATTTAACATTACTACACAAGTATATACAATCCAAAGTATTATTCATTATTGTTTACCATAAATCATTTCACAATACAGTCCATGTCGAAACCAGACTATTCACATAATTAAATGTTCATAAACAACTGTTTAACCACCATCATCGAATAATAATCTGATCTTACGGCTACAAATACACAAATCATTTACAATTAAATACATATTGCCATTATAATTATAATAGTCACATTACTTTTTTCCATTGTATCAATACTATTGATAATACAAATATTATTGCATACTATCAATTCAAAATTCCTGTCGACAGTGGGTATGGTAAATTCTCCTTTAATATATTCTGTTAAAGTCAGGTAAGTTACACTATCATCAACATTATCCTCATTTACTGCTGCTATATCATTTTCAACACAAGGTAAGTACGGAAGATAATTGTCAACTCTCTCTACATCTAACCTTTCTACTAATTCTTTATAATTTCTACCAACCTTAAACAACTCTATCTCCCCATCTAAATACCACTCTCTCTCAAAATATCTCTCACCATAACGCCATCTCACACTTTCTCTACCATCCCATGCAGAGGGCACTAAATCATCACAAAAATTCAGGGAACAACTTGAAGACACCATGTCTTCCAATACTAAGGGACTCTTGCCCCTCAACAACAACAGTGAACACCTTGGTTCACGATAAACCCGGGGAAAATTTACCCCCTGCAACCCCTCTACCTGTAAACTCTGTCTACACTCTCTCTTTAACTCATCAACACTCACTAACAATTCATTATTAAATTCTACTCCCCCTAAAACTTCATCAGCATTCTCAATATTTACCACCTTACTCTCTAACCCCACATTTTTAATTATATCATCAGTTTTCTCATCCCTACTTACCGTATTATATGTTAACTGACCGTCTTTATTTTCGTTTACTTGCTTGGTCTCTTTTCTACTTTCTACCCCCACTATTTTACCATTTTTATTATTTGTCATATCTCTAACACTGTCTATTTGCATACTAAATTTCTTATTTATTATCTGATTGAATTTCCTGTCTAAATTTGTATTCATTTCTTTCATCTTCTCCTCGAAATTGTTACTTATTGATTCTATTATTTTATTTTGTGTTTTGATTTCATTTTTGATTTCGCTCTTGAAATTATTCAAATTTTCATTTAGATTACTATTTATTTCTTTATTTTGCATATCAAATTTATTTAACAGTAACTGCATCATTGCCGTTATCTCATCTGTTTTGTTTTCATACCGAGTTGAGATGGGTATTAATTGAACTCTATTTAATTCAACTGATTCGGTAGCACTAGGGTCCCCGATTTGGCTAATTGGAGTTGAGTGGATGCCCATCTCACTCGTAAATGTTTCGTCAGTTATGCTGACTTCTACGTTCTTATCATCATTAGTATTCATTTTGCTTATTTATAATACATGTATGTAAATAATATTATAACATAACCCTATCTGACACTCTCGTCATCCACGTCTATTTCTACGTACAAAAAAAAAATTTTATTTTATTTCAAATAACCATTCTGCTCTCCCCAGTAGGCTTGTATTTATATAAACGTCCCTTTTCGGAAGCGCCACTTGTACACGTACTTACCTTTTTATAAATTAATAAATTGATTTTGTTTATTTACTATGCATTTAGGCTCTGTAGCCGCCATGTTGTTATCTGCCAACTTAAAATTTCACTCGTCAGGGTCCAGGTTTCGAATCAGCGAACGGGAAAATCAGAACTGGTTATTTGAATAATAACAATCATTTCTTAGTTTACCAAGCAATAAAATTTTATTGATAATTTCTTGTTTTTTATATCCCTTTCAGTTCCAGTAATTCTTAACAATTTTTTTTTACATATTAAAAGGAAAATTATTCAGACAAAACTTAATTTTTCTTACATATGAATTTATATTCAAAATAACAGCCTTAAAACTACCATCAAAATTTAATTAACCCAAACCAGCGCTTCTTATTTTATCATTTTTGTTCACGCTCACATTCATACATACGCCCCATGCCCATTTGAGATCTCAATTTCTTTATTCAATGGCAAAGACAATTTTGAATTTGGTGTACACCACTGGTTACTTATCTGGCTATTTTATGTCCGAAAGAGTCCAATGTTCCGTAGTACCTTCCATCACTTAGCACATATTCTTCGCACCATCTTTTATTGAAACTGTTACTTTAATTATTTGATTACTCACTGTATAATTATATTCTGACTGAAATTATAAATATCATTCTAAGATCACATTTTTGTTTTAGTTGCGGGCCCGCATTTTCGTTCCAGAACTTTTTTCACAACCGGCCGGTTTTAAGCTGTATATGACTGGGCCGAGACAAACCGCTACAAATTCTGAGATGGAGGGGGGTCACGTGACCACTTCCATTGTTTCATTTATGTGACGAACCAATTTCCAAGGCGAGGCTAACTACGCATCGCATTCAACGTGACGTATTTAAAAGCTTGGCAATTATATAATGTGTCGAGACTGGTGACTTCATCAATCAAAGTTCGTTTAGTATTGTTTAACTGTTTTTTCTGGCATCAGAATGTTGACCTTGACTCCCTTTCAATCACTGGCTTACTACGTCATAAAATTTTACAATTATTATTTATGTTGTTACCCCAAAATTATTATTTATACCTTTTGATTCCCCTTTTCCAAATTGTCCCAGGTATACCCAAATTGTCCCATTACAATACCCCCTCAATGAGAGGTTTTATGCCGAAGCATAAAAACTCTCATTGACACTCTCATACTAACTAAAGGGATCAGTCAGGATATGTCACCACAACCCCCTTTATGTTTTATAAAAAAAATAGTTAACTTACCCCCTGGTCCAGTCACTGTGACTGCACCTGAATGACCTTACTCGACTTCTCTCTCGAGATCCCAACACCGCAAGGCCAGACAGGCACTTGACGCTCCTGCTCTGACGCGCTGGCCAGCACAGGACCGCCACCACAGCATCACCAGACACTGAAACATCAAATCAAATAGTGGCCTTGTATAATAACATATCCCTAACTGATCTGTTTCCCCTTAGCTGTGCGCTGGTTTGCGTTAAGAAGCACTGGTTTTCTTGATCTAGTAATATATGATCTTATATGTACTACATAGACTTTTCATTCTCTTAATTCGTTCCACATTTCATAAAAATTTTCAATTCCAATCGACAATAATTAAGCCTTTCCCATTTTACAAGAAGAAGTATAAATCCTTACATTAACACAATGATATTTCAAAATATTTAAACACATTATTTAATCAAAAGCTTAAAAATCAATTAATCAAATACAATTCATCTATATCTCCTTTCTTCTACAATTCTTAACCATTTTCCCTTTTGTATCTAAAACAATTCAAAATCATTTAATGCATTATAAAATATTATTATTAACAGAAATTCTATTTATCCGGTGCTGTTAATAATAATCATCCCCTTTTCTCCTCCACACACACTATTGCTCCCCCTGGACTGTTGCGTCCAGGTGCCTCCACAAGGACTGAGGCGGAAGGAGTGAGCACTTTTTTCTTTTCTCTCACTCCCATCCTTGCTTCAGCGTTACAAGAAACTTCAGGGTAAGTACCCCTACTCATTATCTTACTATATGCCCATAAGGTCTACCACCCCTATTTGGGTGAAAATAGCCTGTGTTCAAAATAATCTTAGATTCCCGGATTAAACCCCATTAAATTTCCAAAATTACACCAATTACAAAGGCAACCAACTATGGTCAGTTTTCCATCAATTCTGCCCACAGCTGATTGTCATCCAAAACCACGATCTGGGTTGGTAAGGCCGAGATCGCCCGAAATGTAGGGAATCGCATTTAAAACATGTTATACACAATACAATTACTGTACATGTTTAGATTCCTACCCACATACATAATCAACATAAAACATAGTACACTCATAATTAACATTGCAATAATTACATTAAAATAAACAATTCACATTTAAGTTTGACCAAAAATTACACACCTTACACCTTTACTTTAGTTTCAAAATCTATTAAATCTTTCACTTATTTCATTTATTATTACATTTCAACTATGGTTTTCTATTTAACACTTTCATCATTAATTGGTTTGGATGATTCTCCGTCATTCACAATGATTTGATTTATTGAATGGGCATTTATATATATAACCTTACACCCCTTCCTCCTTCTAACAACCACTAACAGATTTACATAGGGTGACACCAATCTCTCAATTATATTTACCTCCACTAATTTCTCTAACTCCACCTAAATCATTCTCCTCTTATTTTGAAATACCTGATACCCTCTTTGTACCTAGGATGTGTGTTCCCTTCCCTTATACTCGTTCCCTTATTAGTTCCTGGCCTCTCCCAGGTAACTCCGCCAAACCTCCTTTAAAACTATTCACCCCCCACCACAACGCTTTGCATTGAGGACTCCTAACCACCACCACCCTCTTTACAAAATTTCACCACCACCTATTTACTCTCCACTTTCATCACTCTTGCTTTCTCTACATACAATCACTCTACTATGGTGTCCCTACTACTGACCCGTTTCTGTATTACTTTTATTCTAAAATTCTTATTTTGTCTAACACCCATTAAAGTTAACTCTGACTGCCTCAATGCCTTATTGAAATAATCATCACCCAAACTCTATCTTTTTCCACATTTTACATTAAGTTAACTATTGAAAAATACACTAGAAAATTCATAACAACCTCAAATTAATTTAATCACCTTATTTAACCTTTTAAACTCATTTAATTTTATTATTAAAACATTTTACTTTTATTTCAATGTCATTATAAACTTCATACTCACATTACATCACTCAATTGAATAAAAACATGATTCCTGTCATAAATTCAAAAATATAAACATTCCTTATCACCACAAATATAACTTACATAACTATATGTACTTTCTGATACATTATAACGATACAACTCAATACCTAAGCACCTGGTACCTTCCATCATTTACTATTTATTATTAAGTTGAATAAAATCATTTAAATTTATTCTCAAAGTTCATTTATACAACGTTAATTAATTTATCTCAAATTATCTAATTCAATCAGTTTCTTTTTAAAACACTAAGTTTTTTAATTTCAATTCAAAAATAATTACAATTCAGTTATTTGCATGATAAACTTCACCATGATTTATTTAGTCTGATCAACTATTATTATTATCATTATTATACCATCAATTCACCTTGCATAACCGCATTGTTTATATAAAATACATAGTACAACACAATCTACTACACAAATACATTTAACATTACTACACAAGTATATACAATCCAAAGTATTATTCATTATTGTTTACCATAAATCATTTCACAATACAGTCCATGTCGAAACCACACTATTCACATAATTAAATGTTCATAAACAACTGTTTAATCACCATCATCGAATAATAATCTGATCTTACGACTACAAATACACAAATCATTTACAATTAAATACATATTGCCATTATAATTATAATAGTCACATTACTTTTTTCCATTGTATCAATACTATTGATAATACAAATATTATTGCATACTATCAATTCAAAATTCCTGTCGACATTGGGTATGGTAAATTCTCCTTTAATATTTTCCGTTAAAGTCAGGTAAGTTACACTATCATCAACATTATCCTCATTTACTGCTGCTATATCAGTTTCAACACAAGGTAAGTACGGAAGATAATTGTCAACTCTCTCTACATCTAACCTTTCTACTAATTCTTTATAATTTCTACCAACCTTAAACAACTCTATCTCCCCATCTAAATACCACTCTCTCTCAAAATATCTCTCACCATAACGCCATCTCACACTTTCTCTACCATCCCATGCAGAGGGCACTAAATCATCACAAAAATTCAGGGAACAACTTGAAGACACCATGTCTTCCAATACTAAGGGACTCTTGCCCCTCAACAACAACAGTGAACACCTTGGTTCACGATAAACCCGGGGAAAATTTACCCCCTGCAACCCCTCTACCTGTAAACTCTGTCTACACTCTCTCTTTAACTCATCAACACTCACTAACAATTCATTATTAAATTCTACTCCCCCTAAAACTTCATCAGCATTCTCAATATTTACCACCTTACTCTCTAACCCCACATTTTTAATTATATCATCAGTTTTCTCATCCCTACTTACCGTATTATATGTTAACTGACCGTCTTTATTTTCGTTTACTTGCTTGGTCTCTTTTCTACTTTCTACCCCCACTATTTTACCATTTTTATTATTTGTCATATCTCTAACACTGTCTATTTGCATACTAAATTTCTTATTTATTATCTGATTGAATTTCCTGTCTAAATTTGTATTCATTTCTTTCATCTTCTCCTCGAAATTGTTACTTATTGATTCTATTATTTTATTTTGTGTTTTGATTTCATTTTTGATTTCGCTGTTGAAATTATTCAAATTTTCATTTAGATTACTATTGCTTTCTTTATTTTGCATATCAAATTTATTTAACAGTAACTGCATCATTGCCGTTATCTCATCTGTTTTGTTTTCATACCGAGTTGAGATGGGTGTTAATTGAACTCTATTTAATTCAACTGATTCGGTAGCACTAGGGTCCCCGATCTGGCTAATTGGAGTTGAGTGGACGCCCATCTCACTCGTAAATGTTTCGTCAGTTATGCTGACTTCTACGTTCTTATCATCATTAGTATTCATTTTGCTTATTTATAATACATGTATGTAAATAATATTATTACATAACCCTATCTGACACTCTCGTCATCTACGTCTATTTCTACGTACAAAAAAAATTTTTATTTTATTTCAAATAACCATTCTGCTCTCCCCAGTAGGCTTGTATTTATATAAATAATTTATATAAACGTCCCTTTTCGGAAGCGCCACTTGTACTCGTACTTACCTTTTTATAAATTAATAAATTGATTTTGTTTATTTACTATGCATTTAGGCTCTGTAGCCGCCATGTTGTTATCTGCCAACTTAAAATTTCACTCGTCAGGGTCCAGGTTTCGAATCAGCGAACGGGAAAATCAGAACTGGTTATTTGAATAATAACAATCATTTCTTAGTTTACCAAGCAATAAAATTTTATTGATAATTTCTTGTTTTTTATATCCCTTTCAGTTCCAGTAATTCTTAACAATTTTTTTTTTTTACATATTAAAAGGAAAATTATTCAGACAAAACTTAATTTTTCTTACATATGAATTTATATTCAAAATAACAGCCTTAAAACTACCATCAAAATTTAATTAACCCAAACCAGCGCTTCTTATTTTATCATTTTTGTTTACGCTCACATTCATACATATGCCCCATGCCCATTTGAGATCTCAATTTCTTTATTCAATGGCAAAGACATAATTTTGAATTTGGTGTACACCACTGGTTACTTATCTGGCTATTTTATGTCCGAAAGAGTCCAATGTTCCGTAGTACCTTCCATCACTTAGCACATATTCTTCGCACCATCTTTTATCGAAACTGTTACTTTAATTATTTGATTACTCACTGTATAATTATATTCTGACTGAAATTATAAATATCATTCTAAGATCACATTTTTGTTTTAGTTGCGGGCCCGCATTTTCGTTCCAGAACTTTTTTCACAACCGGCCGGTTTTAAGCTGTATATGACTGGGCCGAGACAAACTGCTACAAATTCTGAGATGGAGGGGGGTCACGTGACCACTTCCATTGTTTCATTTATGTGACGAACCAATTTCCAAGGCGAGGCTAACTACGCATCGCATTCAACGTGACGTATTTAAAAGCTTGGCAATTATATAATGTGTCGAGACTGGTGACTTCATCAATCAAAGTTCGTTTAGTATTGTTTAACTGTTTTTTCTGGCATCAGAATGTTGACCTTGACTCCCTTTCAATCACTGGCTTACTACGTCATAAAATTTTACAATTATTATTTATGTTGTTACCCCAAAATTATTATTTATACCTTTTGATTCCCCTTTTCCAAATTGTCCCAGGTATACCCAAATTGTCCCATTACAATACCCCCTCAATGAGAGGTTTTATGCCGAAGCATAAAAACTCTCATTGACACTCTCATACTAACTAAAGGGATCAGTCAGGATATGTCACCACAACCCCCTTTATGTTTTATAAAAAAAATAGTTAACTTACCCCCTGGTCCAGTCACTGTTGACTGCACCTGAATGACCTTACTCGACTTCTCTCTCGAGATCCCAACACCGCAAGGCCAGACAGGCACTTGACGCTCCTGCTCTGACGCGCTGGCCAGCACAGGACCGCCACCACAGCATCACCAGACACTGAAACATCAAATCAAATAGTGGCCTTGTATAATAACATATCCCTAACTGATCTGTTTCCCCTTAGCTGTGCGCTGGTTTGCGTTAAGAAGCACTGGTTTTCTTGATCTAGTAATATATGATCTTATATGTACTACATAGACTTTTCATTCTCTTAATTCGTTCCACATTTCATAAAAATTTTCAATTCCAATCGACAATAATTAAGCCTTTCCCATTTTACAAGAAGAAGTATAAATCCTTACATTAACACAATGATATTTCAAAATATTTAAACACATTATTTAATCAAAAGCTTAAAAATCAATTAATCAAATACAATTCATCTATATCTCCTTTCTTCTACAATTCTTAACCATTTTCCCTTTTGTATCTAAAACAATTCAAAATCATTTAATGCATTATAAAATATTATTATTAACAGAAATTCTATTTATCCGGTGCTGTTAATAATAATCATCCCCTTTTCTCCTCCACACACACTATTGCTCCCCCTGGACTGTTGCGTCCAGGTGCCTCCACAAGGACTGAGGCGGAAGGAGTGAGCACTTTTTTCTTTTCTGTCACTCCCATCCTTGCTTCAGCGTTACAAGAAACTTCAGGGTAAGTACCCCTACTCATTATCTTACTATATGCCCATAAGGTCTACCACCCCTATTTGGGTGAAAATAGCCTGTGTTCAAAATAATCTTAGATTCCCGGATTAAACCCCATTAAATTTCCAAAATTACACCAATTACAAAGGCAACCAACTATGGTCAGTTTTCCATCAATTCTGCCCACAGCTGATTGTCATCCAAAACCACGATCTGGGTTGGTAAGGCCGAGATCGCCCGAAATGTAGGGAATCGCATTTAAAACATGTTATACACAATACAATTACTGTACATGTTTAGATTCCTACCCACATACATAATCAACATAAAACATAGTACACTCATAATTAACATTGCAATAATTACATTAAAATAAACAATTCACATTTAAGTTTGACCAAAAATTACACACCTTACACCTTTACTTTAGTTTCAAAATCTATTAAATCTTTCACTTATTTCATTTATTATTACATTTCAACTATGGTTTTCTATTTAACACTTTCATCATTAATTGGTTTGGATGATTCTCCGTCATTCACAATGATTTGATTTATTGAATGGGCATTTATATATATAACCTTACACCCCTTCCTCCTTCTAACAACCACTAACAGATTTACATAGGGTGACACCAATCTCTCAATTATATTTACCTCCACTAATTTCTCTAACTCCACCTAAATCATTCTCCTCTTATTTTGAAATACCTGATACCCTCTTTGTACCTAGGATGTGTGTTCCCTTCCCTTATACTCGTTCCCTTATTAGTTCCTGGCCTCTCCCAGGTAACTCCGCCAAACCTCCTTTAAAACTATTCACCCCCCACCACAACGCTTTGCATTGAGGACTCCTAACCACCACCACCCTCTTTACAAAATTTCACCACCACCTATTTACTCTCCACTTTCATCACTCTTGCTTTCTCTACATACAATCACTCTACTACGGTGTCCCTACTACTGACCCGTTTCTGTATTACTTTTATTCTAAAATTCTTATTTTGTCTAACACCCATTAAAGTTAACTCTGACTGCCTCAATGCCTTATTGAAATAATCATCACCCAAACTCTATCTTTTTCCACATTTTACATTAAGTTAACTATTGAAAAATACACTAGAAAATTCATAACAACCTCAAATTAATTTAATCACCTTATTTAACCTTTTAAACTCATTTAATTTTATTATTAAAACATTTTACTTTTATTTCAATGTCATTATAAACTTCATACTCACATTACATCACTCAATTGAATAAAAACATGATTCCTGTCATAAATTCAAAAATATAAACATTCCTTATCACCACAAATATAACTTACATAACTATATGTACTTTCTGATACATTATAACGATACAACTCAATACCTAAGCACCTGGTACCTTCCATCATTTACTATTTATTATTAAGTTGAATAAAATCATTTAAATTTATTCTCAAAGTTCATTTATACAACGTTAATTAATTTATCTCAAATTATCTAATTCAATCAGTTTCTTTTTAAAACACTAAGTTTTTTAATTTCAATTCAAAAATAATTACAATTCAGTTATTTGCATGATAAACTTCACCATGATTTATTTAGTCTGATCAACTATTATTATTATCATTATTATACCATCAATTCACCTTGCATAACCGCATTGTTTATATAAAATGCATAGTACAACACAATCTACTACACAAATACATTTAACATTACTACACAAGTATATACAATCCAAAGTATTATTCATTATTGTTTACCATAAATCATTTCACAATACAGTCCATGTCGAAACCACACTATTCACATAATTAAATGTTCATAAACAACTGTTTAATCACCATCATCGAATAATAATCTGATCTTACGACTACAAATACACAAATCATTTACAATTAAATACATATTGCCATTATAATTATAATAGTCACATTACTTTTTTCCATTGTATCAATACTATTGATAATACAAATATTATTGCATACTATCAATTCAAAATTCCTGTCGACATTGGGTATGGTAAATTCTCCTTTAATATTTTCCGTTAAAGTCAGGTAAGTTACACTATCATCAACATTATCCTCATTTACTGCTGCTATATCAGTTTCAACACAAGGTAAGTACGGAAGATAATTGTCAACTCTCTCTACATCTAACCTTTCTACTAATTCTTTATAATTTCTACCAACCTTAAACAACTCTATCTCCCCATCTAAATACCACTCTCTCTCAAAATATCTCTCACCATAACGCCATCTCACACTTTCTCTACCATCCCATGCAGAGGGCACTAAATCATCACAAAAATTCAGGGAACAACTTGAAGACACCATGTCTTCCAATACTAAGGGACTCTTGCCCCTCAACAACAACAGTGAACACCTTGGTTCACGATAAACCCGGGGAAAATTTACCCCCTGCAACCCCTCTACCTGTAAACTCTGTCTACACTCTCTCTTTAACTCATCAACACTCACTAACAATTCATTATTAAATTCTACTCCCCCTAAAACTTCATCAGCATTCTCAATATTTACCACCTTACTCTCTAACCCCACATTTTTAATTATATCATCAGTTTTCTCATCCCTACTTACCGTATTATATGTTAACTGACCGTCTTTATTTTCGTTTACTTGCTTGGTCTCTTTTCTACTTTCTACCCCCACTATTTTACCATTTTTATTATTTGTCATATCTCTAACACTGTCTATTTGCATACTAAATTTCTTATTTATTATCTGATTGAATTTCCTGTCTAAATTTGTATTCATTTCTTTCATCTTCTCCTCGAAATTGTTACTTATTGATTCTATTATTTTATTTTGTGTTTTGATTTCATTTTTGATTTCGCTGTTGAAATTATTCAAATTTTCATTTAGATTACTATTGCTTTCTTTATTTTGCATATCAAATTTATTTAACAGTAACTGCATCATTGCCGTTATCTCATCTGTTTTGTTTTCATACCGAGTTGAGATGGGTGTTAATTGAACTCTATTTAATTCAACTGATTCGGTAGCACTAGGGTCCCCGATCTGGCTAATTGGAGTTGAGTGGACGCCCATCTCACTCGTAAATGTTTCGTCAGTTATGCTGACTTCTACGTTCTTATCATCATTAGTATTCATTTTGCTTATTTATAATACATGTATGTAAATAATATTATTACATAACCCTATCTGACACTCTCGTCATCTACGTCTATTTCTACGTACAAAAAAAATTTTTATTTTATTTCAAATAACCATTCTGCTCTCCCCAGTAGGCTTGTATTTATATAAATAATTTATATAAACGTCCCTTTTCGGAAGCGCCACTTGTACTCGTACTTACCTTTTTATAAATTAATAAATTGATTTTGTTTATTTACTATGCATTTAGGCTCTGTAGCCGCCATGTTGTTATCTGCCAACTTAAAATTTCACTCGTCAGGGTCCAGGTTTCGAATCAGCGAACGGGAAAATCAGAACTGGTTATTTGAATAATAACAATCATTTCTTAGTTTACCAAGCAATAAAATTTTATTGATAATTTCTTGTTTTTTATATCCCTTTCAGTTCCAGTAATTCTTAACAATTTTTTTTTTTTACATATTAAAAGGAAAATTATTCAGACAAAACTTAATTTTTCTTACATATGAATTTATATTCAAAATAACAGCCTTAAAACTACCATCAAAATTTAATTAACCCAAACCAGCGCTTCTTATTTTATCATTTTTGTTTACGCTCACATTCATACATATGCCCCATGCCCATTTGAGATCTCAATTTCTTTATTCAATGGCAAAGACATAATTTTGAATTTGGTGTACACCACTGGTTACTTATCTGGCTATTTTATGTCCGAAAGAGTCCAATGTTCCGTAGTACCTTCCATCACTTAGCACATATTCTTCGCACCATCTTTTATCGAAACTGTTACTTTAATTATTTGATTACTCACTGTATAATTATATTCTGACTGAAATTATAAATATCATTCTAAGATCACATTTTTGTTTTAGTTGCGGGCCCGCATTTTCGTTCCAGAACTTTTTTCACAACCGGCCGGTTTTAAGCTGTATATGACTGGGCCGAGACAAACTGCTACAAATTCT
Organism: Magicicada septendecula; assembly: GCA_034769895.1. Classification (NCBI taxonomy): domain Eukaryota; kingdom Metazoa; phylum Arthropoda; class Insecta; order Hemiptera; family Cicadidae; genus Magicicada; species Magicicada septendecula. Next base: position 263,923,435 of record CM068373.1, read on the forward strand.
GAGATGGAGGGGGGTCACGTGACCACTTCCATTGTTTCATTTATGTGACGAACCAATTTCCAAGGCGAGGCTAACTACGCATCGCATTCAACGTGACGTATTTAAAAGCTTGGCAATTATATAATGTGTCGAGACTGGTGACTTCATCAATCAAAGTTCGTTTAGTATTGTTTAACTGTTTTTTCTGGCATCAGAATGTTGACCTTGACTCCCTTTCAATCACTGGCTTACTACGTCATAAAATTTTACAATTATTATTTATGTTGTTACCCCAAAATTATTATTTATACCTTTTGATTCCCCTTTTCCAAATTGTCCCAGGTATACCCAAATTGTCCCATTACAATACCCCCTCAATGAGAGGTTTTATGCCGAAGCATAAAAACTCTCATTGACACTCTCATACTAACTAAAGGGATCAGTCAGGATATGTCACCACAACCCCCTTTATGTTTTATAAAAAAAATAGTTAACTTACCCCCTGGTCCAGTCACTGTTGACTGCACCTGAATGACCTTACTCGACTTCTCTCTCGAGATCCCAACACCGCAAGGCCAGACAGGCACTTGACGCTCCTGCTCTGACGCGCTGGCCAGCACAGGACCGCCACCACAGCATCACCAGACACTGAAACATCAAATCAAATAGTGGCCTTGTATAATAACATATCCCTAACTGATCTGTTTCCCCTTAGCTGTGCGCTGGTTTGCGTTAAGAAGCACTGGTTTTCTTGATCTAGTAATATATGATCTTATATGTACTACATAGACTTTTCATTCTCTTAATTCGTTCCACATTTCATAAAAATTTTCAATTCCAATCGACAATAATTAAGCCTTTCCCATTTTACAAGAAGAAGTATAAATCCTTACATTAACACAATGATATTTCAAAATATTTAAACACATTATTTAATCAAAAGCTTAAAAATCAATTAATCAAATACAATTCATCTATATCTCCTTTCTTCTACAATTCTTAACCATTTTCCCTTTTGTATCTAAAACAATTCAAAATCATTTAATGCATTATAAAATATTATTATTAACAGAAATTCTATTTATCCGGTGCTGTTAATAATAATCATCCCCTTTTCTCCTCCACACACACTATTGCTCCCCCTGGACTGTTGCGTCCAGGTGCCTCCACAAGGACTGAGGCGGAAGGAGTGAGCACTTTTTTCTTTTCTGTCACTCCCATCCTTGCTTCAGCGTTACAAGAAACTTCAGGGTAAGTACCCCTACTCATTATCTTACTATATGCCCATAAGGTCTACCACCCCTATTTGGGTGAAAATAGCCTGTGTTCAAAATAATCTTAGATTCCCGGATTAAACCCCATTAAATTTCCAAAATTACACCAATTACAAAGGCAACCAACTATGGTCAGTTTTCCATCAATTCTGCCCACAGCTGATTGTCATCCAAAACCACGATCTGGGTTGGTAAGGCCGAGATCGCCCGAAATGTAGGGAATCGCATTTAAAACATGTTATACACAATACAATTACTGTACATGTTTAGATTCCTACCCACATACATAATCAACATAAAACATAGTACACTCATAATTAACATTGCAATAATTACATTAAAATAAACAATTCACATTTAAGTTTGACCAAAAATTACACACCTTACACCTTTACTTTAGTTTCAAAATCTATTAAATCTTTCACTTATTTCATTTATTATTACATTTCAACTATGGTTTTCTATTTAACACTTTCATCATTAATTGGTTTGGATGATTCTCCGTCATTCACAATGATTTGATTTATTGAATGGGCATTTATATATATAACCTTACACCCCTTCCTCCTTCTAACAACCACTAACAGATTTACATAGGGTGACACCAATCTCTCAATTATATTTACCTCCACTAATTTCTCTAACTCCACCTAAATCATTCTCCTCTTATTTTGAAATACCTGATACCCTCTTTGTACCTAGGATGTGTGTTCCCTTCCCTTATACTCGTTCCCTTATTAGTTCCTGGCCTCTCCCAGGTAACTCCGCCAAACCTCCTTTAAAACTATTCACCCCCCACCACAACGCTTTGCATTGAGGACTCCTAACCACCACCACCCTCTTTACAAAATTTCACCACCACCTATTTACTCTCCACTTTCATCACTCTTGCTTTCTCTACATACAATCACTCTACTACGGTGTCCCTACTACTGACCCGTTTCTGTATTACTTTTATTCTAAAATTCTTATTTTGTCTAACACCCATTAAAGTTAACTCTGACTGCCTCAATGCCTTATTGAAATAATCATCACCCAAACTCTATCTTTTTCCACATTTTACATTAAGTTAACTATTGAAAAATACACTAGAAAATTCATAACAACCTCAAATTAATTTAATCACCTTATTTAACCTTTTAAACTCATTTAATTTTATTATTAAAACATTTTACTTTTATTTCAATGTCATTATAAACTTCATACTCACATTACATCACTCAATTGAATAAAAACATGATTCCTGTCATAAATTCAAAAATATAAACATTCCTTATCACCACAAATATAACTTACATAACTATATGTACTTTCTGATACATTATAACGATACAACTCAATACCTAAGCACCTGGTACCTTCCATCATTTACTATTTATTATTAAGTTGAATAAAATCATTTAAATTTATTCTCAAAGTTCATTTATACAACGTTAATTAATTTATCTCAAATTATCTAATTCAATCAGTTTCTTTTTAAAACACTAAGTTTTTTAATTTCAATTCAAAAATAATTACAATTCAGTTATTTGCATGATAAACTTCACCATGATTTATTTAGTCTGATCAACTATTATTATTATCATTATTATACCATCAATTCACCTTGCATAACCGCATTGTTTATATAAAATGCATAGTACAACACAATCTACTACACAAATACATTTAACATTACTACACAAGTATATACAATCCAAAGTATTATTCATTATTGTTTACCATAAATCATTTCACAATACAGTCCATGTCGAAACCACACTATTCACATAATTAAATGTTCATAAACAACTGTTTAATCACCATCATCGAATAATAATCTGATCTTACGACTACAAATACACAAATCATTTACAATTAAATACATATTGCCATTATAATTATAATAGTCACATTACTTTTTTCCATTGTATCAATACTATTGATAATACAAATATTATTGCATACTATCAATTCAAAATTCCTGTCGACATTGGGTATGGTAAATTCTCCTTTAATATTTTCCGTTAAAGTCAGGTAAGTTACACTATCATCAACATTATCCTCATTTACTGCTGCTATATCAGTTTCAACACAAGGTAAGTACGGAAGATAATTGTCAACTCTCTCTACATCTAACCTTTCTACTAATTCTTTATAATTTCTACCAACCTTAAACAACTCTATCTCCCCATCTAAATACCACTCTCTCTCAAAATATCTCTCACCATAACGCCATCTCACACTTTCTCTACCATCCCATGCAGAGGGCACTAAATCATCACAAAAATTCAGGGAACAACTTGAAGACACCATGTCTTCCAATACTAAGGGACTCTTGCCCCTCAACAACAACAGTGAACACCTTGGTTCACGATAAACCCGGGGAAAATTTACCCCCTGCAACCCCTCTACCTGTAAACTCTGTCTACACTCTCTCTTTAACTCATCAACACTCACTAACAATTCATTATTAAATTCTACTCCCCCTAAAACTTCATCAGCATTCTCAATATTTACCACCTTACTCTCTAACCCCACATTTTTAATTATATCATCAGTTTTCTCATCCCTACTTACCGTATTATATGTTAACTGACCGTCTTTATTTTCGTTTACTTGCTTGGTCTCTTTTCTACTTTCTACCCCCACTATTTTACCATTTTTATTATTTGTCATATCTCTAACACTGTCTATTTGCATACTAAATTTCTTATTTATTATCTGATTGAATTTCCTGTCTAAATTTGTATTCATTTCTTTCATCTTCTCCTCGAAATTGTTACTTATTGATTCTATTATTTTATTTTGTGTTTTGATTTCATTTTTGATTTCGCTGTTGAAATTATTCAAATTTTCATTTAGATTACTATTGATTTCTTTATTTTGCATATCAAATTTATTTAACAGTAACTGCATCATTGCCGTTATCTCATCTGTTTTGTTTTCATACCGAGTTGAGATGGGTGTTAATTGAACTCTATTTAATTCAACTGATTCGGTAGCACTAGGGTCCCCGATCTGGCTAATTGGAGTTGAGTGGACGCCCATCTCACTCGTAAATGTTTCGTCAGTTATGCTGACTTCTACGTTCTTATCATCATTAGTATTCATTTTGCTTATTTATAATACATGTATGTAAATAATATTATTACATAACCCTATCTGACACTCTCGTCATCTACGTCTATTTCTACGTACAAAAAAAATTTTTATTTTATTTCAAATAACCATTCTGCTCTCCCCAGTAGGCTTGTATTTATATAAATAATTTATATAAACGTCCCTTTTCGGAAGCGCCACTTGTACTCGTACTTACCTTTTTATAAATTAATAAATTGATTTTGTTTATTTACTATGCATTTAGGCTCTGTAGCCGCCATGTTGTTATCTGCCAACTTAAAATTTCACTCGTCAGGGTCCAGGTTTCGAATCAACGAACGGGAAAATCAGAACTGGTTATTTGAATAATAACGATCATTTCTTAGTTTACCAAGCAATAAAATTTTATTGATAATTTCTTGTTTTTTATATCCCTTTCAGTTCCAGTAATTCTTAACAATTTTTTTTTTTACATATTAAAAGGAAAATTATTCAGACAAAACTTAATTTTTCTTACATATGAATTTATATTCAAAATAACAGCCTTAAAACTACCATCAAAATTTAATTAACCCAAACCAGCGCTTCTTATTTTATCATTTTTGTTCACGCTCACATTCATACATATGCCCCATGCCCATTTGAGATCTCAATTTCTTTATTCAATGGCAAAGACATAATTTTGAATTTGGTGTACACCACTGGTTACTTATCTGGCTATTTTATGTCCGAAAGAGTCCAATGTTCCGTAGTACCTTCCATCACTTAGCACATATTCTTCGCACCATCTTTTATCGAAACTTTACTTTAATTATTTGATTACTCACTGTATAATTATATTCTGACTGAAATTATAATTATCATTCTAAGATCACATTTTTGTTTTAGTTGCGGGCCCGCATTTTCGTTCCGGAACTTTTTTCACAACCGGCCGGTTTTAAGCTGTATATGCGACTGGGCCGAAACAAACTGCTACAAATTCTGAGATGGAGGGGGGTCACGTGACCACTTCCATTGTTTCATTTATGTGACGAACCAATTTCCAAGGTGAGGCTAACTACGCATCGCATTCCACGTGACGTATTTAAAGGCTTGGCAATTATATAATGTGTTGAGACTGGTGATTTCATCGGTCAAAGTTCGTTTAGTATTGTTTAACTGTTTTTTCTGGCGTCGGAATGTTGACCTTGACTCTCTTTCAATCGCTGGCTTACTACGTCTTATAAAATTTTACAATTATTATTTATGTTGTTACCCCAAAATTATTATTTATACCTTTTGATTCCCCTTTTCCAAATTATCCCGGGTATACCCAAATTGTCCCGTTACAATATATAATATTACAATTTTAAATACCTATTCTTCATTTTCTTATTATAACAATTACATTGACAGCAGGTCAGTTCAATGGCTTATCTTATGTTTTAATATTACCTTCCCTATTCATCTGATTATTACAATTATGAGTTTTTATATATACTTTTGTTAATACCTTCCCTGAGGTATATTAATGTATTAAATATTGACCTATTAAGGTCAGGATTCTATTTGATTTTATCTGGTTTAGTTAAGACTATTTTGGGCATTTTACTGTTTAAGCTCAGCTCACCTCTTTTTGGCCTATAGGTTTAGCATTTTGCCATTCCTTTACAATGATTTGTTACATAATATGAGGTTTTACCATGTACCTGATTTTGATATTTCTAAACAGCTCTTATAACTACTGTTCTTGAACAATTAGTAAATCTTTTAACAAACAAATCTAACATAAGAAACTTATGGGTATGCAAAACCCCTTAAACACATAATTATAAAACAATATCCTGTGGGTATACAAAATCCTTCCAACAGTTAATTGTAACACAACAAAATCCTGTGGGTATACATAAGACCTTTAAATAACTAATTCTAACATAATATATCATGGGTATACAAAATCCCTCTAAATAATTAACTATAACATGATACATCCTGTGGGTATACAAAACCCTTTAAATACCGTACCTAATTATAACATAATAAAGTCTGTGGGTATACAAACCCATTTAAGTAATTAATTGTAACATGATAAATTCTGGGTATACAGAATTAAACACATCCTACTTTTATTTTACTGGTTCTTAATGTATGTTATTCCATACATAAGACCATAAGTGAGTTAATACTCACTTTCTCCCTCCCCACTGGTTTATAACATGATCTTTGATCATCACCATCTCTTACTTTGTACACTAATCACCGCACTTCCTTATAATATAAGTTTTTACAATTTTTCTTAAACTAATGCACATTTTTCTTACTTTAATTTATATTATTGTATTGCATTTTCTACAACTCTACCTACTTTCTGATCTTATCTCTTTTAATTCGTATTTATTGTTATTAGTTTATGTAGTACTTTTCTATTTACATTTTACTTGGTCATTAACATGTTTTTAGTTTATTTTCCATTGTTATTTGTTTTCTTTTGAGTTCTTTATTCCTTTGCGTTGTCTTGTCATTAATGTGGTCCTCACTGTCTAGTTGCTTGTTGCATGTCTCCATTCCAGTAAGTTGTTTCATCGTTGGGTTTGTTTATACCTCTCACTTATCATATCTATTGGGTTTATCACGTTATGAAGTTCTATTCTTCTAATTTTCATTACAATTACAATATTACCTTGCTTTAACATTTATTTGCTTCATCCCTTGTTTTGTTTTAGCTTGGAACCAGAATACACTGCTTAATACTCCCTTATTAGTAAGTTTCCTTTCATTTATTATTTATTCTAGTACTTAGTCATTTATGATTTCTTTATCTGAATAGTTCTTCTATGCATGGTGGTGATATGTATCGCCACATATTGCCCTATCACAAAAATTGATTATTTCAGAAGATGTTGTTTAGATGTTGAGGAAACAATCATTTATTTTATTTACTTCTTAGTTTATCTATTCGAGCTTTTCCCTTTTGATCTCTAATACCTTTATCATAATCTTTGTTTAATATAACTCTTTCTCTCCTTGTTTCATCCCTTGAATATCTAATTTTCCTAATCATGTGAATTGGCACAGTTCAGCTGGGTACTTTTGGCTCCGTTTCACCCCTGTTCATACTTCACCTTCTGAGTCCAGAGGAACGTATCATCTGCTCAAGTCAATGGTTGCTGGAATCCTTCTACAGACAACTCATTTTAAGTAACAAATCTAAAAGTAGTCTCAGTACGACTATAATACTATTCTGGGATTATTCGTGTTGCTATTAGTTCAATCATTTAATACTTAACTATTTTTATTTATTTCCTTCTGTTCATGCTTTTGAGCTCTCCTTTATTATATTAGTGATGGGTGTTATTCGTACTTCCCTTTTCGTTATTGGTATAGGGGTTCTCTTCTTTTTTTTTCTCGTTTCATACTATTTTGTACTAGTTATTATCTCAGTGATTCTGTTCTAACTCGTTTAATGATATCGCTTCATGGATGATTGGTTATATGTACCTTTCCTTTTCAATGTATTGGAATCCAAAATTTCGTATGTGTTATTGCCGTTGTCCTTGCTTACGGTTATATGGTCCGGTGTACAGTAATAATAATTTCTTCGCTATACCTTCCATCGTGCTGGGTAATTCTCGGTTCTTCTGTAATATCTGGTCTCCGACTTGGTACCGCACTGGCTTTGGCTGTAACTGCTGGTATTTCCTTTTATTTTCTCAGTCCTTTCTAATATCCTATCATAAAACTTTATGCTATCGAACTTATATTCGTCTTCATTAGGGAATTGTATTAAATCTGTGATTTCTCTGGGTGGTGGTCTTTGGAATATACGGGGTCGTCTCAATGAATTGGTGGTGTGACAAGTTTATAAAATCTTCTGCAGCTGGTAAGTACTCTGCCCACCTTCGCTGCTGGTTAAAACAATATGTTCGTAGGATTCTACCTAATTCCCTCAGAACTCGTTCTGCCGGGTTGCTGTTCAGGTGGTACACCGATGTTTTATACGTTTTTATCCCATTCTCTAGCAGAGTGTCTTTCCACCTGATCCCCTTGAACTGTGTTCCATGGTCAGTAATGATGGACTTGGGCGTTCCTATTTCATATATACTGTATAATGCTGAAAAATGATGTTTAAGATTTTCTGTGTCGTTACCCTGTTGATTGGGTAAAGTTTTGTAAATCGTGTGTAATGATTGAGCATAATTACGAAGTATTTATATTGGTGTCTTCCCTCACTGCGCGGGAATGGGCCGCAAATATCAACGAACACCTTCTCTAGTTTACTGGACGATGTGATGGGCATCATCATACCTTCTTTCTTGTCGTTTTTAACTTTTATGAGTTGACAGATATGACAATGTTTGATATGGTTCCGTACTTTCCGGTAAGCATCCTTTATGTACACATATTCCTGGAGTGCCTTGACTACCTTTAACGCCCCCATGTGACCATAGCTGATGTGGTAATACATTATTATATCCTTTTCTATGGCTCTTGGTATTACGATTTTCCACACGTTATATCTGTACTGAGTCCTGATGAACAAGATTTGTTGGTGTATGTTGTAAAATGGTGTTATTCGGTTATCCTGTTCATCGAGTCGCTTAATAATTTTGCTCAATTTGGGGTCCTGTTTCTGTTGTCACTCAAATTCTCTTGTGATGTTGGCCAAGTCGGCTCTACTACTAACGATATGGTACAACTTAATTATCGTTTCTTTTTCCCCTTCAAATGTCTGGTCCTTGATGTTAATCCGGGATAAGGTGTCTGCGGCGATGTTCTTCTTGCCGGGGATGTACTCCCAATTGAGGTTGTATTCTTGTAGTGTTAGGCTCCACCTGGTCAACCTTCCATGGTTTAGTTTGCAATTTTTTAGGAACGAGATTGACTTGTGGTCGGTCCTAACGGTAGTTTCGTATCCCAAAATGTATGTACGGAATTTGTTACAAGCGAATACGATGCTGAAGTGTTACTCAGTAATTGTTTATTAAAATGAATATGATTATATTCAATGTTTGGTCCAGGGATTCGTTTAGTGTACTTAGGCAGAGAACAGTGAGCAAATACAAATAACAAAATGCGTATATCAAGTAAAATATAACGTTATTTATTTTCTCTCAAAAAACATGACAAAAATCATGAACACACTTATTCCACCTTAAGGCGTAAAACTGATTATCAATAAACTACGACATCAAAATACTACTACGTATATCAAAATTACGCAACTCAACACTTCTTGTTAGGCCTATTTTCATAATTTTTCATTCATACAAACATACACATTTACTTAGTTTTTTTATTTTGTTGAGCTCAACTTTATAATTTAGGAAAAAGCCAGTATTTAATTATTTTTGAAATGTCTACTTTCCTGTTGATGCGTATGGTTTCATCCTGCGTGACATCTCCTGTTGTGCACTGTCTGTTGTTTTCACTTTTAGGTTTTACGGCCGAACTGTTTGTTTAGTTTATTTATCACTGGTTAATACATTATTTATACTTTTTGAGAAGTCCAAAACTGGTTGAAATCTCACATTGTTCAATTTACGTCTTATGCTGTTTATGCGGGCGCCCGCGATTGCTGCTGCAGACAGCAAAAGATGGTAGTCGACTGGCGTTCAGTGTTACAAATTTCCGTTTTGTTCGTCTCTAAGCTGGTTCTCTCCGCTCCCCGCCCTACGTCTCGTCCTCAGTACTATAATGTTCCGTTGGACTTAACATCACCTTTTTAACTTCGACGCAAAATGTTTTTCGTCAACAAATACTTGATGTGTTGGTCACTGGCTATAAATAGATTTTCGTTATAATCTCATAACCATACATGGTCATGAAAATATTTATTGGCTATCGCGTCGCCTCAAAGGGACCTCATCTTTGCATGTTATAGAATTTATGAAATTACACAATAAATTTAGGTAAATTTGGACCCATTACAACGCTCAGGGGTTCCTTCTCAGTTACACTGTAGTTTCTCTCACAGCTATTTAGGACTCGGCTGGCGAAACTGATTACCTGATGATTTCCTTCGTCATCCTCCTGGTATAGAACTGATCCTAAACTGACGTTACTGGCGTCGCAGTTCATGTAAAATGGTTTATTGAAGTTGGGGTGGTGTAACATCACAGACTCTAAGAACTTATTTTTTATTAATTCAAGTGGCATCTTGTTCTTCTCCCCACGTCCACTTGTCCTTTGATGATAACTGCCGGGCGAATTTTTATGTTAGCTCTGAATAATTCCCCTGGAACTTACGGTAATAATTACATACACCGAGGAAGGATTGTAACTGTTTCTTGTTCTTGGGTGTTGGGAACGTCTGTATTGATTCAATTTTTTCTTGGGATGGGGTGATCCCTTGTTCTGATAGGTTGAACCCCAGGAACTGTACCTCGTCCGCTATCAATTTTGACTTCTCGAGCTTGAGCATAATATGGTTTTCAGATAGTCTTTCCAGCACACTTTCTATCCTTCGGCAATGATCATCCCAGTTGGTTGAAGTAATTAAAATATCATCTACGTAGATCGTTGTGTACTGAAGTGTCTCTTGTCCGAGGATTTGATCCATAATCTTGATAAATACGGCTACTGAATTGACCAGTCCGAATGGTAGCCGTTTAAACTGGTAATTCCAGCCTTCAAAAATAAATGCCATGTACTTGCGGCTGTCTGGGTGTAGTTCAACCTGCCAATACCCGCAGACGGTATCCCACGTGCTGATAAACTTGGTCCCGTGAAACTTCTTCAGTATCTCTTCAATCTCTCCTGGGGATGTTCGGTTATTGACTATCACCTTATTAATTTCTCGCATGTCCAGGCAAATTCTCACTTTTCCGTTTTTCTTTGGGACGGCTAGGATGGGACTGGTGTAAGGGGAGTAACTAGGTTCAATGATGTCCTCGTCTATTAACCTGTTAATTTCCGCCCTCACGGCTTCCTTCAATGAGTAGGCGATTGGGTAGGACTTTCTGTTGAAATTTACAGTTTCTTTAAATTCAATTTTACATTGGTACCCTCTTACTTTGCCTGGCGTATCTGAAAACACGTGGCAATATCTGTTATATACTTCAATCAGTTGTTCGATTTGCGGGTCATTTAAGTCAGCATTGGTTTCCTCTCTTTGAAAAGTACGGATTTCCTCAATTTTGTCGTTCCACAATTGCTCATTGTCCAACTCGTAAAAGATTTCGCTGTTTTGCGTCAGTTCTTGTTGATCTAGACTTCCCCGGATGTGATATACTGCTCGGTTTGGATTTGTGCTGTCACTGTCAATTAAGTCAGCTAATTTAGATTTGTTCATGTCGATGACCGCTGAATATTGTTTTAACATGTCACACCCGACCAACATTTGAAATAGTAAGCCACTGGCTACTAGGAATGTCAGTGGGATTGTTTTGTGGTTGCTTACTAGTTCCAATCTCATTTGTTTTCGGACCGTCTTGTTCTGGCGTCCCGTTGCCCCTACTAGTATAATATTACTGATCGGTAACGTTAATATTTGTTTTTTACCTACTTCCTGGATCTTGTCCAGCTCAATTACGTTAATTAACGAGACGTTAGCTCCAGTGTCTATCATGATTTTGGTCCGTACACCATTGATTTCAGCCGCTATGTAGATTATTTCATTGTTGTTTTTATTTGGATTCACGTCTTCTTCTTCTAACAGTTCCTCCTTTAAATTTTTTAAATAATTGTTTTGAATAATTGTAATAACTTTTTTCATATTTTGAACGTGATGTTCGGCGTTACTTAACCCAATAGATTGGTTCAGTGAGGGTCCCTTAGGTGTTTTCACTGCCGCGTGGAGTTTAAAGCCGGCTCAGACTCTTCATCTCGCCTGCCATTTTGGTTTACGTGTGTATCTTCATTCACTGCTGATCTGGGTTCTGGCTGATGACGGTCCTCTTCGTAGCTGCTTCATCGGTAACCCTCGTGGCTTCGACTTCTACCTCCGTTGGTCCTGGCACCCCTTCTGTTGTCATGGTTGTCTTGGTTCCAGTAGGCGTCCTGACTGAAACTCTGGCGTCCTTGATAGTGTGATCTCCCGTTGCCATTATCCTCTGCTCGCACATAGTTGACCCTTCGGTAGTCCTGGTGTTGATTATTCGGGCTGTGGTTGTTATTGTAGTTTCAGCTGTTGTTGTTCTGCTGGCGGTAGTTCGGGTTGTACGGCCGGTTATATTGATTGGTCGATTGCCGCGGCGACCAGGAACACTGTACGTGATCTTCACGATGTCAAAATTGGCACACGCGTGCTCAGACACATTCCGATGCTACAGATTTCGTCGCACCTTGCCTGGCTGATTGTGCAAACTGACAACTGGGTAGTTCAAAAAGGACGCTTTGATTATTAAAGCCGGGGCTCAGTGTGGGTGACTCCACATTATTACAATTGATGAAAGGATAAAATAAATCCCATAGCTTTGTCCCGTTACAATATGTTATTTATTATTACAGTCCAGTATCTCAATCAAATGTAAACAAGCTTAATCGAACATAAATACAAATAATAATTCAATCTCCACATAGACAATTTGCTACTATTGTTCAAATATCTGATAAGAGAGAGTATTCAAACTTTTATCTACACTCCCTGATAACAAATAGTTTAATGAATTTATTCTATACACACTCAAATAATATTTTCTTTTTTACAACTAATGCAAAAAATCGGGCCCAACGTTGGCCAGCGCCAAATATCCCTATGCAACAGATCAAATTTTATGATACTAATAAGGACATAGTGAGTGTGTACAAATCACAAACAAGTCTATTATGGAGGAGATGAAAAATTATTTATTACACACACAAATATAGTTTTTAAAGAGGTATATTGTATTATAAATTGTCATGTATTGTAATTTGCAATAATAGTTTATAATGTTTGATAATATATCAGTTTTACTTGATTGAGGCTACGGCCTTAGTACATGCAATCCTCCGCTTCCTACAGCCATTCCCGTCCTGGCATCCTCTTCTTCAGCGTCACTCCTTCCTGGCGCCCTCTTCGTCCTGGCATCCTCTTCATCTGTCGTCCTCTTCGTCTTGCCGTCCTCTTCTCAAATATATTAAACACACAATGCTTATTAATTTCTCCAGAATAGTTTATTATTAATTGATATATAAATTTTATCAATCTCAGGGTGAATATGGGTATCAATAAGGTGTATTAGTCGTACACCTTCCACATAATCTTGAAGTGTCTTTAAATTCCCTAAGCAGATATCTTACTTACACGAAAAGCACTATACTATATTATAATTTTATTTAAATAATTTACCCACTCGGCTCTGAACGCAGAACTTCGTACAGAATACCAAGAAGTATGTTGTTATACTTCTCTATGTTCCCTCGAGAACAACTCTCTCACGCACTAGCACAACTTCACCTTGCAACTTCTACAGACAGACTGTGTCGATCTTTACTCTACAGAGAATGAATGTTACTGAATTTAGTGTATTCCGATTGGCTAAACCCAAGTCACATGATTAATGCTTTCATCAGATATAAACTTTTCCAGAAAGAGTTTGTATAAATATGCACTAACTTGCATTGAATTATCTACAAATTTTTATGACCCTATTAATGAGTGTTTCAAATTAAGTTTTTCCTACTTAAAAAACCATATTCTAAAATAGTTATGAACCATAGAGTACACATAAATTGAAGCTATTTACATAAACAATTCATTGTCAAATTTCATGTCGATCGGTTAATTACTGCGGAAGATATAGCAATCACACGTTATCACACCCGCACACATGCACAAATTCACTCAAAAAATACATGACAATAAAGAACATCTTTTTACGGAGAATTTGGTATACCCTACATGCTTATCCATTTATAAATAAATACAAAACTTACAGCTAAAAGACAAAGTATTACATAAACCAATTTAAACATGAAAATGCTCGTCATCCATGTGCTCTGATATAAACAACATAGCTTACCATCCTGTGTTCCATTGCAATATATATATTACAAGGTAACAGGTTATAGCCCAGACCAGACTTGCAGAAAAGAATGCTCAATTAGTGAAAATACATACATTTATTGTCCTTTTCTTTTACACACAATTATATCAAAATGTTCTTTCGTTATTTTAAACAATTATTGAAGTTTCAATGTTCAAAATCTTCTTTGAAAATATACTGTAAATAAATGTTCTCTTTATTTAAATAGCGCTGTAAATTTTAACTGTTCAAAGTCTTCTTTAAATAAAATTATATTTAAAATAAATACTCGTATTCTTTTTATTTTACACAGTGAAATAAATTTTTTATAGGTTCAAAAGTTCTTTCTTTTTCGATTTGAAGCTTTATACTTTGACAACAAATTTATTTAAATTTGGATTCCCTGTTCTGTTGTCTTCGTTGTCCTCCCGGTCAACGATCTCAATCCGGCCTCCAGCAATCCGTCGTCTTGGTTCCATGTTCCAGCAACCGCCTCCAGGAACTGCCTTGCTCTAGGTGTCTGTTTCCAGCCCCCACGATCAGCAAAACGAAGCTCAGGAACAGTAGCCGACTATCTCGTACTCCGTATTTGTTCCCTGCCGACACTCGCTGCTATCTCGACTCCAAGGGCCCCAAGGACTGCTGCCTGGAATTGATGTTGACTGGACGATGCCCCCTGCGACTGCTTTCACTGAGTGCTGTATGAAGACTCAAGAGAGTTAGATGAAGACTCCCTACTGCTTTTATAATCTTGCACAATGGATGCAGCAGCGCTGTAGAATGACGTCACCACCGATATGCGCGTAGGCGTATTTTCTATATATTCTGGACTGGCCACGTGTTCATCGACTTCCTTATTCTTGAGTTTTCTAGAACAATGCTTTATTACATATGAATAAACTTCCATAACCTTCTATTTGCTACCCACACTACACAACACTTCACTCACATATTAAACTATATCTTCATAGTCTTTACAGTGTCTTATTACTAATTTATCCTATTAATTTTAATTTTTAATAATATTATTTTACTTCCTGGACATCCATAACAGCTGATAATAATTATGCTCCACATTTACATATAGTGTAACAGCCTGTCACATTGCAATATATAATCAAATATAATTTCTTCCTCAAGTACTTATATTTTAGTCACTTCAAATCACTTGATGTACATTTCACTGAATATATCAGTGTCTTCAGAGGTTTGTAAATTAATTAATAATGATTATTAATTATTAGATGTGTTAATAACCAACAACTACTGAGAACTACCGATTCACATTATATTATCAAAAATCTTGGATTTCATTGTCCATGATGTGTCCGTTACTTAACTAAATATCACTATTACATTAACAACTCGGAACACTAAGTTTTTTATAAGTAAAAGCATAAAGTTTTACCTTACAGCCTGAACCGGTTTTCTCCTTTAAAAGGCTTCTTCAAGAGCCTCTGAAGAAGCCTTTTAAAGGAGAAAACCGGTTCAGGCTGTAAGGTAAAACTTTATGCTTTTACTTATAAAAAACCTAGTGTTCCGAGTCGTTAATGTAATAGTGATATTTATCAAAAATCATTCAACACTCACTTTCTTCTCATCTAAAAAAAATATGTTTTTCCAAAATTCCCGAAAACTTTTAATTTGCACAAGGTACTTGTAATGCATCATTACAATTTCTTTTCTTTTCTTTTACTTCATTATTTCTTCCACTTGAAAACCACACTTTTAGCACTTGCGTTATTGACTTAGTGCCCCACGGGTGTTGGGATGAAAAGTACAGTAACCTTCATTGTCTAGTCATGATTTACTGGCTTGTAATGTTTATAATTTCTTCCCAACTTAAGACCGCCCAGTAACAGTAATAGATGGTAAGCTATATGGAGTCAGTTCTCTTTAGCATGTTTGACAAAACAAGTGATATTTATTGTTTGCAGCACTGAAAATGAGTCCACGCTGTGCACCGTCAGTACTTATAACATTTATAAACATGCTGCTGCTGAAAGAAGGCCAGCCATTCGAAGGTTGTGATGAGTTCATGTTTCCAAATCAGGTAATGCAGATGTTTGGACAGTACAACAAACAAGTCAGGCTCACAATCCCACGTGGTGATGGTTGTGAGACAGCTTAATATTTACGTATTAATTGTATTTACACATTCAAATTATAAGCCTGCTGTAGTTTGGAAATATTTAAAAATTTAATTAATATCATAACCTACACTCGATGAAGATTTTATTTAAAAGAAATTAGTTAGATGAATACTATAAATTAGAAAATCAAATGACTGAACAAAAATTCTTTCGAAATGATGTTTTCTTAAAGGTATGATAAGTAAAGAAAATTCATGATTTAAATTTGAAAATAAAAAATAAAACAAAAAATTGAATTATAATGACAAACTTATTTGGGTTAACAATTAACTATTATATGAGACGTATCATAATAAGCTTCGAAGACACTGCGGTATTGCCAGTGTTTGCAACAGACCTCCCCTCCCCGCCTTTGCCTACACATAACCAAGAGTAATGTGCGACAACGCTGGATGGCGAGGGGCAGGGAAGAGCTGTTACTATTGCGTAACCTCGAAGCTTATTATGGTAAGTCCCGTACTATAATTGGCCTGAAGAAACAAGAAACAAATTCTGTCTGAGGCTTTCATGACCAGCTTCAATGTTATGAGAACTTCGGCTTGCTGGGCTGTAAGGCCATGGTCCAAGATTGTTTGGATTTTCTAAAGGTTGTTTGGATTCGGCCGTGCCATCAGCCGAAACATTTGCAAATCCAAACAACATTGGACCATTATGAATAAGATGATTTGGACCACTGGACCAAGATGATTATTATTAATAAGAATCAAATGACTGAACAAAAAATTTGTTTGAAATGATATGTTTGAACAAAAAATGTTTACCTAAAAGGTATGGTAAATAAAGAAAAGTAAAGATTTTAATTTAGAAACAAAGAAGAAAATTAAAAATTGAATTATATTGACAATCTTTGTATTAACAATTGTCAATAAAAGGTTAACAATTAACTAATTAACCTGAAGATACTTTGTGAGTTTTCAGCTGAGTATGAAGTTGTTTTGATCAGGTAGGCCTATCGTTGATATTGTAAGACTGGTTTATATTGTTACGACTGTCTACTTCCCCGTATGGAACAGTGGAAAACAAAGTTGTACAGTGGTACAAGACACCAATTAAGCACTAATCACCAGCTTTAATTATCACAATTAAACAGTTTGTAATCAACAAGATATTCTCTTACAACAAATCAAATAAAAATTATTTACACGCAATAAAATGTCAACTAATATAAAACAGAATTGTAATACAATTGTTCCGCATGATTATAAAACACATAACACTTCGCCACAATATTACGAACCGCACTCCAATAAATCGCGACTCAAACTGAAACTCAGCGTCGCTGAGTACTTGTATTTATACCATGCCAAAAATCCAGAAACAAACATACTACGCATTGACAATGCTACTAGAAAACACCAGAATGTAATTGATTGCGGCCTTGCACACCATGCGTGCGCCCACGTGATTTCTGGCAAAGTCTAGCTAACACGTTGAGAATCACGTACGCACACACATTACAGCTGGATTCCACTGGAACATTCGAGAAACATGTAGATTGTTCTGTAATGTCGTAACGATATACATCAGAATGAACTGAGTAACGTACATGGAGTTAATGAACTTTAACAATCAGTACAGTGATTATCATATATATTTAATACAAATATTACCTGTAATAAGACCATCAACAAAAAAGTACTATAATTATTACAAGCAAGCCTAGTGCATGAAATTTTTGCTGTTACTAGACAAGTATGTTGTTAGATACAATGTAATGTTATGTGGTTCTCAAATTTTTGTTGTACCAAAGTCAATTTTCTGATGTGTTTGGGCCACTCCATCATTAAACTACAGGTATAAATAAAGTAGTAACACTTATTATAATAGCCGAGTTTTCTATTTGTATTGATTTTTTTCTGTTTACAGAAATTAATACAACAGATATTTCTGGGAATAGCACTTGTGTGTATACCAATCATGTTGCTTGGCAAACCACTGTATCTGATGTGCTGTCAAGGCAATAAGCGCAAACATCATGTAAGTATACATCACACTGTTTCGTTATAATTTAGCACTTGTTAGGGATGGAAGAGTAGTGTTTGAGTTGGAGGGGGAAAGTGTAGTAATCTGAAGAATGCTATTGGCACTTTAACTTTGCTGCAGATGAAGAAGAACTAACACTACAGAAAGGAGAGCAGAAAGGATTAATTACTGGATAACTCAAATAAAAAATGTGATTTGAAGATTAATTGGTCAAATGCCAAACTATGGTTATAAATTAGTTCAGAATAACTGCATCACATCAATCAGGTGACAAAGTATGAAGTGTTGGATACTTAAGTTCACTGAAATCAAACAAAAGGAAGCATGTAAAAGAGATTAAAAGACAGCCGCCATTCTAAGTTCCAGAACTACAAAGACTCAACAAATAATGTTGACAATGATTCTGATAATTTTTATTATGACAGGTTTTGTCCATTGGCTAAAATCTGAAAAGCACAATTGTAAATACACAAGCAGTATGATTACTTATAATAAAGACGCATTGAAATCATGCTGCCATTATTTACAGTTTGGCTGATAACATTCTCCATTTTCCAATTTCTGACTTTTCAGTTGTTCATCTCCCTCATATCTTTATTGATGGCTTCTCTTCTGCTCCTGAATTTAAAACAAACAGTTTAAATTATTTTTACCAAATTTTGTGTTGCTGATCGGACTTCACATTTTATTCAAGGAAAAAAAAGCTGTTATTTGCCACATAAAAGTTACAGCATTGCAACACACAATATGCATTACAGCTTCTTTTAGCCGTCAATCTTCTGAGTGGTCCTCCTCTCACCCTTGTCTTGGACATACTTCTTCATCTCAACATTAATTTTTATAACCCATATCAGCAATAATTGTGTACCGATTTTTTTTTAATCTTTTTGTAACCCCGTTTCTATCCCTTAGTCAATGTACAAACTAAACTCAGTTGCCTTAAACTTGCCCCTTCTCCTTATAAGAATCTCCCATAAGCTTCTTCTCTCTCCAGCTTTCTCAAATCACTTCTCACCCTGTCTGTCTGCCTGATCTTCAATATCCTCTTCTGTAGCACCACATTAATTCTCAGTCTATCTGATTTTTCCCAAAAGTCCATTCTTTGTTTCTGCATTCTACTTTTTACATCGTCCTTCTTCTTTCATCTTTTGTGATTTTACTCTTTAAGTATCAAATTTTAGTCACTTCTTGCTTTCACTTTGTCATTTTATATTTTAATAACACTTCATTTCTAGCATCATTTCTTCTAAATTTTATCACCTTAGTTTTATCTTTATTGATTCTCAATGCATAGAAATTTTCCAATATCCTATCCTTACCATTCAATATTTCTTCCAATCCAACATTTTTGGATGGGCCATTTTAGGATTATTAGTTCTAGATCAGACATTGAATTTGTTGTGAATAAGCAGTCAGCTTATGGACAACACAGTGGCAGAGCAATTTTGGTTAAAGTGGACTGCTTGAAATAAAACAAGTCTATATAGGTGTACCTATATACCACACAGAGATTGAGAAGGATTTGGGGGAATTAACGCCATATTTCCTTAGACACATTCTACAACACCAGAGGACTAATAATTAAATTAACATGTAACTGATTTAAATATTTTGATTTCTATAACATTTGATGTTAAAAAGTCTTAACTGTTTGATTTGATGATGTTAAACATTGAACAACTTAATAATTAAATAATTTAAATATTCAATCAAAGTACTTAAATAACTTTGATCATGTGCCTGTGAAACATGCATAAGGAAACAAAATAATACACATGTGTAGAAGAAATGTATTGTCATTCTATTTATAGATTATAATACACAACAACTACAACAAACTTGAAAAGTTACAAGAATATACACATGTGTGCGTGTGTGTATATATGCTGAATTGGTGTATACAGTGATGTTAATAGCTGATAACATACAAAATTAGGCCAAAGGGAAAACAAGCTTACAAGGCTCCATAGGACCCATTAGGAAGCTCATAATAACATTCGAGTAATTTATTGGTTTAACATTCGTGTTAGCTTTTGGTTTTCACTGTTAATAACACTATAAAATGTGTTTATTAACAGCATTAATAACACTGTTTTTTTAACACATTTTTTATTTTTCTAAACATCAAATGTTTTGCATACTATGATGAGGCATCATGGCTCAACTGATTCTCAGTCTAGTAACTAGCCTCATTGTAGTATGGGCAAACGTTTAGTTCTGAGAAAAATTAAAAAACTTCTGACAAGTCACCAAAAAAAAAAAGGTGTTGTTATTAATTTATAATATTATTTGATTTTACCATCCATCTTTGATGTAAACAGAATACTATAAACTGGAAAATGATTTGGACTGAACATTACGTGTAAGGTGGAATTCGCTATATTCAGGCGAATTCCTGTATTTGACAATACAGGAATGTCAAATGACTGGTTGTAACGTGTCAAAATTTGGGTTATTTTATTTTTTACAGTATGGGGTATTTACATTTTTATTTATTTCGTTTTTGTGCGGGATTTCATAAAATTATTGTGCAACGTTATTCCCATTGTGAAAGAACACGTGGAGACTGAAACAGTTAGAACAAAGGCAAGACGCAATATTACGTTGCGAAATTAGTTGAAATATACAGCCACCCTTTAATTCCACGAACTCTGCTTGTGTGTGGTCGTGTGCCTGTACGCAGTAACACAGGTATGTGCGCGGGGGACGCGAAGCGAAACAACCAATGCTATGAAAAAATGGCGATGGAACGAACAGTTTGTAGCAGCCACCGGTCCTCAGGAAATGCTGCTAAGGACCGCCCACTTTAGTGACATCAGTGTGGCACATGCAAATATCGGCTACACATGTGGCGAATATAATGACTATGTGTCACGCATAAAACTCATAAGTCACAGCAAATTGAGCATGCACGACGACGAACATATGGTGGCAGTGAACGGCAGTTTCCTCCCGCCTAAAACATAGTCTACCTTAGTGAGAGACGCTATACAGTCCACGAGGTACAGAGTACCGCTACAGATGCTTATATTTTGTTTCGGGCCCGGTTGGTCGGGTTTTCGGGGAATGTAATTAATTCAAGAAGACCGACCGGGACCCAAGGAAATACTCAACACACCGCAGTTAAAAAATTGTTGCAAGTGCGAATCGCAAACAGTTAAATTACGGACATTGGAATCGAATCGGGACAAAACACGTGTACGGCCGGCCACGCAGTAGTGAACAGTTGTAAAACAATAAAGGAGTTTGTAAAATATAATAAACAAGGGGTAAAGTTTTAACTTGTGTGAGCAGATTGGGCTGTCTTGAATAATATTTAAATCTATAACCGAAATCTATACTCTATAAACGTATATGTGAAAATTTGCTTTTTTATGTCCTTGTTTTACTTAATTAAAATTATTTAATTTACTTCAAAACAATGTGTTAGTCTAAGTTATTTCATCATTACCACGTTCTCATTTCTGTGTTGCGAGATTCGTCTAAACGGACCGGAATCTTTCTGAATTATTAATTGGGTGGGGTCAGATTGCTAAATTGTCCGTTTTATTAAGGTAAAGTGTAAAGATCTCCATATCTGTCCTTCAGAGATATAGGTGGCGACTCTGGGCTTCTGATAAAATTTCTGCAGCAGGTAAGCGTAGTTATAACAGGTAAGTCCTGGTAATGGATTTTAGGTATTAAATATATTTCGGCTTATTTTTTATCGTCACAATGTCGACGCGCTGCCAGGATTTTCATTTAATTGTAATTTTATACGAGATAGACCTATTTCAATGCACAGAAAATAGGATGTGGTAATGACGAATGTATAAAAATTGTATTGCACATATTTACGTAGGTTATGTTCGTGTTGTGATTCACAGTGTGTTAGGTGTTTGAGTATAGAAAAATAGTAGTTTCATATATAAAAGTGTTATACAAACGAACTTTAAAAATGTCTATAATACAGAGTAATGATAGTGATTTTGCGTGGGATGAGTGGGAGAAAGAATTTCGAGGTGTTGTGGGGGAGATGACAAACGAGGAATGGGGTAAGTTAGATGATAGGTTAACACGAATGGAAGAACAGGAAGAAGGAATATTTGCAGAAATTAATAAACATAGTGAGGTGACCAATGATACAGGTAAGATAATTGAAGAAATAGTAGTAGAAAATAAGACAGTGAATAGGCCTAACGATAGTGTAAGGGTGGAAGAAAAAGAGGTCATGGAATGATATATTCAACCTGTTACAAACTGTGTCCGAAAACATGATAAAAAAGAGTGATTTTGATAAACGTTTTGATGAGTGGGACAAAAAGCGGGAGGAAGATAGATGCCAATTAAAAGTTGAATCAAAACAGGTAAGTGAGCATAAGGTTGTTCATGATAGTGAAGAAATAATTAACCAGGTGAGTGGTAATTCAAATAACGAATGCGTAAATAACAGTGACAAAATAGTGGGAGAAGTAGGGTTAACTAGCGAAAATAATTATGATGGTTACAATTCTGAGGTAAGTGGTGAAGTTACTATAATTAGTTCTAACGATGAAATAATTTATGCAAATAAGAATAATGATTGTATAACTGAAAATGGGGTATCAAAAAGTGATGCAGTAGACGATAGTGAAAATGAGAGTAGAGTAAGAGTTGAGGTTGATCATGGATTGTTAGTTAGTGCTTATGATTTAGAAAGGGAGTATAGTAGTAGTTGTGTAGAAGTTGAACAGGGGGCAAATTTTTATGGGATTAAATGTGAAGCAGAGACTTCACAAGTGTTGATGGAGGACCAGAGTTCCTCAATAATTTTTGTAGAAGACGAGAGTTCTTCAGAAGATAAAATAGGTTTTTTGTGTTTATCTGGTAGAGCCAGATGGTATTTAAATGATTTTGTAGTATTGCCCTCTGCATGGAATGGGAGAGTTCAGTGTGGTTATGAGAGTTGTAAAGAAAGAGAGAGAGAAATACAAATTTTTGAGGTTAATAGAGAGTATGAAATGTTGTTGCAGGTGTTAGATATGGAGAGAGATGATGAAAGAGAGAGAGAGGAATATCTGAATAACACTGTTATAAATAATGATAAAATAGTTGACTGGGTATTGAGACAATTTACTGATGGAGACTGGACAAAATTAACTGATAGCGACAGGTTGTATGAAGTAATAAATGGTACGATGAAGAATTTAGAAACAAGGGTTCATGAAGATAATAATAATAAATTTAAGGTGGACAAAAATCATTTAGTCTATAAATATGTGAGATATCTTTTTGACGATGGAGGGTAAACTATTAAAACAATAAAAGACAGTATAAACATTGTGTTTAATGGTTTTTGACATGACAAATTTGGACAATGAAGTGTGGGAAAACTGAACAGTAAATAACAAAAGTCTGTAAATAAAATATAGTGAATTTATTTGTGTGCATGGTGGAAGGTTAAATAAATAATGTGTGTACGTAAGATGATTGTTGTAACAATAATATTGAAATATTTGCAAGTTAAATAAGTATCAGAATGTATTTTGAAAACAGTAATTGATTAATGGAAATTGTTTCGATAACTATACAATTTATATTTTCAGTAATTAAATTAATTAAAACAATTTGATACATGTTAAATATGTTGAATGATTATTTAAATGTTAATTAATTAAAATTTTTTTTATGAATTTAATTTATTTTACGAGATTTGGAAATTTGGTAAGAGATGATAAATTATTTGATGTAAACTAATATTTTGTGTTAAATGTTACAGAGGTGAGGTGGAAGTATTGTGGTATGGGGATTATGTTTTGTATATATCATGTTAACTGAACTGTAAGTATAAAAAATTGTATAATCATGTATAACAAAAATGTTTACAGGTAACTAAGATTCTAATTCAGTAATAAGATGTTTATTTGAAATAATTGTGTTCAATAAAAATGATGATTAAAAAATTTTTTTAATTAATAACTGAAAGATAATGGAATTTATAATAAATCTTGATAATAAATTTTAAGGAAGATAATTGTTGAAAATTATGAATGATGTAAGTGAGTTAAAGGATTAGTGATGAATGAAGGTCTAGTACTATAATGTTGTATATTTGAGTAATTAGTTAGTTATTAAGTTGCTATTGCGGGGGTGGCCTGTGCTCCCGTAGATAGCGAAATGGGTTGGGGGTAACAGAGAGTGTTACCTCCATCGGAGGCGAAAATGTGCGGCACACCTTTTTTTTTGTGTAAATTAAAGTTTACACACTGATAGACGACCGTGTCGCACATACTAGTGATGAATGTAACAGGCAGTGAAATGAAGTTCGATTTCCCCGACTTTTCGGGCGATTACTGCCTTACCAGCACTAATCGTGGATTTGGCTAGCGGCCAGCTATGGTCATATCAAGTCCCTTGACCATAGCTGACTTGAAATTGGTATATAGTAGAAATTCAATGGGGGGAGACAATTAGGGGAAATCTCCCGGAACTATGAAACAGCGGCTGCCACTCTGCCCGCGTGGGGGCAGCAAAGACAGGTGGTAGACCCGCATTAAGGGTATGTAATTATAGACCAGAACATGTTGATGTTCATAAACTTTTTAAATGTAATAGCGGAAGCAAAGACACGGAGAGGTAAATCTACTCCAAAATATACAGTCTTTGTTGAAGCGATAAGGGCGATACAGTCCTCCATAACTTGAAATAGTGTGTGTGGCTGGGAGGTGACTCAAATGAGCCACGAATTTTAATTTTATGACATAAAAAGTTTTTTGCTAATTTGAATTTTGATCCAATAAAACTGCTTGCGCTCTGTTCAAATAACTAGCTGCTCATACTTTCAATACAAGGCGTTCATGCTATAATTTTAAGTGTATTATTTTATTGTTGTACATTAGATATAGGTGTTGATAAAATATGTGTTTTCATTATGTGTGTATTTTAAACTAAGCCAATAATTAAACTGTCTGGCAGGCGGTCAACATAAATGATCAGAATCAGAAAGAGGGGAAACAAGGAGGTGAGGAGTAATGATAAATATAAATAAATATATATATTTCATATAATTTGTTCAAGTGAGAGGTATTTTCATTGTGTTAGTAAGATCAGCTGATCAGCAATAAGGTGTCACTGGTAGAATGGTTTATAAATGTTACAAGTAATTAAAGTTCAATGTAATGTTTTAATGTATTACAGATGTTTTAAAGTAATGATAATAATAATTTGATAAAGTAATAATTTATGCAAGTTGACAAGAGATAGTTTTGGGTGATAAATATTTTATGGGACACATAGATCTGTCCAAGTTGAAGTCAAAGTTAAAGAAATAGTAGAGATGAAAGTAATGTAATGTTGTTTTGAATTAATATACGTTATAGAGTTTTAAGAAGTACTGATGTTGACACAGTAGTAATGGAGAATAATTGTGGAGTTTTTGAATGATATATTGTTGTTTATAATTGAGGTTATTTTGTTGTAGTTGTAGTAAGGTAATGG
Source organism: Magicicada septendecula (assembly GCA_034769895.1). Lineage (NCBI taxonomy): Eukaryota > Metazoa > Arthropoda > Insecta > Hemiptera > Cicadidae > Magicicada > Magicicada septendecula. Next base: position 263,949,286 of record CM068373.1, read on the forward strand.
GATTGAGATTTCTGGGGACGGTGATTTTGTAAAGGGGGGTGGTGTGATAGGGAGTCCACAGCGACAGGCATTGTGGCGGGAAGGGACCGATTGGCGCCGGAAAGGGTTACCTAGGGGGAGTCCAGGAACCAACATAAGGGAGTGAGTTTTTGGGAGGGAACACACATCCTGAGTACAAAGGGGTAGAGAGTATTTTTTTTATATAAGGGTAGAATGATGCGAATTGAGTTTAATGATAAGTTGGGGTTAGAGAGTGTTTTGGGAGATGTTTTTGATAGAGATGGGTGTCATGGTAGTTGAAGTTGTTAGAGGTTAGAGTCAAGGAGAGATAAAGATTATACATGTATACAGTTCAAATAGTAAATTAAATGAGAATAAATAATTTACATCACCCACAGTAATGTAGAATCAGATTGTTGAATAAAGAGAGTGATTTATAAAAAAGATATAAAATTTTCATTTTTTGAAACCAGTGACAGATTTCTGATAGCATTTGGTAATGTAAAATTAAGAATTGTTTATTTTAAATGATTTAAATGTCAATTTGCTTACTATTTATAATAATATTTTGTTAATTTTAAATATTTTATTTTATTATGTTTTGTGTTTCAAGTTAGATTGTTGCAGCTGTTGAATGTATGTTCAGAAAGTATACATAACATATGTAGGTCAAGGGTCTTGGACTTGACCTAGTTTCGATCAGCTGATGAGGTCATACACCCACTAAGCTTGTGTAGTAGGAAGTCAATTTAATTTGTTTATTTGATCAATTCGAACACATTATATATATATATATAGGAAACATTTAAATACAATTAAATTTTTTTTGAATTTTAGAATTTTTGGAAATTTTAATTTTTGAAAAAAAAAAAATCTTGATTTTTCGGCTGCCAGTTAATGAATATTTTGAGTATTGATTATTTTATTATTTGTGCGTTAACCATGTTTATTTTATTGATTTATTTTGTATTGCATTGTATTGTTAGACTCTAAGTGATTACATGTTAGGTTAAGGATATGTTCAATTAGAAGAAATGTTTAACTTAAGTAATTTTAAAGAAAACATAAAATAATGAAGAGAATATTTTCGACTTTATTCAAAATTTATGAATTAATTTTATCTGAAGACAACGTGTGGTAATTTAAAGAATTTTTAAAATTTTTGCAAGGTTATAATCTATAATGTCAGAGTGTAATGTGAGAGTGTGTGAGCCCAGCGTCTGCTAAAGGCAGCCCAGCTTGCATAAAAGGGGAAACATATCGGTGGAGGATCTGGCATAATTTAAGCCAGGGATTGAGGATTTTTTGGGGGTAGCATGTTAGAAGGTGAAGTGTGCGGTTGTACATATCTGTTCGATTTCTCGGTGTTGGGATCTCTTACGGAGAAGTCCAGGGATCTCGTTCAGATGAGTCCATAGTCGCTGAGCCAGGGGGGTCGTGTACCCATGTAGATTAAGAACGAAGGGGGTTGTTGGCACCAGTTCCTCACCGGTCCTCTTCGGGGTTTGTCGACGAGATTTCTTCTGTTGTGGACAGCAGAATTCTCATCGAGGGGGTATTGTAACGTGTCAAAATTTGGGTTATTTTATTTTTTACAGTATGGGGTATTTACATTTTTATTTATTTCGTTTTTGTGCGGGATTTCATAAAATTATTGTGCAACGTTATTCCCATTGTGAAAGAACACGTGGAGACTGAAACAGTTAGAACAAAGGCAAGACGCAATATTATGTTGCGAAATTAGTTGAAATATGCAGCCACCCTTTAATTCCACGAACTCTGCTTGTGTGTGGTCGTGTGCCTGTACGCAGTAACACAGGTATGTGCGCGGGGGACGCGAAGCGAAACAACCAATGCTATGAAAAAATGGCGATGGAACGAACAGTTTGTAGCAGCCACCGGTCCTCAGGAAATGCTGCTAAGGACCGCCCACTTTAGTGACATCAGTGTGGCACATGCAAATATCGGCTACACATGTGGCGAATATAATGACTATGTGTCACGCATAAAACTCATAAGTCACAGCAAATTGAGCATCCACGATGACGAACATCTGGTGGCAGTGAACGGCAGTTTCCTCCCGCCTAAAACATAGTCTACCTTAGTGAGAGACGCTATACAGTCCACGAGGTACAGAGTACCGCTACAGACGCTTATATTTTGTTTCGGGCCCGGTTGGTCGGGTTTTCGGGGAATGTAATTAATTCAAGAAGACCGACCGGGACCCAAGGAAATACTCAACACACCGCAGTTAAAAAATTGTTGCAAGTGCGAATCGCAAACAGTTAAATTACGGACATTGGAATCGAATCGGGACAAAACACGTGTTCGGCCGGCCACGCAGTAGTGAACAGTTGTAAAACAATAAAGGAGTTTGTAAAATATAATAAACAAGGGGTAAAGTATTAACTTGTGTGAAAGCGTGTGTGAGCAGATTGGGCTGTCTTGAATAATATTTAAATCTATAACCGAAATCTATAATCTATAAACGTATATGTGAAAATTTGCTTTTTTATGTCCTTGTTTTACTTAATTAAAATTATTTAATTTACTTCAAAACAATGTGTTAGTCTAAGTTATTTCGTCATCTCATTTCTGTGTTGCGAGATTCGTCTAAATGGACCGGAATCTTTCTGAATTATTAATTGGGTGGGGTCAGATTGCTAAATTGTCCGTTTTATTAAGGTAAAGTGTAAAGGTCTCCATATCTGTCCTTCAAAGATATAGGTGGCGACTCTGGGCTTCTGATAAAATTTCTGCAGCAGGTAAGCGTAGTTATAACAGGTAAGTCCTGGTAATGGATTTTAGGTATTAAATATATTTCGGCTTATTTTTTATCGTCACATGGTTAAGTAGATTTTTTCAAGTGGAAGTATTGTATCGAAGTTTCACTTATGTATGCGAGTAAAATGAATGGAAACAACACAAGCAATTATACTGTTTTAAAGGTTCATAAGAAATTATTATTAATCTTGTGAATTTTGTTTCAGACTGTAACGAATGGCGATTTAAATCAGGGTATGGAATTACAAGGCAACTCGAGTAGTGATCCTGAGCCTGCTGCATCACATTCAAGGGAAGAAGATGAGCCCATGGAGTTATTCATTCATCAGGGCATTCATACAGTTGAATATGTTCTCAGTACTATATCACACACAGCTTCATACCTCCGGTTGTGGGCTCTGTCACTAGCACACGCACGTTAGTATACAATGGTCCTTCTTTCTGTAAATACAGTATTATATTATTATTTGCACATTACATTGAAAGTGTGATTTAGTAGTGTACACTTCATGAAAGGCATTACTGTTGGCCTTCTGAATCCAATTTCATGGGCCGTAAGGTGTAAATTGCATTTGAAATCAATACATAAGCAGTGAGCTGGACATTTTTGAGTTAATATAAATATGTTTTGAGTTCTCACTAGAATATAAATATCAATAGCTATTAATCTTAATATCATCCTATGGCAACTATTATACAAGATAATTCAGCATGAGTTGATTATCTACAAAGGATAGAGATTGTAAAATGAGAAAGGAGACGTAGATGCATCTGCGAAAGGAAACTTCACTGGGAGTTTAGTCAACCTCATCATGCATTTAAAAGTAAGGATTAAAATCTCAAACAGCTATTTTATTAGGATGAAGCGGTCAATTCTTTTGCAGTAGCAAAATAAGCAAATAGTATTTACCAAGCACTTTGAATGAAGCAACAATGAAAAGCAAGCCTTTGAGATGTGGCTGTACAGAAGTGGAATAAATTGATTGTACTCGCTGTCAAGAAATCCTATACTGAAAGAATTACCAATGGACTTGTAATAATCACATGAACTTGTAAAGAACTTAAGCACAATATAAAGATCTGAAGACTTCAATACATAGGCCATTCTATAAGAGAAGTGATATGTGCTAATGCAAACAATTATATAATGAAAAAACAGAATATGTAGCAGTCATTAGAGGCTTCAGACAAAGCTTGTAATAAGAGAAAGCTAGCTCAAATGAAAATAAAATTTTTTACTATAATCTTATTTAAAAATTCGCATTCTGAACACTCAGACATGTTACAGACAACAAAACTCAACTTGGCAATTTTTAGTCCAATTACTTGCCACGTTACAATTTCAGAGAAGCAGAATAAATGATAAAACAAATACTACGCATCAAGAAGAAAAATGTCAAGGGCATCTCTCTTTTATAAAAAGAGATATAAGTCCAATTAGAGAGATCTGTAGTTTGCATAAATTTCCCTGAGCATAATTCAGGGAGAGCAGGGTGCAATACACAGAATGCTTAGTAGCATTGTTATCTGTTTCTTGATTGTTACCAAGATAGGTTTGATTTGATCTTGAGCTGCCTGTTCTCATAACATGTTACTACATCATGTTCATGCTTTTCGATGCCTTTTTTGTTTTCAACTACAATGAATTATCTTAGCTGAGCGTAAATTCTATTGTGTTGTTTAACCATCTACTGTGCATTTTTCTGTCCCTCTTGGTGTTTGATGAAAACGTGTGCAGACACAAATATAGTTGTCTATTCTATATACCATCTACTGTGCATTTTTCTGTCCCTCTTGGTGTTTGATGAAAACGTGTGCAGACACAAATATAGTTGTCTATTCTATATTTTATGTTAGAACACACATCACACCTGAATTAACCTAGTACTTATATTAAAAATATACTACCTTGCTGACAATAAAAAAGTCAAGCAGATGATCACAGCAAGAATCGTATCTGCTAATCCTGGGGCTAACATAATTTTCTTTTGGTGAAATCCATGCCCAGAGATTCAACAACAAATTATGCTATATACTGTGTACTTTAAAAAAGCTTTAACATGTCATTCAGGCATGAAATGTTAATTTTTGACATTCTTTTGTTTCACAGTAATGTTTGGCCACGCTGTGCAACTTTCTATTTAGATAGGAACAACTTCCCCCTCTTCATATACCTTAATAACTTGCATTTTGATGCTAACACTGAATTCCAAAATTAAGTTAGAAATGGCTAATGATGCAAGTGGCTCATTTCGACAAAAAGTTGTATAAAAGCTGTGTGTTCCAAATCCTACCTACCTAACACTCAGCGCTTCAGCCTTTGCTAAGCCTTGGCCCTTTTACAGACCTCCACACATTCCTACATTTTTGCTCTTATCCCCTCACTTCTGTCATCTTCAAATCCTTCAACACAGTTCATCATTGCAATCATGCTCTTCCTCTCCTCTCTTTTTAGATGAAAGAAACTTTAGCTTTCAAAATCCTTTTAGCATATACATATCATTTTCAGTCTATCAGCCTTTCTCTTTCCAGTGGCTTCCATCTGGTAATTTGTTATTTGCTTTCTCTATGTCAAGATTCAATTTTCACTTCTTGCCTAATGTATTTTTTTTTTATCTACGAGAAAATGTCCTTTGGTACTTCTTGCATAAGCTGACCCAACAGTTTTCAATATTTCCCATCTTATCTTCAAGGCTCATATGAGTCTTCAGGTACATATATTCTTTTATTCAAGTGTTTTACTGGTCTCGTCCAATCTGGAGAAGAGAAATACTTATGTAGGAATTACAATTCTTTAGCTAAGGAACTCTGTTATAGGATGCCAGAGACTCTCCCTGATCCTTCTCTACCTGAGATACGATTCTGTTGTTTTGAATCTGTTTTTGGATGTTTGTCAATGTTTCTATTGGCTATGGTAGAGACTATATTGGAAAACAGTTGAGGTATAGAGAAAGTGTTTCCCAGAGTGACATTTTGCCCCCTCCACCTGGAGGGATCTGGGGGGGGGCTCACAGAGAACTGAACAATCAGATGCTAAAAAAAATTTGGTCAGCTAAAGGTTTTTAGCTAGTCTGTACTAGCATTCATGCAGTGGTAAATTGTGTTATTTAGGTTTCTAAACAAAATAATGCCACCAACAATAGAACTCCTTGTTATCTCATGTCAGTCTATCTTTATAAACGTCTAATGTTGAATAAACTCAGTACACTAAACATTCGCTGAATCAGAGTTTTCTTGTGCTATTTTATGATATATGACATTATCTCTTTACAATCATTTGCTATCAATGGAAACTAATTACTTTTAGGTTTAGACCCATTCTGAAGTGATAAAGATTCAGAATTTATTTACAAAAATAATTAACTGAATTATAATCAAATAAAACATTAAAATTAAAATTTTAAAAACAGGTACCACAAATTGTCATTACCAAAACAGAAGCCATGTTGTATACTGGATTAAAGGCTGAGATAAAAAATGTCTGAATGCATTTCTGTCATTCTATTTGGTTGATCGTGGATTTAGTGCAGTCATGAGTCTTTTGAATAAAAAGAGGAACTTTCTGAACATAGTTGATTACAGAGATTTAAGGTAATAATATTAGCTAAAGTAAACAAGTTGGTACGAGAATACTTGACAATGATATTAACTGAAATAGTTTTCTGGAGAGGGCACTGCTGAAAACAATCGTTAGCAAAAAGTTTGGGAAATACTGGTGGGAAAGTTTTGGGAGGATCTATCCAAAAAATATATAAAAAACAATTTATTGTTTTTTTAATAGTCTAATGAAAATCATTCCCCTCATGTATGAGCATATTGTTAATCTAATTACATTTACATATTCAATTAGAGATTTCATTTTTATATTTCATATCTATATTTAAATAGTAAACCATGTTTATAAAGCAATCACAAATTAATATTATTCTACAAAAGATCTACCAGATTTATCTTCTGATCTACAAGTCTTTGTGATTTAATGCCTAATAAAACATGTCGGACATCTTTTATAAGTACTTTTTTTCTAATTAAATGTTAACAGAATTGTCTGAAGTATTATGGAGTATGGTACTACACCGTGGCTTAAATCTACCCAGTTACTTAGGAGCACCATATTTGTTTTTTGTCTTTGGATTTTGGGCAGTGTTGACAATTGCCATTCTTGTAATGATGGAAGGCCTGTCCGCATTCCTTCACACACTTAGGCTTCACTGGTAAGTACAAGTTATTTGTAACGACTTCGATACAAGTAATGAAAAATATTATCTTACTTATTATCACCTAACTTTTTTATAATTACTGAGTAAGAATTATTAGTCATCAATGAACAAACACAATAGTGTTCACATGCTGGAAGGCATCAAGCAGGCAAGCACACTTCTTTCAGTTATAACTCAAACAGTATACACAAAAAAACAAAAAGAATGAACATTCTGTATTTGAGAAAGAAGTAAATAGGAGACTGGATGATGCAATGTTTAGTGTATTCATTTCTAAAGCAGAGCATAGTTTGTGATAACATCGTACTATTTGTTTGAATGATAACGTCATGAGCAACAAAATCCAAGAAAATAAAAACAATCCTACAAAAACTGGGTAATTAGGAACTGAAAACATGAGTTTCAAATAAATTACATTTTGTTCCAAGATATAATCTTAGATAACTTGGAACAGTATTTATAAGAATAAAATTTAATACAACATATAATTCAAAAGTGAAAATTTGTATTAATACAGTAGAACCTCTGTTAACCGAAACAACGGGGAGGGGGAAGCGGTTTCAGATAACAAAAATTTCGGATAATAATTAAAATGACATTTTTTAAAGTTTGAGGTAAAATAACTGAAGGCAATATACAATATTATCAAAAGACTTTAATAAAAATCAAACTATTTCATAAAGTAATTTTTAACACTAGTTATATAAATTTTTTAACACTAATCTGCTATTTTCCTTTGCTTCTTCTTTTCACATCACTTTCTTGTAGCAATATCTCACAATTGCTTCATTAGCAGAACGTCAGAGGGCTTTGACTCTTCATATTGTTCAACGAACCGACAGGTAGGCTTCAATGAATGCGAGGAGGGCTTCTTTATTCGATGAGGCCATAGTGGTAGCTGAGTGTCAACCACGTGTCAACTGAGCGAACTGTATGTTTAACTGAGTGAACTATGTAGTTTATCGTTGCAAAAGAGGGTCCAGTAGCACAGGCCTGCAAACTGCGTAAACTGCGCAGTTCACACAGTTTATCACTCAGACATGACATCACACGTGAAAAACTGGGCAGTAAAACTGATAGTTTGTGGTCCCCTTTACATGTCTGTATCATATCAAACAGTTTTCATACAGACCAAGCAAAGTGAGTTCTCAGTGTTTACTTCACCTTTTCCCTATTGTCTGACTGCTTGGTGGAGGGGGGGATGTCTCACAATAACTTTTAACACATCAACTGATTTTCATATATAACTTGGCGTGCATGTCCATACTTTCATCCCACATACCCATATGGTTTTCAACATAGATCCTTCAAAAATTAGGGGAGTGAAGGGCAAACTTAAAAAAAAATTACAAATATCAACAAGGGGTATCCCGATAATAAGAATTTTAACAAAAATCTGAACAGCATATTCAGTTTTGAAAATTCAAAAATTTAGGATATCAAGGACCAAAAAAGGAAAACAACATTTGAGCTACATTCCAAAAGTTTGTTAAACATTTTGCTAAAAATCTTTACATATTGTTTCAGTTATGTACATTTACAAAAAGTATTTGATCTACACCTATAGAGATATCTACGGAGACATATAAAGATATGCTGACTAAATTATTTGTTGTATAGATATTATAAAAAAAAACAACGCAGTAATTCAGAACTTTTAGTGTTTAGTGTACGATTGATTGCTTTATGTTTGCTGTTCTCTTAAAAAAGTAGAGTAATTGGGTCTTTATAATTTTTTAACAATTGAAAAATTTTCTAATATTGAAATTTATGTAATCATAAATGTATTTCATAGAAAATAGTAAGCAAATTCTGCACCTCATGGAACTTCCTAGTCTACTGTGCTTTTCTCTATTCACACGTATGTTTTGATTCTGTCCGATTCTACTTCTCCTCAGAAAGTCCACTTTCATTGCATTATTTTTGTTGATGTTCTTCTTGCTAAACACTAATATTTGTGCTCTACATATCATAATGCTAATGTACCACTGCTTCTGAAGTCTATGTTGATATTCTACTATAGTGTTCTACAGCTAGAAAATTTTTAATTGACTCATTTTCTTTCATTTGGCAGGGTGGAGTTTATGAGCAAATTTTATTCAGGCACAGGCTACGCATTCCAGCCATTTTCCTTCAAACATATATTGGAAACTGATGAGAATGAAGACTAGAAGACAATAACTGAAAATGTTTCATAATTGTAGTTGTAATCATTTATTAGATTATATTTTATAAGTTTACATTAAATTATATTACCATTATTATTTTACTCATTTACAAATTTTATTCTGTCTAAAAAACAAGAATTAACTGTTGAAATTGTCTGATTTCTCCTACATGAAAGTGCATAAATGCTGTACATACAAACATACATGTATATATGAGCACTTGCACACATGTGCGCCCACATACAACCAATTGAGTGTTTACACAGTGAGTTAAGGAAATGACACAAAAACCATCTGAAACTTGTTCAATAAATATTTTATTTATAATTTTTGACATAAATGTATTAAAAATTGTATGGAAAGTTGTAAAATAATAACAAAAAAAAATGTTTTGACACAAAAGTCTCACTTTTGTATAAATAAATATTATTGTTAAATTATATATCAAAATTGTAGCCATTTTGAGAAATTTTATACTTCTTATATTTTGATGTAATTACAAAATTATACTCACAAATTCCCAATTGAAATATGATTTATTATCTGTGTACATATGAAAACACTTCACAGGGTGAAACGTTAAAAACGTATTTCACTGATATTACTTATAGCGGAGTAGCTTAGATAAAATTATTAAGAGATATTGTATAATTGCAGTAATAAGCATGCCATGCATTTTTATGTGCAAAATCTGTTTTTATTTCTTCTTTACTGTTTTTACATACTTTCTATACACACTTAATTTTTTGGTTCTTTAATTTTACTCTTATTTAGAAGATTCATCTCGTTACACTTTTCAATTATTAATTCTGGTATTTTTTTTTTATTTAGGAGAAAGTGATAATTTTCACAAGCAATATATGGCAGGTACAGTGATTCAGATCATACAATATATTTGTAAAATTTGTTATGCTAAGCAGGCATTTGGAGTAGACAGCATTCTCCAACCATACTCCCTTGAATTAGTAGCCTCCCTATTGAAGGTAGGCTGTTCATAATGTCTACTATAAATTACTACGTTTGAAGCTATTGTAACCTTTATTCCACCTTATCACCATAGGTATAACCTGAAAAAACAGATATAAGAGTATTAGTATATTAGCTGAGACGCATCTCCAAGCTAACCATTAAAATAAATACTCTAATATCTTTTAGTAATCAAAAATTCTTCCTTCAGTAAAACTAGATTTAATGATCATACCTGTAAATGTTTTTTTGTTTCTCACACATCCGTATCATCATTGTATATGAACTGGTTGTGTATTACTTGCCTATAAAATCTTAGAAATAAATGTTAGCTTAATCCAAGAAATTGAATATTTAAGCAATGCATCCAAAGCAATATCACCCTACAGATCTCATGCAGTAAGTACCACAATACACCACCATACTGTTCACTGGTTTTTAATACCCACTATAGAATCTCGAAGGGGTTTTCCTCTTGAGACACTGTGAAGACAATGTTGATAAGATTTTTCTAGTCTATCATCGTGTTTCCTGGCTATTTTCATGATCTTATTTTTCAAAAGAGCAAAGTTGAAGTCTCTGCACCTTTACAGTAATGACAGGAAACATCAAACTTGCGTCCAGGCAAAAAGAAATTAATTACATTAACTGAACATACACATTAATACAGACAGTAGAAAGTACTGTATTTACTAATGAGAACAATGTTCAGGTTTGCACCTTCTGTTTCTGTATTAGTGATGTGCTTTTGTATAATTTTAATGTGCTGAATGAAGTGTACATCTGCTGACAATGAAGCTTTATGCTTTGAGCCCATTATTTGTGATAACCACAAATACAGAGTGATTATATGGTAAAATTCAGTTCAACTGTTGAAGCATTTAACTTGGATACCAAAACACCTGAAAACTTCAGCAAATATTCCAACCCACTAGGCACAATTATTTGTTTCTATGGAATTTTGCTAAACAATACATTAGAACAGCATCACCTTCCATATAATACCTAGTATGCAAAAGGTGCCAGACGTCAGACATTTGATGTAGTTAAACCACACATGTACATCATTCCTAATTGCAGAAGATAGTACAGATGTATAGTATAGTAAATTTTGTAGTTTTACTGTACATACTTGTTGTTGTTCCAGAATAATAAAAAGGGTTCCTTTAAATTTACTAAGGACGAGCATAATCAAAAACAGAGTCTGTGTAACACTTCAATAATAAGATTGCAACACTGTTGTCAGATGTGTAAACATAGATGAAAATTATGTATTTTTTTTAAATACAAATTCATGAAGCAATACTTTACATTACTGCTACAAGAATAATTCTACTTGTATATTATAATTTTTATTTTACTGTACCACTTCAAAATTATAATTACTGAATAAAAATGTAATGTATATTATCAGAGGTCATTAGTACATCTTGTTTTGTATTATTGTTATAATAGCAAAAGTGATTCAATTGTTACCATTTTCAAAACTGCCATGTACATACATTATTGTCAACTATATTTCCATTAATAGTAATAGTATATTTTCATTACTGCTAGTATTCTTGGATATTAGTATGTTGCTTTTGTTATGTAAAACATGTCACGTCAAGTAAGTGGACCATTAAATACTACTGTAGTTTGCTATTTCCTATTTGTTTATAACCTAAAGTATTTCCTCTCTAGATAACAAAGTCAGTTTGGCAACTGGACCAACCATTTTGCACATAAAAACCTATTACAGTAGACTCTTGGCTATCCGACTCCCGACTATTCGACCTCCGGCCTATCCGACCCACCCTCAAAAAAAAAAAAAAAGTATTTTGAGTACGGTACGTATGCAGTATTTCCGATCCGATTACTAGCGCCTTCAAATGTCATGTGAGCAACCCCGCCATGCGGGTGAAGGCGCTTACGCGTGAATCACCAGTTACCAATACAGTGCGCCAATTGATTCATGTTGTGACAGGAAAGTTTCGTGTTCCTACTTGAGTGTGTAACAGGTGCATCAGTCAGTCTGTATCCAGAAGTCAGTCCATGAGGTTCAGTCGTTCGTGGATTGTTAATTTGTTATAAAGTGTGTATACAGTATTGTTGGTGGCTTTTATTTTTAAGTGAAATATGGGTGACAAACGAAAGAAAGTGGTAGTAACTTTGGAAGAAAAACTGCAAGCAATAAAAAGAATGGATTCTGGTGAGTCGGTAAACAAAATTGAACTGGAGTTAGGAGTTGGAAAAACTACTGTGGGTGATTGGCGAAGAAATCGCGCAGAGATTGAAAAATGGTGTTCTAAGCAAGCAAGTGGCAGTGGCGTGAAAGTTAGAAAAACTATGCAAAAAGGAAAACATGTGGAAGTTGAAGAGGCTTTATATCTGTGGTATGAAAATGTGAGGGGGAAAGGATTGACGGTTTCAGGCCCCTTGCTCCAAGAAAAAGCGATTCAGTTTAAAAAACAGATCGAAGGAGATGATGGTGAGTTTACTGCCAGTGACGGGTGGCTTGATCGCTGGAAGAAACGTTTTGGTGTTCGTCAGATGACGATTAGTGGTAAAGCATTGTCTGCTAATAAGGACGCTGTCCCTGACTTTAAAAAACACTTTTTTGACCTGCTTGATAAGGAAGGTATTTCCGGAGAACAAGTGTACAACTGTGATGAGACGGGTTTGAATTACCGTATGTTGCCATCTAAAACACTAGCGTCTAAACAAGAAAAGGGCACACCAGGGTTCAAGAAGAGCAAGGACCGTGTTACAGTTTTAGCTTGTAGTAACGCAACCAGAAACCACAAGTTGAGACTGACTTTGATTGGAAAATCTCGCAAGCCTAGGGCTTTTAAAAATCTTAAAGATTTAAGTTCTTTGCCCCTGCATTATACCCATCAAAAAAAGGCGTGGATGAATGGAGAAATTTTCAAAAATTGGTTTGAACAGGAATTTGTGCCACAAGTTGAAAAACATTTAGCTGAAAACAATTTAACAAGGAAAGCAATCCTAGTTTTGGATAACGCTCCTTCACATCCAGCAAATGACCAATTAAAAGATGGAGACGTAAAAGCTTTGTTCTTGCCTGCAAATGTTACATCTATGTCAGCCATGGATCAGGGAGTGCTCCAAGCTTTGAAAAATAAATATCGATGTAGGCTACTAAGCTATATCATCGCGACAATTGATAATACAGAAGTTGCGACGGCACTACAGTCAGTAGACATGCTTGACGTCATCAGATGGGTGTCTGAGGCATGGGATGAAATTCCATCTTTAACACTTATGCGATCGTGGAAAATTTTGCTGGATCACAGAGCCAGTGATAAGTGGGAAGAGGTAGAACAGCAATGTGATGTGGAAAATGCAACTGATAACACTGCGCTTGTATCGCTGTTAGAAAAAGTTCCCGGATGTGAGGAAGCTTCCTTGGAAGGCATCACAGAATGGTTGGTAAAGGACAAAATCGAAGAAATTGCAGACGAAGATATTGTAGCGATGGTATTAAATGAACAGCCGATTGAAGAGGAACAAGGTGATGAACCCTCCGATCGTATAACCCACTCCAAAGGCCTGAAGGTGATCGAGACGGCAGTGGAATACATTGGCCAGCAAGAAGAAGCAACACCAGCAGACATCATATGTTTATGTAAGTGGAAGGATATAGCGGCGAGGAAAGAAGCAGGTCTCAATTACAGACTTTTCAAACCTTAGACAATGTAAGTTTCACTTGTTCTTTCATTATACAGTACGTAGTTTTAGGTTATTATAATTTGATTTATATTAACAACTAATTTGGTTGAAAGCTTTCGTATAAATTAATACTCATAGTAAAACTCATTCAACTTATTGTTAACTACACATTTTGTTTCATCCTTCAAATAAAGGTTTTGTGAAAGATACTGTAGTTGCAAATTCTTATTTCATTTCTTTCTAATTCATTTATTACTGTACGTCATTTATAAGGACAAACTGATATGATGTACGCATCCAAATAGCAACAAGTACATTCAATGCAATAGGGTGGCTGTCATTGACCTTACAGAGGCTGGTATGCCTACGGCTCTGGTGTATCCGACTTTTTTGCTATCCGACCCGGCCGACCGCCACATTAGGTCGGATAGTTGAGAGTCTACTGTACATCATTCTGATGAAGTTGAACAACGAAGTACAACAAAATGCATGATGAACCTGGGTATACTTGTGATACTTTTTGTGAACTTCATCACAGGTTAATCAATGCTCCTGCAAATTCCTAGTTTCTCGAGTTGAGCGTGCCACATTGTAACCCTCAGTTTGAGACACTGTAGGCGCCAGTGCAACATGTATTTGTTGTTTTGCAACATTTTGAAGTGAAAGGTAATGAATAGTTCTTATATTTTTATATATGTTGATAGTACGTGTATTTTTATCGTATGACAGTAACTCACTATATTAACCATCAAATTCAGTCTTAAATTGTTGGTTAATTAATATATACTGAATGTGATCAGAGTACAGTAGAGTCTCGGTAATTCGAGTTAATTGGGGCTGAGGCAACCTCGAATTTGGAAAAACTCGGATTATACGGATGAAGAAAAAAACAAAGAGTAATGTATAAACAAACGTTTATTGCTTACGGATAAGAAAACACAAACAATGTAGTACATATCTGAACTAGTTTAAACTCAAAGGATAAAAGGCACACAAATTTATTTTTTAAAGAAATTGTCCAGAGTCTTTTGTTTTAAAATAGAGCCTAGTATTTTAGCAGCAATGTCACGCCATCTTCTAAGCAGCATCATGTCGGTCGGTGTAGCTTCTGCTTGCTGTTCGACATAACGCAATGCAGTGTCTAGCGCTGCCAACCCCTCGGCGTGAGTCATCACGGGTACAGTCTCTGCAGTCATGTCTTCATCACTATTTTCTTCTGCCGCTTCATTCAGCATTTCAACGATTGAATCATCGGTCACTTCAAACTGTTCAACCATTTTGAAACATCATTTTCATTTGACTGTTCACAACCAGGAAGTTTTTTTATCAGTCGTGCTAAGACCAAGTCATGTTCGTCTGTGGTGTTACAACTGTTATTTTCTTCTTTTAAAATCTTGTTCCAAGACTTCTTTAGTGTTTCTGTCTTTATGTCATCCCATGATTCCGCCACCCAGTAAACTACGTCTTTCATTGTAGTATTCTTTAGAAATTCCACTATGGTTCCCTCGCCTTCTGTAGTTTGTAGGAGCCTCTGCAGCAGACAACGACGATATTTCTTTTTCAAGCACTCAAAAACGCCTTGGTCCATCGGCTGTATTAAACTCGTCACGTTTGGGGGTAAGAACAATGCTCTAATTTCGCCACATTTCAGTTCTTCTTCGTCAGGGTGTGATCCAGCGTTGTCAAGGGTTAATATTGCTTTGGGAGGCAAGTTCTTTTCCTTTAGGTACTTTTTGGTCTCAGGAACAAAACTTTCAAGAAACCACTTCTTAAAAATATTTTTATCCATCCAAGCAGATTTCTGGTTAATGTAACAGGAAGCACAGACGGAGTGATGTTTTTTAAAGCTCTAGGCTTTGCAGACTTGCCTATTAACATTAGCTTCAGTTTATGTTCTCCACTTGCATTCGATGCAGCAAGAACTGTCACCCTTTCTTTAGATTTTTTGTGGCCTGGCGCAGCATTTTCTTCCCTTGAAGCTAAAGTTTTAGTAGGCAGCATTTTAAAATTTAGTCCTGTCTCATCATAGTTGTACAACTGATCGAGAGTAAGTTTTTCTTCTTCTATAATTTTTTTAAATCTCTCACAGAACTGTGTGACATCCTCAGAATCCGCAGATAGCTTTTCACCACACATTTCAACCTGCCTTACGCCGTATCGTTTTTTCCATCTATCCAACCATCCTGAACTTGCTATAAAATCATCCTCGCCTTCCTTAAACTGGTTCCTGAAAAACATTGCTTTTTCTTGCAACATTAGGCCTGAAATAGGACTTCCTTTTTGCCTCTGTTGACTAAACCAAGTGAACAAAGCTGCACTCGTTTTTTCATAATCAGATTTCTTCATCGATTTGCGTTCACAGGTTAAAATCCCCATACACTTTTTAGAAGAATAGTTTTCAATCTTGTCTCTGTTCCTACGCCAGTCACCAACAGTCACATCGCCGACTCCATAATCAGCAGCATGTTTTTTTAGCGTTTCACCTCTGTCTAATCTTTTTAAGGCTTCCAATTTAACACTTAGCGGCACAAACTTCTTCTTAGGCCTACTCTTGTAACTCATTATATACAGTATAAATAACAATTTACTGTAGTGAAAAACTAAACGTTGAATATACTGTACAGTAAAATAACTAAAACAACAAGCAAACACTAGTAACGAAGCTTAGTAGTAACGCACAGGTACAACACTTGTATCAGCTGAGGCGGTCAGTCCGCTACTGATTTATTTACGTATTTATTTTTAGCATTTCATGCTGTAGACACTTGGTCTGGCATGAGTTACGATATGGCGGGAATGTTGTTTACATTTACTGACTGTATTTATTATTTTTTTTTCCAGCTCGAATTACACGGAACCTCGAAATACCGGGGCTCAAATTACCGAGACTCTACTGTATACGTTATAGGAGCCTACCTCAGAAATGCGGTTTCTTATATTTTCGTGTTGTTTTTCAAGTAAAGCCACTTCATATTAATGTACTGTTATTTCTTTAATTTTTAACATTCACTTCTGAAAAAGACTTCTATTAAGTATTCTCTTTTCTACTAAAATTGTTTATAGTTTTTATTTCATGAATTGCATTTATCTGTATGGTTTTAATATTAATGGAGTGTTTAATTTTAATATTTTTTTGATCATATGATTTTTAGCTTCAAAGAAACTTATATGTTAAATGAAATGAATTTATGATCTGGTGATGAGGAAAATAGATCCATAATTTTTTTAAACTTTACTGACCTACTTTGTGCCGCATCTTTCCTCTCTCTCTTTCCTTGATCCTCTCATAATTTTGAGCCTTTTCTCTCCAATTCCCAGGCTCCTTTGTCATTACTTAGCTGTTTCTATTCTTATCATGTTCTTCCGAATTCCTCTATCTTTCCCACCCCATGCGTCCTTGCACCTACTTTCCTTTTTGTTCTGCCTTCCTTTCCATAGTTCCCTCTCCTATTATCCCTCAAAATATTTCCCCCTCCTTCATCTCCATTCTACATCTTTATTTTTTTTTATTCCTTTCATCATCTATAATGATAAATATTTTTTTTAAATATTTTTCCAGGACGGCTTCGACTAAAAAGAAGAAAATCTTCCAAGACTCCATAATGTCCAATAGAAAAGAAAAGTGAGAGGAAAACAACTACCCAAGTGCAACTCTTAAGAGATTGGGAAAAATTATTACTGAAAACTACATAATTTATAAAGCAAGTAAAGCTTTTGGCATTCTATGGAGCACGTTAAAAGATTACATAACTAAAACTTCATCTGGGAGTGACAATGAGCCAATAAAAATGTTACGACAGTTGCTAAACTGAAAAGAGGTCCTTCTTTTGTTTTGTCTTTAAGTAAAGTTGTTAAACTACATAATATAATACGTACACAGGAGCTAGAATTTGGATTGTCAGTAAATCAGATCAGACACCAAGCATTTTTACTTGTTGAAGCGTCTGGCAAGTCACATCCTTTTCACAAATCAAAAAAATGGCTGGTTAGTGGTGGTGGATTTCTTTCAAAGAACGTTACAACGTAACATTGCATGAGCCTGAAAACCTATCAATGTGGCGAGTTTATTTATACAAACACATACAGGTATTTACTTTTTCCCATCATATACACATCTATATATGTTGTAGTATTACCGTTTATGCTGCTGTTTGATAATTATGGTTGATTAAATAATATGGTGTTAAGTATTTGAACGCCCCAAGTTGTTGGCGCCAATTATGTAGTAATACTGCTTATCTCTCTATTTAGAAATACGGTTTGGTTATATACGGTATTTAATTATGATTATTCTTGTTTAGGTTGTGAAAAAATAATGTTTACTCGCCTCATTTATGGACTAATTGATTAAACGGCTCTAATGGCTTGAGTTGCATTAAATTCAATTGTCTTATGGACTAACACCACTAGTAATCGTCACTCAATGTTGTTGTGATAAATAATTCTGTTGTGGTTATAAGTACTTACTTCTATTGTTTATTCTTCACTGGTTACAACACTATTCATTTAGTTATAGTCGTTGATGATTAATTGAATGTTTGAAATACTTCAACTCGGTGGGCCATGGGTGCTACCAACTGACCAAGATGTAAACATAACCTTAACTCAAAATCACTAAAAGCTTGTTAATTGAATAAGATAAATTCATGCTTCATTAATGTTGTTCAAATGTTTTTTATTCATCGTATTATGTTATGGTAATCTCTTTTTAAAAACAATTAATAAGTTTATCATTACTGAAAACAATCAGTTATTTGGTCAGAAACTCGTATCTCAGGGTTGGTCACAATGTTGTATAAATCGTCTTTGTTGACAAAATTATCCAAGTTATTTATATACAATAGAGTTCTTTTAACTGCAACATACGTAACTAAAATGCTGATTACTATTATTAAAACATCGTAAAAGGAGAGTGATTACAATATAAGTTGATTAAATACTTAACCTAGTACAATAAAGTTAGTCTGAACACTGATGTCTAATTTGGAGATTAATCTGTGATGGTGAGGTTACCCACGTTAATCTCAATTCACAATTAAAGTACAGTTAATAATTGAACAGTTACTACATTAATAATGTTTAGTTGATGGTGTAGTGTTAAAAAATAATTGCATATGTTCAAATGGTTCGAAATGCCTTATCATCTTAGGTGATATATTAAGTACGTATTTTTTATAAATTATACTTTCCTTAATTTCCTTTTATATATTTTTGGTATTCACTATTAACACATTAATTAGCATTCATTACTTTATCATTTCACTACACATCACTAGTCTTGTACTCTTTCGATGCACTTCCCGTCTTCAGGTTAGAACGCTCGTATTTACATTCGGTGCCGCACTGACTTATGGGTACTCGCGAATAATTTGGTTGCGGGAGCTGTCATCCGTTCAGCCTTGTAACTATTGAAGAACTGTCCAAAATTTGCGTGTCTCTCTCGCTGTTCCTGTCTGTGCTACCGGAGGAATTCTCGAGATAGGTGTTTTGATTGGTTGGAATGTCAAGCATTCCATTATCAACTCATCACCCCCGCGTTGTCAAAATAATTTAATTCTGTTCAAAGCGTGGGTTTTTGGGTACGAGAGTACAAAACTGATAACCAAACTTTTTATCTAAAACTATTAAAATACTTTACAATTGATAACAATTCTTTATGCTACTTGTGAGCTCCAATCTAGCTTTACCATCATCTGGCATCTGTCCTGTTAAGCATTTAGACATCTCACAAGGCATAATTCTGTTCATGATTAACAAAGATACCATTTCTAACTTATATTCTACTATAATACTTTTATAAAAATATGTCCTATAGTTATTTAATTAATATTTTGATATGACATATACTGAATGCAATGGATTCCAAGTCCTTTGCTGTAATTATTTAACGTTAAAAACATTCAATTGTGAATAAAATACAAAATCTATTTCTCAGCTTCATGAGGCCTAAGGCACTATGACTTAGTATTACATCTTACAATATAATAATTGAACCTTAATATTTTATAACATCTCATACTTAATTCTAAAGAACCTTATCAACTTTTGGTTAACTTATTTTTTCTCCAGAGATGCCTTTTTTCTTGTATTTTATCATTAAAATTACATGAGTTCTTGTACAACTAGGCATCTTGTTATTTATCCTTATTTCTCTATTATACATCTGTTATTATGTTAATATCTTATTCCTAATTAAACAGCTTTGTTCCTAGTAAGTTTTACAATATCTTGTCTCTGCTTGACATTCTTAATTCCTGGTTAGTATAACTAATGAACCTTGCATCTTATTGCCACAGGTCATGTTCATTAGATATATTATTATTAGTTCATTATTATTGATAATTATTGCTTGGTTTCTTGACCAATAGTTAGTTCTCTCCTTGCTTGTTATATGAATACTATTTACATACGCTTATTATGTTTTACTGTATAATATGAGTCCTTTATACTCTGTCATATTCATCATGTTAATTTACATTAATTACAACCTCTTAGGGATCTAATCTCTGTCTTAGAATTGTCTTTATATCATCTAGTTTCCCCAGTTCTCTAACCAGTTTGTGAAATTATACACCTGGGTATATTAGGTTATGTTGACCCATTTTTACCTTCACTGACTAAAATTAGTTCATATGTTTTTGTTGTTACTAGTTATTTTCCTCACTTATTATTATTTATTAATAGTACTATCTATTATTTATCATTCTGATCGCCATTGTCCA
The DNA here is from genome assembly GCA_034769895.1 of Magicicada septendecula. Lineage (NCBI taxonomy): Eukaryota > Metazoa > Arthropoda > Insecta > Hemiptera > Cicadidae > Magicicada > Magicicada septendecula. The sequence continues at coordinate 263,969,818 of CM068373.1, forward strand.
GTTTGTCTTATATTCTAAGTACATTTTAAATTATTAATCAGTTCTTTCTGATATTCATTTGGTTACATTAATTATATTTTTTGAAGATAAGATACAATCTTATTATTTTACATTATACATTATCATATATTTCATAATCATATGGTTATTACTTCACTCTCCTAATCTTGTTGGGTATCTTTTTATTTTAAGTCTCAGTTATTGTCATTGTCATGTATTTAGTATGTTTTGTCTGTTATTTTAATAATTATTTTTCCTTCAATTTGGAGTTCTATTTTCTACTCTCTTTATCTTGTAGATAGATACTCTCTTCTTTATTTATAGTGGTTGAGTTATGTTATTTCTCTTTCACTTTATAAACTTAATTGTTTTTTATGATTCATTTGATCTCTTTATTTTTAATTGTCACCCCTCCTTTACAAGGTATTTTTGGATTATCCTGATTCTGTTCTATGGTTAGTTTCATAATTAGTCTACTCACTATCCTAATCTATTGGGTATTTTTTAGTCACTTTTGGTCTAGTCTATACGTCGGTTTGTCTTCATTACTTTAGCATTCATGTTCATTTACTAAGGAGTTGTTCTTTATTCTTTTCAATTAATTTAGTATTTAATCTCTTTCCTCTTTCAAATGTTATTCTTGGTTGTTTCTTGTGGCATCTGAATGTTTAGGAGTGTTCAATTTGGGTTTTTGTGGTACTGTGACGTTTTGTAACGTTACAATATAAAACTCAAAGTCTGAGGATTTCTTTGTACTGAATACAAATCCACACCGTTAACCGATTGGCACCAAATTTTGCACAGGTAACCTTTGACACATGGCAAAAAACACTGCTTAACTTGGAATTTGATATTTTGCCCCACTCGCACGATTCATGCCCTTTTGTTGATGAGTATAAAGATATCAACAACACCGATGAGACCAGAATTAATTACCATAGTACCAAGTAAACAAAGAAATGCTATTTAGCAGCATTGGAACTGTACCTTTATCTGTTCCTGCAGTACATTTTCAATGTTTTTAATATGCGATTGTATCGATATATTACGATGTGGAAAAGAAGAAGTGTACATTATACTTTTTCTTAATACAGTAGAACCCCTCAAATCCGAACCCCAGAAATCCGAAATCCCGGGAAATCCGAACATGATTTTGAAGAAAAACAACATTTGAAAGAAACACATTTATTATTACATAAAACTATCATATGTAACCTAATTTTACGTAAAGAATTATTGAAAAATTAATAAAGTATGTACAAGTATTGCTACTTACGTAAAACAGGATTGAAATGTAAAAAATATTGGAATTAACACTGTATAAAAACAACAACGTCATACAGCATTTCATTGACATCAGAGCTGAATGGCCAAGGAAAAACACAAAAGAAACACACACAAACACTACACTACATTTTTTTACTTAAAATCAGTGATCTTCATCTGGCGAAGTGACATAAACCTTCCCGAGGATGCGATGTTGCGCCAGCGTCGCATAAACATGACATCATTGGGTGTAGCAGCTGCGTGTTGTTTACGTAGCGCAACGCGATGTTGAGAGCGACAGCAGCGTCAGAATAAGTCACGTTTGTTGAGGCATCTTCTCCCTCGCTATCGCTACCTGATACATTGTCATATTGATCCTGGACCAAAGACACTATGTCATGCTCGGTGCATTCTTCATTGTCGTCTAGTGCTGCCCACTCCTCCAGACAACCTTTTTCAGCATCCTCACATCCTGGTACTTTTTGAAAGAGATGAAGGAGCTCAGTTTCATTATCTCGTGTTGTAAGTGGTGTTTCTACAAATTCGAGGCTGGGCTAAAGCTTCGTCCAAGATCTCTGCAGTAAATTTTTACTGGTATTGTTCCAGGATTCTGCAACCCAGTAAATCACATCTTTTATTGTTATCTTCTTTAGCTTCTCAAGAATAGAAAGAGAACAATCTTCTTCAATAAGAGTTTGCAGAAGCATTTTTCTGTAGCTTAATTTTATGTTCTGTAGCACACCTTGATCCATAGGCCCCAGCAGCGATGTCACGTTAGGTGGTAGAAAAATTGCTTTTATGTCTCTGCACACCAACTGCATGTCTGAAGGATGTGACGGAGCGTTGTCTATCAAAAGTAGAGCTCGAGGTGGCAGTCCATTTTCTTCATTAAATCTTGTTACCGAAGGAACAAATTTCTTTCAAACCACTCCTTAAAAAGATTACCAGTCATCCACGCCTTAGTCTGATTTCTGTAATAAACAGGGAGAGAATTCATGTTCATATTTTTAAGGGCTCGTGGCTTGGCAGATTTTCCAATCACCATTAATGGTAGCTTGTTTGTTCCTGCGGCGTTACTGCAGGCCAAAACTGAGACGCTGTTTGTTCATTTTAAAGCCTGGCGCAGAAGATTCCTCTTTAGAAGCAAGACTTTTAGTGGGAAGTGCTTTAAAATTCAATCCAGTCTCGTCCGCATTATACACTTGCTGGGGCGAGTAATTTTCCGATGAAATCAAATCGGTGAATTCATCTAAATATTCTTTTGCAGCAGTATTATCAGCTGATAACTTCTCTCCGCTTATCGTCAGTTGTCTGATTCCATGCCTTCTCTTCCATCGATCCAACCACCCATTGCTAGCAGTAAATGCCAAATCTCCGTTCATTAGTTTGTTCAGCCGCGATGCCTTTTCTTGAATTAATGGACCACTAATAGGAACTCCTTTCTGCCTCTCTTGTGTAAACCACAATAACACTGCTTCGTCAATTTCTTCATTTACAGAAACTTTTGCGTGATGGCGTTGTTTCAAAGTTTTTTCACTTGTTGCATGGCAAAACTGTTCAATTTTCGCACGATTCTTTTTCCAGTCACTGATTGTTGTCTTACCAACACCAAATTCAACAGCCAACTTCGTCAAACTTTCCCCTTTGTCTAGTCGCATTAACACTTCGAGTTTTTCTTTTAAAGTACAAGAACCATGTTTTCGTTTGCTTGCCATAATTTACGAAAACTAAAAAACCCGATCTACACTGCTCACTTCAAATGCAAAAACAATAAACCTTAAACGAAAACTCGAACAAACTATGTACACTGGATGGAAACAGTAACAGCAGACAAACGCACAGGACAACAAACGCCAGAGGACTAACTGGAATACAAAGATTTCTAGACCTACTGTAGTAGGACTGGGCTATTTTTAGCGCACTTTCGCCCGACAGCAACAGTGATTCACGGGCAGTCAAGGTCAGCAACCTCCGGCGGCTTGTCTCACCCCTATGCAACATTACCGGGCGGCGCGTACACCGTAACTAGTGTTGAGTGCTATGTACGCAGATTTTTCGGCTAATCCGAACTTTTCCGAATCCGAACAGGCTACAGCCCCAATTAGTTCGGATTTGAAGGGTTCCACTGTATACAGCAAAAATATGTGTTTTCATTTGTAAGGTTAGGTGACAACAGTTTTTGGTTTTTAGTTTACTACTGAAATAAAAAACATCCATGGTTGAGGAAAACAACGTTTAATGTGCGTATACAATGGTCATAACACAGTAACACTTAAAATAAAGAACCTAACGTTTTTGAGTTAACGGGTACTTGTGTCGACATAATTTGAAAATACAAATACGTCTATATATTTTGTAATTGTCTTAAACGATTTGTCACCGGACAAAAGGCTTGCTGCATGACAAATGGCACCAATCGTACATTCTAGTGTTTTTGGTGGCCCTAAAAAGGACCTGTGGCGAGAAGGCTGATGTTGGTCGTGCCACACTGAGATGTTCGGCGGCTGCGCCCGCTGATCGTGGAGTACTGCAGTCCTCCTCTTCTTTCGGCATCGGTTGTAGACTCGGCTGCCGGCACAGCGACGTCCATCGCTGGCGCGGAACGGGAGTGCAAAGACGCAAGAACGGCGGCGGTTCTATTCTTCGGCTGTTCCTTCCGGCTGACTCCGCCTCGATGTCGTCCGAGAGAGGAGAAGAGATGAAGTGCATCCGATGGCGTGGCGATGAACAGTGCGCAAAATTTTCTGCCGGCCCGGGTTTTATTAACTAACCGGGATCGCTGATTGGCTAGCTCCGAACACGTAGTTGGTCACGTCTTGGCGGGTGCTGATGCCGGATTGGCTCGCCTCGTATTCTTCAGGTGTCACTGGTACCAGAGAGCAGACGTAATGAATCGCTGTTGCCACAGATTATAAAATTTATCTTTACATGTGTTTCTGATGATGCAACAAAATAAGTAATGAAATGCATTAAATACTACTGCTAATTTATGTATACTGTAAAACTCAAAGTCTGAGGATTGCTTTATTTTAATTTAATTCAAATCCAGCGGTGTGCTGCACTGATTCGGACCAAATTTTTGTGAAAAATGCTGTCTAACTTGGAATTCGAAATTCGATATTCCGGCCCGTTGGCACGATTTAGACCCTTTTAATTATGCAGTTTATTCACAGTCGATGTGTGACGTGTATAAAGATGTCAACAACACAATGGAGACCAGAATTAATTACCATAGTAACAAGTAAATAAACAAATACTGTTTAGCGGCATCTTTTAACAGTCCATGTGACCCTTGTGAGTGTTAAAAACATAACTAAAATGCACCAGGTTCCGTTTCGATGTGGGAGATCTTGAAAAGGCAGCAAATTTGACCGTGCGTTTTTTTCTACGTCTGTGTAACCAATTTCATTGCTGCCTGTGTGTTAAATTCATTGTTTCCCGCCTCTCAGAAAATCTCAATCCACAAGTAATAACGCTGTTAAAAACCCTTTAAATAGAAACAAAGCTGGCAGAAAACACAAAAATAAAGATAATTTGATGAATGATGATTTAAAAAAACTGTCTTATTAAAAAATGTCAATTAAAAAAAACAATAAAGCAGGTGAAGCCGCGGGTGTAACAGTTAGTTTTTACATAAAGCAGAGACTGATTACAGCAAATCTGTTGGTAATAAAACAAATAGACGGTTCATATACGTATCTGAATGCTCTACAATTAATTACTCATACGAGTATGTGAAGGACCCGAGTATAAGACAGGGGACTTCCAATTTAAAGAAAACTGCCTTTTATATGCATAAAATTTGTTTGGGTAATTTACATTTTTGTATACTTCCTGCTTCCATCTTTTTAACCAGAAAGTGTTTTGGTTTACACGCCAAAGTATGAACTAAAATGAAAATATTAACTAAGTCATACAGTATACACATGAAAATACTAATATGGTAATTGTTAAAAACTGTATACAACTTTATAGACAGTTTTTTTTTTTATAAATCCATTCAGGTTCAAACAGATTCGATAACAAAAATATCCAAAACTTTTTTTTTGTAAATCTATTTCAGTGAATTTTATTCAAACTGAATGTACTGTATAGCATTTTATTGAAAATGTTCTGGTCTTTAACTTAATATTTTTGAGTTGGTTTATAAAAATACTCAATTCTTTATACAACTGCACAAAACCAGTTTCTATCCCTTCAATACTCATTTTGGGATTAATGTGAGATGGGTAGACTTAATGTATTATATGTTATAAGATACAAACTGTAATGTATTGTAATATGTTTTATTTTTATTGAATTTATTCCTAGTTTGACTTTCTACATCCTGATAATTTTCTTGAGCTGCAGCTCTTTAAGAAACATAAAATTAAAATGTTCAGACTACACATACACGTTTTGTTAATATCACTACTGGTATCTTAATTTATAAAACAACAAATAAACAAACCAGTAAATTATAAAACTAATACTGTTATTAAAATAATAATGATTAATTATCACAATTAAGATTAAATCACAAACCAAGGACATTACTTATTAAAATGAAAACTGGGTACAGATAAACAAAAGATTATTTGTTGTTGTACTGACAAATAATGTGAACAACAAAGTACAGATGCATGGAATGCAACTTTCACTTGCTGTACCCACAAATGTAGGTATAATCATAGAAAATACAAAGAATACAAATACACATTTTATCAATATCACTACTGGTATCTTAATTTTTAAAACAAATAATTATATAACTAATACTGCTATTAGTAATCACAGATTAAGAACTTTTGATTCTAAATAAAGATACATAACTTAACCAAAATAAAGGTGGACAGAATTCAACTTTCAAATTGGTGAATGACCATAAGATCATTATTGTACCCAACAATGCAGGGTACACTAAAAGAAAAAGGACTTTCATGGTGAGGCCAGACAACAACAAAAATAATACTAAGAATATTAACGCTTTCAGTTAATATGACTGCATCATCCCCAAGGACTGTATTAAAAGTCCACACCTGGTTTAACCGGCCACCACATTTCTATGTATCACAGTTTGATTACTTATAAACATACAGTATTATCTTTTATACCACTCTGAAGAGGCATTATTCTTTTACACACTACAAAAATTTGTATCTTGTTTATCCTACAGATATTGGTTTAACATGTGATACATAAGCAGTTGCTACTTTCGTTTTTAAGAGGACATTTATTGGTATTCTGTAGTGTTTAGTTAAAATTACTTCAGTGTTCTTTATTCAAAAATGAGTAAAGTTTATTTTCGAGGTGACAATATTAATTCTAGGACCAGTGAAAGTGATTTAACAAGTGATTTTAATAAAAATATCAAACTCCAAAACCTGTAAACAGTAGATAAAACTGGCCTGTGTCTGACAATGCCAGACATATTTATAAACTCTACTCCAGGAGTTATCCTCAATGGCAGTTCTTTTTTAAACCAAAAATATTAACAGAACATAGTTGAATCAGAAGAAGATTGCTATTAAGGAGAAGTCTTGCAACTGGCGCTGAAATGTACGATATTTTAAGATGTGGACCATAGCTCGATATCTCAGCAGTTTATCTACTAGAAATGATTAAAAAAATATTTATAACTAATATTTAAAAAATATATACATAGATTTCTTAAGAAAATGATAGAATGTATAAATAAACAGCTTATCAGTATCATACCAATAGATTTTCTACAGATTTTTTTGTGTGAACAGTAGAAATTTTATATTTGTATGTTGTAAAATTCACTTAAAAAGTATCTTTTTATAAATTTAGAAATTACAAATAAGGAATAACTTTGGCAAAAGGATTATACATTTGCATTGTAAAAACTTTGAAAATTTCATCCACTTATCTTTCACATTAAATTATTTACTGAATTTTGTTTGGGCACAAGCTATATACTGAGAAATCTGTTGGGGCTACCCCACAGAAAATAATCTGGCACTTTAAGAGTTAACGTTATAATAGTTGTATATACAGACATCAAACAACATAAGGAGAGAGGAAGCAGCTTCAAAGCTAAACAAGGTCAAGTAATCTCAGACTGGAGTGGCTAATCCAAAACCAGCACAACTACGACACATGGCAGGTTGAGATAATCATGAGCTTTAGATAATCGCCAGGTGGTCATACAATAGACCACCAGATGGAGAAAGAAGATTTGACCAGTGAAGATGAGGACTGCTTTATTGAATGACTTTTGCAACTGAAGTTGAACCATCTTGCATCTTTTAATGATAAACTGTAGGATGTTCGCCTCGCAATTTTAACTTTAGGAGTAGATTAAATGTTTGGCCAAGCATAAGCCATTCCAGTTCATGGTAACATATGAAGGGGAGTATAAAAAAAAATATTTCAAATATTCATGACATTATTAGATACATACTTAAAACAATTAAAGGTTTCAATTTTAAAACAATTGTGAATACTGCACTGATTAAAAAAAGTCAGCTTTGGATAATTATAAGAAATCACACAGCACCTTCAACTGGAACTGTTGTACATACATTTTCCACAAATATTCTAAAATATAAAGAATTATTTTTTACTTTTGGCTAAATAATTTTCCTTTTTCTTTTGAACTATCAAGAGAAGTATCAGTTTTCTGCTCTTATGAACAGAGAAGATGGAGATGATAAATGTTCTGGTAGAGAATATTAGCAAATACTAAAATTAAATAACTGTAAAATAAATAAATGTAATAAATACATAATAATGAAGGTAAACAAAAACTAGCATCACAGTAAAATGATATTTCAAAAGCTGGAACAAAATTGAACAAATGACATGGTGAGAGATTCACAATATAGACTAATTTTCCCAGAATTCCAGATTTGAAAGCTTTAATTTTGTAAGTAAACTTGTCCATTTACAAAATATTTTGCTGTGCACACACATTATCTGTTAACCTTATTACATACCCATATGCAGTAGTGTGCAAAATATTACTATGACACTTATATTTACAAAAATAAAACTATCAATAAAATAATTACGCCTTATAAAATATAATTTAAGAACAACTGTGTTAAATTCTAAAAACTAACAGCTATACAATTATATTGCCAAATATAAAAATAATATTAGCTACAAATTTTTAAGTGACAATTATTTTTCACAAAACAAATTGAAATTTCTCATATCACATACTAATATTTATATCTGATGTGCTATTTGACTCAATATATTAAATTATTAATTTTTTGTTTAAATTTACCTTATGAAAAGCTCTTCTGAACAAACATTTATTGCCATTTGTGCACTATAACATTACACGAAAATTAATTATCAAAAAAATTCTGTTGCTAAAATTTGAGCTGTTTAGTTACCTCTTGATTACAAAGCCACAGCCAAAACATTCATTGAGCCTTTCTGGTAGTATGGCAACAAACATTTTCTGATTAATGTTTATATGTGACTACTATACATAAAAACACTATACAAAATACAACTAGATACAGATAGCAAAATACAGCTATACAAAAAGCTATATGCTAATTTTACTATATAAAATATAATTACTCAAATCGGTCTCTATATTCTTGAATCGTATACATTTGGTTTCTATGCTTTTTACAAATTACAAACTGGACAAGTACAAGTAACACACACACACACAAAATATGTTCATAACATATATACAGTCTCATGATAATAATCAAAACAGATACAAAAAGGACTGAAACCTTTATAAAATTATAAAACATTTTTATCATGTGTATTAAATTGGATCCCCCCTGCCTACCACTAGTGATATGTGTACCCCCCCCTAAGGGATGAGCGTTTGGTTTAAAACCTAAACAAACATTACAGGCATTATTCACAACACAAGAGAATGTTTATTTTCAACTCTGGTTTTATAGTTGCCAAATGTTCTACCAGTATTAATGGTTCAACAATGATGAAACTGAAACAAGAAAAAGAATGAGTCTGACGTGCATGCATGTAATTATCATAAAAATGATAGTTTTCTTTGTACAGAGTGGCTCAAAGTTGCAAAAGATTTATCAACTTGACCAATTTTTCCATTCTTAAGAAACTGAGTATAACATCTATGCTTATTTATGTTTACTGCTGTTAGTCATATGTGAATTACTGTTCTATAGTACTTTACTATGCTAAATATCTGATGTCTTGGACTAATGAGATTTCTTTCACACAATTTAACGTAACTTTACCATCTATGACGGTTCATTATTTTCTAATAACTTTTCCTAATGATTCATTCATTCTTTGGCTGTTAGAAAAACAGTCTGTGCATTATCCACTGGTTCTTTATTAAACATGGACCTTATTCCCTCTATTACCCTGAACACTCTAGAATTGACTATAAATTGACTATATTTGAGCTAATATAAATTTTCTGTAATAATATTTTATAACCAATGATCATTCATACCTGATTGTAGCTGACTGAAAATGTTATTTACTTAATACAACTATTTCATTAACGACTCGGAACACAAAGTTTGAAATAGTTGTATTAATGAAATAGTCGTTAATGAAATAGTTGTATTTAGTTAAGTAACGGACACATCATGGACAACGAAATCCAAGAAGTTATTTACTTCTTAATAGTTATTCAAGTAATTTAAACTAATCAATTCCCTGTAATATTTTACAAATCAATGGGAAGTCATTGATCCTTGGTTATTTTGCCTTTATAGCAATCTTCAGCATATATTTGGTCGAATATTGTAACTGGCTATAATAATTACAAGGCAATTAAATTATGTTACATTGATAATACATATAAGCTGTTGTCAAAAAGTTCCAGTCTACAAATGATTCTGTAACGTAAAAACAGAGGCTAGGATGAGCAGTGCCGGCTGGAGTCTACCTCAGTACTGGGGTGAAGTGGCAAACGGCTGCCAAACACTTCATGTTGACACTGAAGTGAAGGCCTCCAATGGTGGGGTCGAAAACATCTGTACAGTCAACCACAGCCTAACGGCCCGGCTATTAATAATAATTTTAACAATTGAGATTATTTTGGGAAACAGAACAAGGTCAACGATCATCCAGGTCACCGAGGCCAATGTAATGTGTCATATGGAACAGTACAGACAATCCTCACATCTGATTTCAATGAGCTCCTTCAAAGTTTGTGCTCAGGATTCTGACTCCCAAAGAGAAGGCACATGTCAATTCTGTCATGCCTGAGGACCATCAATTGGGATGAGATTTGTATCTGTAGTTATGACCCTGAGCCCAAACAACCTTCACAGTCAAAGAAACCAGCATCCTTAAGACCAAATAAAGCATGTATGGTCAAGAGCATACTCCTTCAACACTCACATTATTGTGAACCTCTAGGGCTGACCATCAACACCCAGTTTTATTACAACTAAATAAGAAGTGTCAGCAAAGAATACCTGAACGCTCTATCACAGCTCTGTTGTGATCACAAAGGCAGTTCATAACAGAGCTGTGATACAGCTTTGTGCCTGTGAGATACAAAGGCAGTTAACTGTCGACTCATAGAGTGTTCAAAACATATTAGTTTTTACATTACAACAGCATGTACCCATACTTCCTAACCCTCCTTATTTGCCAGATGCAACTTTTTCCTCTTTCCAAAGATGAAGTTCAACCTGAATGATACCCGGTTTGAAACACTGACAAGATCAATCACGAATCACAGATTGTGCTTGAAATGCTTCACGAAAAGGACTTCAAGGGAGCTTCGAAGAAAAAGTGCTGGGAGTGGAGACTCCATTTTGAGGGACATAGTGGTCAAACTTATATGATATGAAGTAGGCCTACTTTGTTTTATATAGGCATATTTTTAGAACTTTTTGACAGCAACTCATAAAAAGAAACTTCACACAAATGTTATAACACTTGTAATTATAGACTGCAAACAACTGAAATGGTAACTGATGTACACTGTAATACACTATTACGTGGAATTTAATGCTTTAATGCTTGCAATTAAGTTTTGAACATAATACTGGGTTTAAACTCTCAGTATTTGTTAATTCAACAAACACATGGTAACTATTATGCCAGGTCAAGGAAAAGTCGACTATCTGTTACAAAACCAAAACTGAGAAAAACAGCCTTACTCCTTTTTTTTAGTGTAAACACTACACTTGTATCTCAATAATGGTTGTATATGTCTATTTAGTTAATTCAATTCTAAATTGGTATAAAATTGCATAATATGAATTTTAAGACACAGTACTCTTCCTCAACACAGCAGTGCTACACTCATAGTGACAGAATGCACAAATGACTGCAATAAATATTCCAAATTAATGCTGTATTTAGTTTTTGACTTGATAATTCAATAAACACATAGTAACTATAGACCATGGGAATACAAGGATGGAATTCAGTCACTACTGACAAGCTAAGGTGGAGGGTAAAGCCAGAGGAGGCCACAGCCAATTTTGGGCTGTAGCACTGTAGGAAGAGAAGGAACTATAAACCATGGTCAGTACCAATGAATTCTTCATTCTAATACTGAGATTTGTACTTTATAACTTGTTATTTCAATAAAAACATGGTGACTATATACAATGGGAGTACAAGGACGGAATTTCCATGGTTAAATAGCAATGAATTCTTCATACTAATACTGAGATTTGTTTTTCTTAACTTGTTATTTTGATAAAGCCATGGTAACTATACACCATGGTAATATTCAATGGTAACTAATTGAATCAAAACATTTTTTACCTATCTTTAAACAGAAGCAAACCTACTTTAATTAAATAGGTATACATAGTATACCTTTATGAACACAAATTTTGATTTTAATGAAATCGGGCAAGTCCTATATTATCACTTTTGCGATTACTGTGTACACATTATACCAAAATGAGCACACAACAATCCAATGTATGCCTACAGATTAAGTATCAATTTCCAGCGTGCTTTATTAGCGTTTCTGAACTTTCATCGCCCACTAATGTAAATGTACCTTTATTAGTGGCCACTTGAAGCAATATAGTAAACATTATTTGAACACTGTAGTCTGCTGTCTCCTCTGCTGAAAGCCTGGCAAACAGTTGTTCTAACAATGTACTCATAGTTAATGTTTTACCAGTTGGCTGTCCATCCTACACAACACAAAAGAAACATGTTAAAACAATGGTAAGTAAGATTGACTGAGCCAAGCACTAAGGCGGCCACAATTCTTTACATCACATATCAAGTACAATAAATTTAGTAACTCACCTATACGCAGAAAAGTGCATATTTACAGTACATTCAGTATTTTAAACGTACTGCTACGTTTGTTGAGATGAAAGACAATTATGTAAATATAATAAGGTAACATTTATTGATGGATAAATTTAACTTGAATTACTGTATGAGAAAGCCTTTGTTGACTGTGTTTGTGTCTAATTAATGTTTGTAATTAAGTGATTTCATTGGTGTCACTTATTCTGTTTGTACTGTAGAACACGACAACCTGGTGTAACTGTCATAACAAATACTCATTATTTATTACACTGCAGTCTATATTAATAAGAAGCTTCAGCTTCATAAGAATACAGTTGCTGAAGGTGAATATACTATTATTATTATTGGGTCCTTCAGTCTTTCAACTGGTTTGTATCCTCCCAAGATCTACCCTTGTGCGTGTGTTACGCAGTCTCTCACAGGTATATGGGACCTAGAGTTTAACGCCGGATCCGAACGGCCTAGTTGGGGAGGGTTTATACTAGGCAGGATACCTCTAGCTGGTTTGCCATTGCCTTGCGAGGGGACACGGTCGTATAATATACTATTAAAAGTTTTAAATTTAATAATACAGAACTCCATTTATCCGAACTAATGAGTCCCTGACGTAATTCGAATATGCAAAAATTCTGATAATTGGGACAAACATAAGAAAAGGTTATGTTGTGAAAGAAAATGCTAACATTTCTCAAAAATCACTTTTGTTTATTTTTATTACATGAATACAGTATCTTAATAAAGTGTCACACGTGTTTTGCAAAATATTCACTTTTACTACAAAAAAATTAAAATAATACTCACACATAATTATAATTTTAGGGGAGCAGTAGGCCAGATAACATTGTACTGATCAATACGTAAACTATGATGCATAGCTAACACAGACTTATATGTATTTCATTTGCTTACTATGTTTTTTTGTTAGTACGACAAATGCAATTTAAATAAACTTTTTTTTTAGAAATTGCATTTTCTTTAAATTTTCTGATAACGATTTATACAATTGGTGATTCAGATAACTGGAGTTCAGATAAATGGAGTTCTACTGTAGTCAAAATATTATGAAAGTCACAAACTGAAAATTCTTGAAATTTATTAAAAAAAAAACAATGAAAATATGCCAAGTCAAAACATTTTAGCTACTGAGTTTCTGGGATTGGTTGCTGTCATGAAATCAACATCCGTCACTGTAATTTGAAAATGGTGCAGTGGCAGTTTCTTATTGGGGCCGCATGGCCGCGCGCCCCCCTTGACAGAGAACGTAAAAAAAAATTAAATCACATTACCATAGTTAACTACCTGTCCTTGTCTCTTGTTTATTTTAAAGATAAAAGATGAGCAATGATTTTTAAGTGTTGATTTAGATTAGAATGAAAGTATTTATCTGTCTTGTGTGTAGTAGGTAGCGTGAACCAATAGACAGGGCCGCTAAGAAACTTGCGGCCTGGTTGTCATGACTACGTGACGTATCGTGTGATGTCATAGTGAATATCGCCATTTAATAAACCATATGTTTGGGCCGCTAGCTCTGAGCGGCCTGTTGCCAGTTTTCAACAGTGGTAGTGTGCCGTTTGTTGATCGTCAGTACTTTTATCATATGTGTTTTTGGGTTTTGTGTCATGTGTCACCTACAATCATGAATAGAGTCAGTGTCTTAATAAAAACAAATTTTACCAGACTTTCTTTAGAGGATAAAATAAATATTAAAAAATTAGGCTGGCCATTACCTGATCTAAATTTAACACAGACCAGTGAAGGGAAAGCACAAAATAGGACATTTACTCGGCGTTTCTCATGAGAAATTTATAAACAAAATAATTGGATATGTGGGTGTGAAGTTTCGAATTTGTTGTACTATTTTCCGTGTGTATTATTTTTCAATCCTGCAGGAATAGAAACAGATGCAAATTGGGCCAGAAAGGGTATAAAAGATTTGCATCATCTTCCCACTAAAATAAAAATAACATGAATCATCTTGAAGCCATATTAATGCATGCACATAATTGGCTTTACTAGGCGAAGTAAATATTTTGACACAGCTTAATTCAGCTTATCGGACACATGTTCTTGAACTAATGCAGAGGTTGGAAAGAACTGTTATATTTTGAAACGTATTATTTGTTGCATAAAATTTTGCAGTGCCTTTGAGTTGGCACTTAGAGGTCACCGCGATATTGAAGAATCGGTAAATTGTGGAATAGGCCTATTTAGAGAATTAGTTGATTTTTCTGCAGAACTAGATGTTGTGTTGCGAAGCATCTCCAGAATGCTACAGTATTTAAGGACACTTCTAAAAGTATACAGAACGATATTTTAGATAGCATGTTGGCTGTGTGCAAAGAAGAAATTTATAATCAAATTAAAAATTCTGCTTTCTTGGCTATTCAATGTGACGAAACTAGATTTTACGAATTGGTGCCAAATGGTACTAGTCTAATATTTAGATACGTTTTTGATGGAACTCTTCGTGAGAGCTTTTGGTGCTTTAGAAGAGTCAAGGATAAATTAGCAGAAGGGATACAAAAATGTATAGAAGAAGAAGTTATGGAAAAACCACAAAAGTTAGTCGCTCAAACATACGATGGGGCAAATGTAATGAGTGGTGCTAACAGGTGGTGTTCGAAGTTATATTAAGAAGAAATATCCTTACGCTCATTATATACATTGTTATGCTCACCAGCTTAATCTCTTGATCCGAAATGCAGCATCTCAGCAGCGCGAGTGTTTTTTAATAATTTATCAGCAATTCCCACGTTTTTTCAAATTCTTTAAATAGGTGCGATATGTTAGAAAAAATAGTCAAGCACAGGTTACCAAAAGTAGCAACAACCAGACAGAACTATAACATTAGGACAGTCAATACTGTGTTCGAGAATAGAGGGAGGCTCATAGAAGTGTTTGAAGAGATTGAAGATAAATGCCTAAGAAGCGCTACTTTGAATGAAGCTTCTGGTCTCCTACGAGCTCTAGAAGACCCAGAATTTTTGTTTTGGCTCACATTTTTTCACAAACTTTTGCCTCATGTTGACATTCTTTATAATAAAATCCGGTCAAGAAATAAGGATAATATCTAACTTCAAAGTGATATTCAAAATTTTGCGATTTCTGTTAAAAACATTAGAAACAAGACTGAGACTATTCAAAGCAATATTGAAGAAAATTTTCATTCAACAAAGAGGAGAAGAAAAGAAGATAATTTACCAAGAAGTGTGTTTGCTAAAGAAGTGTATGATGTAATTATTTTACATATGAAAGACAGATTCTCATATCGTGGCCATCTGCAAGCAGCTCAGTTGTTTAATTCAGAATCAGTACCAAAATATTCAAAAGAATTTCTAGTAGGGATTTCGGATACAGTGTGTTCTTCATATCTGTTTCTAGACCAGACTCATTTAAAAACAGAATTCGAAGTTATTTACTCACAACCGGACTTTAGTCAAATAATTGGAGCCACAAACTTCCTTACATTACTACTGCAACATAATCTTACTGATATTTTCCCGGAAACTATAAAAATACTAAAAATAATTTTAACAACACCAATGACAACTGCAGAATCAGAGCGTTGTTTTTCAACTCTTAAAAAAGTCAAAACATTTTTGAGAAATACTATGGGTAATGATCGTTTAATGCGTTGGCGATAATGACCATAAATAAAAATTTAGTGCAAGATATTGATAGTTTCGATGACAAAGTGTTGGAAAAGTTCATATCTATGAAAAATAGAAGGGTGGAATTCACTTTTAAGAAATAATTGGCTTCATTCAATCCACTTTGCATTTCTGGTAAGATTTTACATTGTTAAAATTTTTTATGATTGCGCCCCTCCGGCTGAAAAGTCACCACCTGCCACTGAAATGGTGGAACCAATGTTGCCACTGTATACATAAAAATTAAACAAATTACAGCTTTACATGGCTTTTAAGGTTTAAATTATTAATTTGATGGAATATTACTTTTTGGATTAATTACAGCTGATAAGGAAAAAATCAACTGGACGTCTTTAACACTACCAGTCTTCAAATCACTGATATTGATTAGAACAGAATTCAAACAGCACAAACGCAGGCAGTACAGGAGTGGTCATCGACTTTGAAACAATGCGTTCCTGAAAAAATGTTTGAAACTCGAATTGTCCAGAAGTCAATTACTGTACAGTACATATTGTAGCTGTACTTTGTACGTAAGTTAGCAGGAACAGTTCCATGAAGTTTGCAAGCTGCGTTTGTGAAACAGCCTACAGTGGAGTCTTATTATATTCAGTAGAACCTCCATTAACTGAAACACATTTAACCAAAATATCATTTAACCGAAATGACCGACCAAAAAAAATACATATATTCCAGATTTATTTTTATATATGAAAATTTGTTTTCAAGATAATACACGAAAACTAATGTACATGTAATAAATTGTGTGTCATGTCAACAAAGCGGAAACAGGTCATGATAACGATTCAAGAAAAATCGAAGGCAATTAAAAGAATTAAAAATGACAAGATATTGCAAACTGTGGCAGCCGATTTTTGTGTTGGTGTTCCCATTGTTTCTGATTGGGTCAAGATGAAAAATAAGTTTGAAGAGCATGCTTCAAAGATGCCAAACAAGAAAGTAAATGAGGCTGCTTTTTTTTATGGTTCACGCAACAAAGGGACGACAAAGATGATGACATAGCAGAGAGCAGCACCCATGACACCGCTGATGTGATCTTCAATGACTTAGAGGTAAGAGATTTTATTTTGGGTTAGGGCATTAAATTAGGCTATATGAAATACGTTTTTCTCACCGAGTTTTATTCATATTTTCAGACAGAGTTATGGTTCGTTGAACAATTAGAAGAATCAAAGCCCTTTGACGTTCTGATAATGAAGCAATGGTGAGATATTGCTGCAAGGAAGCGATGTGAAAAGAAAAAGCAAAGGAAAATATAAGATTTAAAAAAGTCATAAAACTAGTGTTAAAAAATGACTTTATGTAAATAGTTTGATTTTTATTAAAATCTTTTGATAATATTGTATCTTGCCTCCAGTTATTTTACCTCACACTTTAAAAATGATATCTTATTATTAACCAAAATTTTGGTTATCCGAAACTGCCTTCCCCTCCTTTGTTTTGGTTAACAGAGGTTCTACTGTAATAAAATTTAATCACTTTGCATTCCTTATATTAATAGACTAGCATTAATTAAGACAAAATTTAGTAGTGGGAACAATAACGAATTGAACACTTGTCTTAACTGGTATCTTAGGCTTTCACAGCTGGCCTCAACTCTGTTAAAATTCGTTTGACAACTCTCCGGGCTATTAGCCTGTGGTCCACTACTGCTACTACTGGTGAAGAATGTACCAGTTACTCAAGTTGTTACACTGAAGATGGCCTCCAATTATGAGGCCAAAACGTCTGTTTTATACAGCAGTAGTGGACTTCTGCCCAGAGTTGTCAAATGAATATTAACACGCTCGTCTTAATACTTCCTCACTTCCTACCACCAGTATTCAAAAGTGCAAAGCTACAGTTCGAAAACTGAATATATTGTATTAATTTTGAATATTTGAAAGAATGAAATGTGTGAAAATCGAATGTCCGAAAGTAGAGGACCTCCTGTATCTACAGGATTTATTTCCAGCTACTATCACACTATTGTACACAATATTGTATTATCTTTTTAAACAGAATTAACACACACAGAATGTACTAGAAAGATATGTAAAAGTACCGACATGGGTGACTGAACTCGCTAGTTAATAATAACCAGAAAGGACATTTAACTTATAATTTGTTTACGAAAATGTGTATGGGCGGTAGGGCAAGTGGGGGTATAAAGAAGTCGTCTAGTCCTATTATTGTTATTTCCGATCTGACGATGAGCTGTGAAGCTTGAAAGCGCTAATCGGAATAATTTTTCTATAGTGGTGTGCAACAGTCTTAATTCTGCTTGTGATTATAACCCCTACACAACTTTCTTAATTAAATATTATCTTTTTGTTACAGTTAAGAATTTTCTGTAATACTGAAGTAACCAATGCAAGAGGGGCTCTACTGTTATACAGTAGTATCACGGAAACCTATAATGAGTATCAAAACATATAAATGTAACCGCCAGATGAAAAATAATTAAAAAAAAAAATTCACCTCCAAAATAAGGAATGAATTAGAGAATGTTTGCGTAGATGTCATAACAAAAAAAAGAACAAACAAAAAGAGAAGACATCCATTCTTTCATCTTAAAAGAATCAAATCTTAAGAACTGGCTTTTTCACAATCCACCTCTAACTCACTTTACAGTACTACATTTACCACTACATTTTACTAAATACAATAATTGTAAGGTGTCAAAGCGAGTGCATTACTGACTGAATGACTTGTTTAGTACACATGGTAGGTAACTTAGCACCAAACGCTTCAGCACACTAGTGGTGAGGGAAGCTGTATGTGCTTTGGACCATTTTCTACAGTCGCTTTGCCAGTCAGCCCACGAACCACATATTATACATCGAACCTTCGTACACACCACACAACTTACCTTATACAGAACTCTTTCGATTTCGTCCCACATTGCATTTTCTATTTTCCTGTTATCAACTCCTGCTTCTCTTGGTTTTGTCGGAATGTCAAACGTGTTTTCCAGGACTGTCTGCAAAACATATTTATATTAAATATGTACACACACGCACATACGCGCGCACGTTTATAGGAGTCAGCAGAAATTTGTTTATTTATATACTATTTTAAATTAATTTTCAACAATATTCCAATTTTTTAGGTTATTCATGTTTTAAATTCACTAAAATAAAATATAACGGTAGTCTTCTTAGTTGTTATTGTAATCAGCGAGTTTCTTGGAGTTATAACAATAACTTATCACAAAAATAATTTTAAAAATTATTAAAATGACTACACTATAAACACCATTTGTACTACCATAATACATGTGAATCATAATCAAGTATCAATGATACAAGCCTCCCTCAAGTATGGATCCTTCTTTGTAAGTAGGTAGGAAGTTGCAGAGGAGGAATTGAAAAACGTCAATGAAAAATCTTTCTCCCTCTCTCTATTTATGCACGTAAGCATTCAAAGAATTTTGATGAAACCGAAACATAGAAGCATGATAATGTTTTTAGGCTTTTTTAGGGAATCGAAAGTGTGGAAAAAATATAGTGTTAACATCACCCCTGGAGCGTTACATTTTTTTATGACGTTACACATTTTGCATCACGCATTTTGTGGAATGACCCCAGCCTAAAAACATTATCATGTTAAAACTGGCCAACAGAGCCTTGAGCCAGGGTTATGACACTGTTCCCTAGAGGTTGGGTAAAGGTTAGGGGAAGAAACCTCAGATGACAAATTGCTAAAGTTATATAAAACACTAACATAACAGGAATATAAATAGACACAAAGGTTTCCATTTTTTTTAACATCGTTTCTTCCATCTATTTCTTCGTGATACTCCCAAGTTGATATGAATTAACCACTGATTGGAAAACTCACAACTTGTGTTCAAAAAAATTGAGTTGCTACCAAAGACAAATTAATTAGTCTTTCTTCTATTCTCCAAGAAGTTTTGCAAACCAGTAGTTAGGTGTTTCTTAAATGCATTTCTATCATACTGCCCTTCTGTACCTGTTCAAATCTTACTAACTCAATGACCTGCATTTAATCATGTTTTATCTAAGAAATAATATTTTATTGGTACTTTTTGAAATCATCTAATTGTATTGACATTTTCTTTGCCATAAAAATTAATCCCCCCCTCGCTCTCTCTCTTTCCCACAATCAACAGCACATTCCTATTTTGTTTAAACTATTAAAAGGTTAAACTCTTAATTATATTACAAAGAGATAAAGACAAAAATATAAATCCTATAATTCTTTACTATCACTAATGTATTTCAGTATTTTATCTAATGAAGAGACTTAATTTTTCAAACAAAACGTGTATTTTTTGTTTTAACAGTGCTTTTTGTAATTGAGTTTTCTTTGGCACACAAATCCAGTATTCTTTGCTTTTAATACTAACATATTTTTCTTGGCCTTCTTATATGCCATCAACAATTTAATAACACTACTCCTGTTGAGCCCAACAGAAATCACTATACACTTCATAGTATCTTGAACTTCAGCATGTGCATTTTAAGTTTTCATAAAAAAATAAGCATTCGGTGCTATTTCAAGTTGACCATGCTTGTGTTTAGTAATACTTTCACTTATTCCACATAAAATTTATCTCAAAATAATTTAAACATTACAGAAATAATTACTACAGGTAATCAGAAAGTACAAACTAATGTAAACTGAGAATAAAAAATTAATTTATAACTTGGAAATACAGTAAACCCTTGATTTAACGGACCTTGGTTTAACAGACTTCGGATTTAACGGACAGAATTTGACAGACACAACGGGGGGGGGGGGGGGGAATGATAATGTTTTTAGGCTTTTGAAACGTATAATGTGCATAAACTGCAGACTCTCCTGTTCTGGCGATACTGCTTGGCTATCGGAGCATTCTTTCGTTTCTTTTCTTCTTGTTTTGAAACACGCAAATTTTCTCATCTTCAATTGTATTTGATGAATACTCCATTCATCAAGAATTCATTTAATTCTTCACGATCCCTGTTTTTGCGTTGTCGTTGATGCAGGTGTCGCACACGTTCAGTGGAAGACATCATGACGACTAACACTGAACAGTATACACTGATATGCATCTTATTTCACTGTGAAATATTCGTCCATCGGCTAATACAGCAAGCATTACAGTGGCACATAACTTTTCGCTTCCCGTAATCTTTACTGTTACAGATTTGGTTCCCTTTTCGTCCACAGTAAATATACGTAAATAAAAAATACGGGCGTTTCATCGGCATTTACCATGTGTTCAAGTGAATAATTATGCTTCTTACGTAAATGAATGACAAACCGCTGATACTGTAGGAGTTTTTCTTCGTACTCACTCGGTAGTTTTAGCGCGAGTGATGTACGTCATTTAAGAGCAAATCCATTTCACCGCATCATTTGTCTTTTACACCCGAAGCTGGCTTTGAAACCGGAAACTTTTAATTCTTCTGCAATTTCTAAAGCTTTTAATTTTAAAACATGTCTAGTGACAGGGAGTCCTTGCCTTCTTAAAAGCCGTATGTATTCACAGACGCTGGACTCTGCTGCTACAAAACGCCCAACTTGAGGTCCCGCGAATGCTCGTCGCGCAGTATTTGCATTTAAAAGTCGTTCCTTCTGTTTTCACCATCGTCGAATACAGGATTCATCAATATCGAATTTCCTTGCGGCTTCGCGATTTTATGTTTTTTTCTACATTTTGTATCACAGTTAATTTATAATTCGCATCGTACGGGTTACGTTTAATTTGATTTGACTGCGTGCCTTTAGTCTCCACAATATCACTCATACCGCAAACGCACTACAAAAACGCCGAATGAAAACAAAGTACAGATAAGTGATGTTGTCGCTGTTACAATAGAAAACCACACTGGTAGTTTACCCGTTATTTAGAAACATGTTACTCACATCCCTCTACTCATCCTTTGTCTTGCTGCCTACAGAAGGGTGCGAACACATGCGCGTGCGCACGCACTTACACTTTATCTTCCTATTCTTTCTTCAGTTTGCTGTTAAAACATTCGATTGTAGTCATAAATCATAACGCCAGAGTTAACTACAGCCAGGCAAACTGCTGTTGCTTAGGCAGTAAACAACCCATAGATACCAAAAGCGTTCGTCCCGCCAGAAGTCAGGTATAACTTCGAATTTCGTTAGCGCGCGAATGCAAGCCATATGCCAAATTAGCGACCATATTTTTAGGAGAAAAAGTGCGGCTTGTATTCGGAACAATACGGTATTTGCATGATATTAATAGTATTAAAATTTCAAGTGTTATAGGCCTATTTGGTTTAAATATATCCTCAAAAAACAAAATTTGCGATTTAACGGACTTTCGATTTTACGGACACCCCTCAGCCCCAATTAGTCTGTTAAATCGAGGGTTTACTGTATATCAAAAAATACAAGAGTAAATGTCTTAACTCAATATGAAAATGTACATTTTACTACTGATGGTAAAAAGCATGTTTCTTAGTTTCTTACTGTACGAATGAAATGAATTAAAATATTACAACTGCTATTCAGGTGTTAGTAATTGTTTTGTGATTATTCGGTCTCAGTATATGAATCCAAATCTGTTAAAAACTCAGTCATTAAGAGAACATACTACAGTGATTGCTCCCACACATCAGAGAGTAAATAATTTATATGACCATTTCATACTTATCAACAGTATTACATACCTGATGCATGTTTGCAGAAGCACCTTCACATTGTTCATCAGGGTTAAATTCAAAACAAGAGTCTTCGCTGTCATCACCATTCTAAACAATAAAATTTGATTTCCATTGTTATTATTATTTATTGCCTTTAATACCATTACAAAACAATTATTTCTATATTGTACATGCATAATAATCTACAAATAAATAAAAATCAATCTATTCATTTATCTATTGAACTCCATATTTTAAATAAATTTCGAAGTCCCCTTTCACTTTAACACATTTTTCATACTAAACCATCAGCCTCTTTACTTCAATTTAAAAAATTCTCCCACCAGTGACTTTAACCATCTGATAACAGTTTTCCAGTTTTTTTTTTAATCATCTTCAAATGTCCGTGATGCAAGTCACTATTTAAAGTACATAAATATAATAACCACTTAGTGCAAGACTGGAGTTGTGGGGATTTCCTCTTGAACTGTCTGCACAACTCTTCAATTGTTTGATTTTCTATACTGTCTAAAAAAACGGTCATGGAGTTTATTATGTTTTCTTGCAATCGCTGTGATTTCAACACTCTGAGCAGCCAGCAAAACGAGCGAGACTACTTGTGTCAGTTACGAACGTTACACCAGTTACAAATGTGTGTAAAGCAGTTATTATTTTTACAAATATACCATTAAACTACATTCTCAGATGAAAATGTGGAAAGGAGATAACTGTATTGCTGCAAATCATAGAGATAATAAAGAACTGTAATAGTTTACTGTCACTACATATTCACTGAAACCCATGAAACTTAGAAAAATCATGTTCCCTAAGTTTCTATGTGTACTACAGGCCTATCTAGATGTGCATAATAACAAAAGTTTTTGGAAAAAATTTACAAAACGAAACATCCAATACATGCATTCCTATGTATGTCATGTGTACATATACTAATAAATCTAATGAAGTTTAACTTACTTCATGCTGTGGATATGTTTTAATTATTTTTTATTTATTTATTTGCCTGTGTAATGTGTTAACTGAATATTTTTATTTAAATCAATATTAAAAGTTAGTCTGAACATGTTTAATTTCCAGTTCTCACTGCTTAACATCATGATATTTATAAATTTTGCTATAGGAGTTCTTTGAGATCACCGTTGTTTCATTCTGTTATAATTTATATGCCTTTTAATGTTTTATATATTACAAAGCTTGTTATTTTTGGTCCAAATCATATACCGTCAGTTCCTGAACCTGTCTTCATTAAATTCCAGTAACTGCTATTTCTTTGAACTGTCGAAGTTTTCTACTTTCTATACCGTATGTTATAGATATAAATAAACACAGTCTTGCATGTACTTTAAATTATAGAAAAAACATGTTCACTTTTCTGAGGGAACATACACACTTACAGAAATATTCTGTTATCTATGATATGAGTATTTCGGCTTGCTGGGCTGTAAGGCCATGGTCCACAGTTGTTTTGAGCAAACATTTTGGCTGTGCCTTCAATGGCCGTCTTCAGTGCAGATGGCACTTCCAATGATGGAATGCACTTCCAGAATGCACATCAAAACTTCTGCACTGAAGATGGCTGTCAAAGGCACGGCTGAAACGTTTGCTCAAAACAACTATGGACCACGACCTTACAGCCCAGCAAGCCGAAATACTCGTATCATTGAAGCCGGCCGTGAAAGCCTCAGACAGAATTCTGTTATCTACTTTGATGATTGCTCACCACAAGGAGTGCTACTTACTATTGTCTTAGTTGCATTTTTATTGTGTATAAAACACAGGGAGCTTTGCATCTGTGTTAGACTGTGAGTGCAATGCGTAATCAAAATTGTCATACACTGTGCAACTTGTTTTGGAGCTCATCTCAAGTTGGTTATGATGAGCAACCAACTCAAATCAAGACTATGACTAGACTATTCCTAGCAACTTTTCATTACTGCTACAAATGTGTTCTCAGGATACAAATGTTTTCAGGATAAATGTGCCACCTGTATCTTGAGAATTACAGACAAATTTAAAAACAGATTTCATTTTACAAAACATCCCTCATATCCATATTCACACTGGATGTCAAAACAGCCAAAATCACATCCAAAACAGTCAAGAAGAGTTCTGACGGCCAGAAATTAGACAAACTGGAATGATTTGTGGCAAATTTGTTTGTTATTAAGTGGTGTGTTGTTCTGTTGATACTTTGGCAACAAAGTTCAATACATTTAGTTTGTGTGGGAGTATCACCGAAAGCAAACGCATCATATGACAAAAGAGCTTATTGTGACAGTATAGATAAACAATTTCTGAATTCAATGAGAGGAATGATAAATCTGTTTTAGCTATGCAATTTATTCTAACAAACAAAAAATAACTGTTACTTTAAGGTGATTGTTATGTAATATTTTTTTAATACTGTTCTGAAATATTTAATATTTTTATACCTGATAATCAATAATTACTTGTATAGTGTGGCGATATATATCACCACCATGCATAGAAGAACTATTCAGATAAAGAAACCATAGTTAACTAAGTACTAGAATAAATAATAAATGAAAGGAAACTTACTAATAAGGGAGTATTAAGCAGTGTATTCTGGTTCCAAGCTAAAACAAAACAAGGTATGGAGCAAAATAAATGGTAAAACAAGGTAATATTGTAATTATAATGAAAATTAGAAGAATAGAACTTAATAACATGATAAACCCAATAGATATGGTAAGTGAGAGGTATAAACAAACCCAACGATGAAACAACTAACTGAAATAAAGACATACAGCAAGCAACAAGACAGTGAGGACCACAATGATGACAAGGAAACACAAAGAAAGAACTAAAAAATAACAAATAACAAAGGAAAATAAACTAAAAACTTGTTAATGACCAAGTAAAATGTAAATAAAAAGTACTACATAAATTAATAACAATAATACTAATTAAAAGAGATAAGATCAGAAAGTAGATAGAGTTGTAGAAAATGCAATACAATAATATAAATGAAAGTAAGAAAAATGTGCATTAGTTTAAGAAAAATTGTAAAAACTTATATTGTAAGGAAGTGCAGTGATTAGTGTACAAGGTAGGAGATAGTGATGATCAAAGATCATGTTATAAACCAGTGGGGAGGGAGAAAGTGAAGTAATGGTCTTATGTATAAAACAATATACATTAAGAACCAGTAAATAAAAAGTTATATGTGTTTAAAGGGTTCTATATACACAGGAGTTATTACATTATAATTAATTATGTAAAGGGTTTTCAAATACCCACAAAATGTATTATGTTATAGCTAATTGTTCGAAGGATTTTTGTACAACCATGATTTATTGTGTTAGAATTAGTTATTTAAAGGTTTTATGTATACCCACAGGATTTTATTATGTTGCAATTAATTGTTTGAAGGGGTCTTGCATACCCATAATTATATCATGTTATAGTTATTTGTTAAAAGATTTGCTAACTTGTCAAGAACAATATATAGCGATCAAAAATTTTCAAATTCATAATTTTCTGATCGAGAAGTGCGTTTGCACATGGTCAAGTCACCAACCCAAGCCAGAGCAATAAATAAAGACAATTAAGAACACGTCAACCCGACGCCAGTTACGAGACAATGAGAGAACGTTTGACTTAACGCAACAAAAGAAATTGGGATCGACTTTGACAGACCAAACTCAACTCAAATTTACGACATCACAACAAACCGAACAAAAGCAGAGTCCAGTGGCACGGGTACGCAGAAATTGTAACGAGGAGACGCTGTAGGGTTAAATCAAAGCGTGTGAACCTAAGAAAGAGATACTCACTGACAAAGGATTTAGAAAGGTCTTACCAAGTACAGAGACAATGCAGCATACACCAAATGAATACAGACGACGATGTCGCACAGCGTGAAAACAACCCCAGAGTGACAACTAATATTTACGATGAGAAACCGTGGAGGCAGCTCAGGATGACAGCGAGCAAGAAGCTGTTAATTGGCAGAAATAAAGACGAAGGGTAGTTGAACAATGAACAGGATGCTACAGATTGTTAGCAAGCAAGTAACAACGGACCTTGGGAAACTCATAAGAACAAAGGTTTGACAGACAGGCGAGCAATTACTCTATATTCTCAGAAATAGTGCGATGCCCTTCGCTGTGTATTTCAGGGGATGTTCGGTAGCCAACCAGAGTTTAGCATCTTCCGAAGAAGCAAGTGGAGAGAACTGTCGTCATGGTGACAACTAGGGCAGCGAAACAGGGAGTCGAGAACCATAGATCTCCGAGGTGGAAGGAAATCTTGGACCTATCGAGAACGACCGTAGGCGTGGAAGACAGAAAAAATTGCATTATGGTAGAAGACGTTTAATAAAAACTGTTTGCAGGGTACGCGAAGCTCCCAGTTACTCAGTTGTTCAGTTTTTTTAGTTACTCACTTACTCAGTTTTCAGTCTCAATCACAGTCTTATAAAACTTTATGTTCAGTATTTCACTCAGTTTACAGAAGTTAACCGCAGTAACGCGCAATTTATTTACTTAGTGCGAAGTTATATATGTATCGTTAGATTTCGAGTTCAATACGACAAACTTTAAAACTACTATTGAATTATTTGGCATCATGCAAACTAAAACATTAACAAGTGAAATAACGTCTCGATATTAGAACTTCTGTGCATCAACTTTGGATATTGTCTCATATCAGAACGTAATATGATTCAGACGTAACCATTCTAGTCGCGCAGACTCATGAACAGTAAGTAACTCAACACTCATAAACACTCGTGCACAACATTGCGCACATTTACGATCCAACTAAATAAAACGTGAATAGTCACATTAAGCAGTTTTGCAATAGACATTTATTTGAACACAACCACTAGTAATGGTTGCACTTACATAACACAGAACTCTATTAACTCTTATTATAAACGGGTAACGCCAATGGCACACGACGCATGCCACGAGTGAATCCTATTCGCGAGTTGCACAGTGATAGTGAACATCTAATCAGCGGAACTACTACTCACATGGGATCACCAGTGAACAGGAAATTTCACCGATGGAGTTTTGGATATTGTTACGTATCTCGTTGTGGAGTGTAGCTGCCGTGTTATTTTGCCACACGTTGGATACGTCAATTTGTTACGGGTCGGACGTCCGTCTAATCTGTAACGTGTATGAGTATAATGGGTGTAACGTGTCTTCTCTATACGTCGTCGCTTTAGAACGTAACTTACGCAGATTTTGTCCATTGCGAACGTACGAATAACCAGGTCTCGATGTTCTTACCTGTGGTTCACTAGGTGTGTGAAAATCCCGGGTGGTGCCAAATTGTTTTATTAAAACAATTAAAAAAATTTTAAGTTTGTATGACAAGTGCAGCTCGGCGGTGTGAAGAATTCAATTTGTTCCCGTCTCGCCTTGGCCGTCTGGATTGGGCCAGTAGTTAGTTGCATTGGCTGTGCGATTGCTCGTCGTCAATACCTATTTGCTAAAATGTACACAAATTTTTATCTACCTCCCAATGAAATTATAACACATTGGTTACACTCAGTACTTATTTATTTTCGGTTAACGATTAATTATTCAGTTAATACAAATTATGTTTTCTTTGGTAATACATTTGCACCGGTAGATTATATGAGACACATCTCTGGGGTTTGACAAATCGATCTTTGAACTTAACAACAGATATTCAGTAATGGCGTCTGTTGGAATTGTATACAAAATTATTATTGTTCGATCATCTCGGGTTCTTGAGATTGCGTTAAAAGGATTATTAATGATTACAACAATAAAAATACACACCCTTACATCAGTTAAACTTAAATAATATACTGTGTAGTTATAATTTGTTTATTGGAGTGTAGTAAGAGTGTTACAAAATATCGCTAACTAATGACAGGTTAAATTTGAAAGTTGATAAATTTTCAGTGTCTTAGTTTTTTAATTTAATCTTTAAAAGTAATTATGTGCAGTCTAGTGAGAGTTCAGCTTTCAGTGAGAAATAATTAACATGAGTTTATTCGGAAATTTGGGTAATTTAATAGATACTTAACACTTCAGTAGACTGGATGAACTCAGTTGATCTGGTAATAATGAATTAGGCTGCCATCATATTTAATTTTCAATTGTTCGGGGCTTCGGACATCTTTTTCAAGTTAATCGGCAATATATTATTTTCTTTTTTCTTTAATTCGGCTTCGACATCAGTTAAATGGCTTCAGCCATCGTCTGCTTCCTTGGTATTCACTTGTTAGTAATTTCGTTTGATATTTTAATTAACAATTTTGATCGTTCAAGAAGTGGCGTCTATTCAACAAGAGCGTCATATTACGAGTAAAGAAATCTAACGGTAAATTAGTAACCAAACGACTGTTGTTATATTAACCAATCAATCCTGATTGGTTAATTCTGAATTATGACTATTGTTATCAAATTTGAATTTTTATTCAAAATAGCTGTATATCTTCTTATTGTTTATATTCTTCTGTCATCTTCCCTACATATTAAATATTATCACCACTGTTATTATTTCCTTTCAAAGATTAATTTGGTACCACATAATGTATGGTTTTATAAAATATCAATGTTTGTACATTTATGTTAATATTTGGTATTTACATTTCTCCTTTAAATTAAGTTCTTATTCTAATATTTTTCCTTTAAACTGATTTACAAATTATTCTCGGCTATTTACTCACATTGAATTTATTAATTTCCTGGTTGTTTTTATACAATTTGCAATTATTTGTTATTGACAGTTATACATTTCCTAGGCCTAAGTAGCCATTGATTATTTTTACTTAATATATTCTAATTATATTTCATTTTATTACGTGTGTTGTTCTGTTATAATTGATTCATTTAGTGGTTGTTGTGTCTTGAATTCGTTAGTGTTCTGATTATGTGTCAAGATTACTTTCTATATCTTAATACCTAAAATATAACAATTAGGCCTATGAACTGTAAGCGTCCTTCAGCCATATCCTATCCATAAAATTAAAATGAACAATTCTTTACAAGTTATTAGTTACTGTTGGTTTAACATACATTTCATTCTTTTACTATTATTTTGAGTGAGAAACATCATCACTTCTTTCAAACTTTCTTAATTTATTTTCCCTTATAACATAGGGTGTTTATTAATTACATTCTTAATTTCTTAATTCTTTACTAATCCCTTTCTCCATTCCATGTTAACACAAACTGTTTATCTTACATGGGCTTTCTCCCCTGAATAACATCGTATCCTTTATCTATCTCTAATCTAAATACTATTTCTAATTACCCTTAACTATATAATTTTTATAAGCTCACTCTTAAATCAGTTATTGTTTCATCATTGATTTATCAAGTGTTTTCTTATCTATTATTATCTTTTTAATCATACTATCATTTACAATATTTTTTTCACGTATCACTTTCACCTTTAATTAATTGGTGTTTATCACTGATACACTCATTATTTTGGGGTATTTACACCTTCACTATTATCACTTGTTAAACTTTTATTTTAAGCGTTTATTGGTGGGTAATCCCTATTATTATTTTTCTTTGTCACTTAGTTACTTTCATTATATTTCTCACTATCTTTACAAATTTTATTTATATCTAATAAGTTCATGTCTTTTTCTAGATTTCTTACTTACATATACTACTAATTCGTGGGTTAGTGTATTTTTATTTAACGGTGTTTTATTAATTATGAATTACATTTGTCACTTAGACAATACTAATATTTCTTTTTTATATTGGTTATTCACCGGTTTCGTTTCCTTTATGATATTTGATGGTATCATCTCCCCCTTCCCTATTCTACACTATTTGTCTGTGTTTTATCACCTTGGTTCACTTTATTTTCTTTATAGTTGGTTTGTTCCATTTTTAATTTCATTTTTCTTCTCCTTCACTTCCATCTTGTTTCACTTTATTTTGGTTATTATCTGGCCAATCTCTGGGGTTGGGTCAATGTCATTTGTCTGTCAGTCTAGTTTGTATTTTTTATTTAATAATCACCTTTGGTTTACTATTCTTCCTCCTTCTTTCTTAATTTCATTTACCATTTTTATTCTCTTTATTATTTATGTATTAAAATATATTATTTCTTAGCATTTCTTACATACTTATAGATATCAAATATGATCTGAATTTGGCGATGTTATAATATACACAATATCAAGTTAAGTCCTCATGATATTTATGCTATAATAATACTGCTGCTCTGTCTCTTTTCCAAGAACCAACACCTTTGAGAAATTATATATATCAATCGTAAAGATAATGTTAAAATATAAAAGCTACTCACCTGAGACACACAATGAACGCATTAGTTTACAGTGAAGAATATTTGATTGTCTATGTTTTATGTATATTTATAGTGTTGTATGTTATGTTTTTCAGCTAGCAACGAAAACGGATTATATTGTGATTTGTGTTCTTATATGTTTCTGAATGTATTTTCAGGTCATAATTTACATTTGTGTATCAGAAGTTTATTTGAATAATGTATAATAAATAAGCATTTTATTCGTTATGTATTTTATACATTCATTATTGTCACAAACCTTAGTATCAAAACACACTAACGTCAACTGATTTGTTTTAATAAATGTTCTTATATTGTTTTTTATAACGACAAACATAGAGTCTCAGTAGTTATGCTAATTAATAATGAATACACTCAATTATCAGAGTAATTAATACGTTTACATAATTAGATCAATTCGACACATTTTAGTCTAATTGAATAATTTACAATTTGCATAAATTAGCATAATTAACATTATAAAATTAATGGCGCCCATCGCATGGCAAAAGAGCAGGCAGTAGGTAGATTAAGTAAATTAACATAAAATTAGAATAAGATTCTTTAGTGTAAAGCTGGTCTGACTGGATGCTCACGCGAAGTAAAAAGGCAAAAATGACTAGTAGTTCCGATAGCATGAACTTCGAGGTCAATAACCAACAAGGTGTGCCCGATACCGAAGATGAGAACTCGCCGATCGAGTCAAATATGTTTGAAGAGACGCAATACGTCAGTGCGCGGGGACAGGAGTCCCAACCACAAGAAGAGGTAACATTACGTTCATTATTGGACTTCATGCGCAAGGAGAATGAGAAACTTGAGGAAGTCAGAAGAGAACAGAGTGAGAAATTTGAGGAAGCCAGAAGAGAAACAAACGAAAACAACAAATTACTCAGCGAGAAGCTGGATAAACACACGGAAGAAGTCACGCAACAGGTGGCCAAGCAGATCATGCAAATACGCGCAGAAATGCGTGAATACAAGAGCGCTTGGGACGAAAAAATAAGCGAAGTCCAGAAGAAACAGGATGAAACAATAAAAGAATTGAAAGATGACACCAATGAGAAGTTTGAAGAAATACGGGAGACCAGAGAAGCAGACCGCCAAGAATTGAAAAGCATAGCCCAAAACACGCAAACGAATATTAAAAAGGTTAGTAACAAATTAGAAATGCACATTAAGGACAACTACAAGAAACAGGAGGAATTGAAAGACGAACTATATCAGACCATAAGACAACAACAACAAGAGCAGGAGATACAAACAACGCGATACAACAGAAAATCGAAGAAGTAGACGGCAGACAGAAAACAACGGAGCTGAAGCTGGTCGAAAACGACAAGGAGAAGACGACCCGTATAAACGAATTGAAGTGTCACTTGGAGCGATTACAACAACAGCTAATTGAATGTGAGTCTGGACCAATTAATAGGGTCAACGGACAGATACACGTAGAGCTCAAATACAACGGGACCGATAGATTCCCATTGTAATTCCTCAAGGAATTGTCGGAAATCCAAGAATTGTATTACTCTAATAATGATATCAAATGGATAGGCAAGCATTTAGAAATGGATGCAGGAATATGGTGGCGCGTGATTCGGAATCAAATATCCACATTCGAAGAATTCAGAGAGGCGTTTACCTTGAAGTATTGGGGACAGGAGCGACAGGATTGTATTCGTGATAACCTCGAATATGGAAGGTATGATTACGGCCATACAGTATGTTGAAAGAATTTTATTGGAGAGCAGGCAATTAACACCCACATTACTGATCGTCAATTGATCAAAAAGATTTCTCGCCACTTTGGACGGGATTTGCAACTTGCCGTGATCACACGTGGGATTACGAGAATACCAAATTTTTAGGCGTTAATCACTGAGTACACGAACATTCAGCCGTGTAACAAAAATAACTTTAGGTTACACTACAGGCCTACTAACGAAGAGAGGGTAAATAGTCGAGGGAGAGAAAACTTTCACAATAAAAGCGAAACGGACCAGAAACGAGTTTGGCATGAACGACCACAAAGGGGCCGTTATGACAATAAGCAGTTCGTCGACGCCGTAAATACTATGGAATTCACTAGTAGTGGTGCGGTTACAAGCGGCGCGGTCAATGACACTACCCCAAGGACGAGTACCAGCGACAATAATAACAAAAAAAAAAAAACAACACGACTCGGTGAATGAGATAGTTATTTTAAATAACCCCAACTCGCACAACAATGTAAATATTTTGTTACCGGATTTGAGAAGTGAATTATTACAAGAAGAGGATGAAGAAATTGTCAAACAAATATTAAAATGCCCAGAAATAATCATTAAATTTAATAATGGTATTACCGTACCGGCTTTGATTGATACCGGTAGCGTGATCAATGGCTTATCAGAAGCATGGTTCAACGATAACAAGAAAAACATCGAGCCTTATGAAATATTACCAATGACAAATACTCTCATTATAAGTGCCGTAGCGAATAAGTCAAAGCTAATTAGAAAACAAATACTATGTGACATTGAAATTGACGGTGTTAAAAACGAGTGTATCTTCTTAATCATACCAGAACTTATTAAACCTTGTATACTAGGAATAAGCTTCTTACAAGAAATGGGATGCCGTATCGATATTGGAAATAGGAGAATCGAATTAAGAAATAAAGCTGATGAAGAGGAGTACGCTGTACCAATCATGAATATTGAATTGCTGAATAGTGAAGAGGAAGAAGAGAATCTGCGATGCATCGACGAGAAGATAGAAAATATAGATTGTAAGGATGAAGGTATATTGGAACGTCTCAAGGAAATTTTAATAAGATATAGGAATGTATTCAGGGAATGTCCGGGAAGAATAGAAGGATACTCACACGAATTTCAGGTTACGGACAGGACGCCTTACTTTCAAAGAGGTTGGCCTGTGCCGCTTGCCTACAAGGATAAGGTGAATGATGAGTTCAACCGGATGCTGCGATACGGGGTGATTGAACGCTGCAGCAGCCCGTATGTCAACCCACTCGTCACGGTGATCAAAAAGGATGGAAGGGTTCGCCTGTGCCTTGATGCAAGAAAAGTGAACAGTGTGACAATATCAGACTACGAAGGCGTTTCCCCGATAAATGAGATATTAGCGAGATGTGGTGAAATGCGATACATATCGACAGTCGATCTATCCAGCAGTTTTTGGCAAGTTCCATTAAAACCAGAGTGCCTGAACTTTACAGCTTTCATGTATGACGGCAGGTGCTACCGGTTCACAGTGACACCGTTCGGACTCAGTACAGTTCTGTGGCGCTGACGCGAGGATTGGATGTAGCCCTAGAAGAAGAAATTAAAAGGAACACAATAATATACGTAGATGATTGTCTATGTTATTCCAACAACATCAAAGCACACTTGGAAGCGTTATTAAACAATCTCAATAAAGCGAACTTAACCGTCAACCTCACCAAATCACAATTCTTCAGGCAGGAGATCTCGTACCTTGGGTACCGATTAACGACATGAGGAATCCAAGCAACAGAAGACAAGGTAAAAGCCATTATGAAATTCCCTACGCCCAAGAACCAGAAACAACTAAAAGGCTTCTTAGGTGTTACTGACGTTTACAATCGCTTTACAACTAAGTACGCAGAGGCGACTCAACCGTTGCATGAATTATTAAAGAAAGGACGCCAAGTTTTCTTGGACAACCGAGCTATAGGAGTGCCTTCAGAAAGTCAAGAATTTATTTGTGGATGCTGTAATTTGTGATACCGAACCAGAGGTATTACATACAGTGTGACGCTAGCAATTTTGCGTACGGTGGCCAACTCTATCAACTCGACGAAGAAGGGAAGATTGGCGTGATTGCTTTCACTAGCAAGACATTTAAAGGTGCGGAACGGAACTATTATACAACAGAGAAAGAACTCTTCAATATTGTTCGGTGTTTAGAGAAATTCCGTATGTATATCTGAGGCCAACCTTTGACCATAATCACCGACAATAAGGCATTAACTTTTATGCATAAATGTCAGCTGAATAATTCACGAATTACACGGTGGATTCTCACAGTGCAAGAATACAAATTCGACATCATTCATTGTAAAGGTAAAGATAATGTAGTCGCAGATATTTTGAGCAGATACCCAGCCGACGCGAAGCCTGATGAGGTCAATGACGACACACATGAATACTTAATCAACTATTTAATTATTAAAATGAACCATGATGCAAGTAAGATCATCAAAGACATTGGGAGACAACAGCTTGATGACAATAAACTTAAGATAATTATTGACAAGATCAAGGACGAAAATTTAGATCAAGAGCTAAGCAAATTTTATAAGTATGTTAGCAATAAATTGTATAGACAACAATGAGATGAATGGAAGTTGTACGTACCCAATAATGTATCCGATAATTTAATTGCGGAGATTCATCGGATGTATGGACATCTGGGACCAAAAAAGTGCATAAAGATGTTGCAAGAGCACTTTACATTTGATCAGATGTTGAAGAAAGTGAAGGCTTACATTCGAATGTGTGACACTTGCCAGAAGTGCAAGGACACTAATAACAAAATGTTGTTTGGAGGGACTAGAGTTGTGGTACCTTCAGCGAAAGGAGATCTTATCACCGCAGATTACTATGGACCCCTACCGACGGGAGCAGGAGGTGTCAAATATTTACTTGTGATAGTAGACAACTTCACAAAATATGTCAAGTTGTTTACACTGTGGAGAGCAACAACTACCACAACGTTACGAAGAGTGAAGAATTACTGCGAGGAGTTTGGGCAACCGAAGGCCATTCTGACCGATAACGGAACTCAGTTCACCTCAAAGAAATGGGTCAATGGACTAAAGGAATTAAATATACAGGCGAAATATACAGCGATACGGAATCCTTGTGCCAACTTAGCCGAAAGGATCAACTGACAGCTTGGCAATCTATTTCGGATTTTCGTACATGATCAACATACCAAGTGGTCATAGTATGTAAGAACAATTGAAGCATGCATAAACGAAGTGTATCATGAGACAATTGAAATAACTCCTCATGAAGCGCACCTAGGTAAAAGACCAACTCGAGCATGGGAAAAATGCTTAGATAAGGAAGTTATCGATATTAAGGGAAGTTTTAACAGCAACATATTTGTAAAAATTAAAGAAAAGAGAGAAAAGCATGCAAAACGCATCAATGAAAGTAAGAAGATTACGAAATTCGCAATTGGCGACAAAGTATTGATAAGAACTTACTATCAATCAGACGCTACACTGAAGAAGATTGATAAATTCTTTGAACTTTTTTCCGGACCGTATAAAGTTAACCGAATCCTCGGAGATGCCACGTACGAGCTTGTTGATTGTGACAACAATAAGGTGCGAGGAAAATTTAACATACGGCAAATCAAGAAGTACTATGCGCAGGCGGAAAAGGTACAAGTTACACAGGGATGTGGAAGTAATATTGACAGTCAGATGGCTGTGGGGGAGCACAAGTATTAGGTGATTGTCCCGCGAAGCCAGTCCAACTAGCTAAAGAATAAAACGTGCAACATAATATCATGTATAATTTAAAGTTCATGTAATTCTTTAGATCACGATGTATTTAATTAACGACACTAATCAGATATCAAATAACTAATGTCTATAAAGCATCTTGATAACACGAGCCATGAATAAAAAGACACGTATGGTGCAGAACTTTGATTAAATGTGCAGCAATAAATTGCTGAAGATATAGTGAACACGTGAATGGACACGTAGAATAAGCAAGTAGCATAGAATCAACAATTCAAATGTGAGGGTGATCATTTGAAACCTTATAGAACAAAGTTGTCAATGTACATTACAATGAGATAAAATGAATTCTTAGTTGATCATAGATTGTATATATATTTTATTAATTAGTATGAACGATAATAATATAGGTTGCAAGTTGATATATGATGATGATTAATAATTCTATATATGTGTTTATTTATTTAACAATTGTAGTCTGTGGGACACTTGAAATGAATTAAAGATATTGTTTATTATAGTGTGGTTAACACAATATGATTAATTGAGTTTAATGTTAGCAGATCGTCATCTCATTCATTATATTGTAAGTATATAGCATAGGAGACCAAAAACAAAGTGTCTAATGATTAGACATAAGTATTTATTGTATCTTCATTTATTATTATGAAACAATCTTGTACGATCCATTTACACACGTATAGTATGTAAAATACGTTCATTCTTGCTCAGATGTGTAGCAATAAATTCCTGTATTCAATTAAGACCAAAAGATAGGGAATATCTATCAATACACGCTATACAAAGGAAATTAGGTCACCCAACCATGGCCGTTCCCAAAGAAGACGTCCACGACAAGGACAGAGCGCGGAAATTGGATCAGATTGTCTCCTGTGGACCCAACATCCAATCCAATTTGGGGACGCTATGCGATAAAAAATTTTCAAATTCATAATTTTCTGATCCAGAAGTGCGTTTGCACACGGTCAAGTCACCAACCCAAGCCAGAGCAATAAATAAAGACAATTAAGAACACGTCAACCCAACGCCAGTTACGAGACAATGAGAGAACGTTTGACTTAACGCAACAAAAGAAATTGGGATCGACTTTGACAGACCAAACTCAACTCAAATTTACGACATCACAACAAACCGAACAAAAGCAGAGTCCAGTGGCACGGGTACGCAGAAATTGTAACGAGGAGACGCTGTAGGGTTAAATCAAAGCGTGTGAACCTAAGAAAGAGATACTCACTGACAAAGGGTTTAGAAAGGTCTTACCAAGTACAGAGACAATGCAGCATACACCAAATGAATACAGACGACGATGTCGCACAGCGTGATAACAACGCCAGAGTGACAACTGATATTTACGACGAGAAACCGTGGAGGCAGCTCAGGATGACAGCGAGCAAGAAGCTGTTAATTGGCAGAAAAAAGACGAAGGGTAGTTGAACAATGAACAGGACGCTACAGATTGTTAGCAAGCAAGTAACAACGGACCTTGGGAAACTCATAAGAACAAAGGTTTGACGGACAGGCGAGCAATTACTCTATATTCTCAGAAATAGTGTGATGCCCTTCGCTGTGTATTTCAGGGGATGTTCGGTAGCCAACCAGAGTTAAGCATCTTCCGAAGAAGCAAGTGGAGAGAACTGTCATCATGGTGACAACTATGGCAGCGAATCAGGGAGTCGAGAACCATAGATCTCCGAGGTGGAAGGAAATCTTGGACCTATCGAGAACGACCGTAGGCGTGGAAGACAGAAAATTGCATTATGGTAGAAGATGTTTAATAAAAACTGTTTGCAGTGTACGCGAAGCTCCCAGTTACTCAGTTGTTCAGTTTTTTTAGTTACTCACTTACTCAGTTTTCAGTCTCAATCACAGTCTTATAAAACTTTATGTTCAGTATTTCACTCAGTTTACAGAAGTTAACCGCAGTAACGCGCAAGTTATTTACTTAGTGCGAAGTTATATAAGTATCGTTAGATTTCGAGTTCAATACAACAAACTTTAAAAGTACTATTGAATTATTCGGCATCATGCAAACTAAAACATTAACAAGTGAAATAACGTCTCAATATTAGAACTTTTGTGCATCAACTTTGGATATTGTGACTCATATCAGAACGTAATATGATTCAGACGTAACCATTCTAGTCGCGCAGACTCATGAACAGTAAGTGACTCAACACTCATAAACACTCGTGCACAACATTGTGCACATTTACGATCCAACTAAATAAAACGTGAATAGTCACATGAAGCAGTTTTGCAATAGACATTTATTTGAACACAACCACTAGTAATGGTTGCACTTACATAACACAGAACTCTATAAACTCTTATTATAAATGGGTAACGCCAATGGCACACGACGCATGCCACGAGTGCATCCTATTCGTGAGTTGCATAGTGATAGTGAACATCTAATCAGCGGAACTACTACTCACATGGGATCACCAGTGAACAGGAAATTTCACCGATGGAGTTTTGGATATTCACAATATCAAGTCAAGTCCTCATGATATTTATGCTATAATAATACTGCTGCTCTGTATTTTTTCCAAGAACCAACACCTTTGAGAAATTATATATATCAATCGTAAAGATAATGTTAAAATATAAAAGCTACTCATCTGAGACACATAATGAACGCCTTAGTTTAGAGTGAAGAATATTTGATTGTCTATGTTTTATGTATATTTATAGTGTTGTATGTTATGTTTTTCAGCTAGCAACGAAAACGGATTATATTGTGATTTGTGTTCTTATATGTTTCTGAATGTATTTTCAGGTCATAATTTACATTTGTGTATCAAAGTTTATTTGAATAATGTATAATAAATAAGCATTTTATTCGTTATGTATTTTATGCGTTCATTATTGTCACAAACCTTAGTATCAAAACACACTAACGTCAACTGATTTGTTTTAATAAATGTTCTTATATTGTTTTTTATAACGACAAACATAGAGTCTCAGTAATTATGCTAATTAATAAAGAATACACTCAATTATCAGAGTAATTAATACGTTTACATAATTAGATCAATTCGACACATTTTAGTCTAATTGAATAATTTACAATTTGCATAAATTAGCATAATTATCATTATAAAATTAATGGCGCCCATCGCATGGCAAAAGAGCAGGCAGTAGGTAGATTAAGTAAATTAACGTAAAATTAGAATAAGATTCTTTAGTGTAAAGCTGGTTTGACTGGGTGCTCACGCGAAGTAAAAAGGCAAAAATGACTAGTAGTTCCGATAGCATGAACTTCGAGGTCAATAACCAACAAGGTGTGCCCGATACCGAAGATGAGAACTCGCCGATCGAGTCAAATATGATTGAAGAGACGCAAAACATCAGAGCGTGGGGACAGGAGCCCCAACCACAAGAGGTAACATTACGTTCATTAATGGACTTCATGCGCAAGCAGAATGAGAAACTTGAGGAAGTCAGAAGAGAACAGAGTGAGAAATTTGAGGAAGCCAGAAGAGAAACAAACGAAAACAACAAATTACTTAGCGAGAAGCTGGATAAACACAAGGAAGAAGTCACGCAACAGGTGGCCGAGCAGATCATGCAAATACGCGCAGAAATGCGTGAATACAAGAGCGCTTGGGACGAAAAAATAAGCGAAGTCCAGAAGAAACAGGATGAAACCATAAAAGAATTGAAAGATGACACCAATAAGAAGTTTGAAGAAATACGGGAGACCAGAGAAGCAGACCGCCAAGAATTGAAAAGCATAGCCCAAAACACGCAAACGAATATTAAAAAGGTTAGTAACAAATTAGAAATGCACATTAAGGACAACTACAAGAAACAGGAGGAATTGAAAGCCGAACTATATCAGACCATAAGACAAAACAACAACAAGAGCAGGGAGATGCAAACAACGCGATACAACAGAAAATCGAAGAAGTAGACGGCAGACAGAAAACAACGGAGCTGAAGCTGGACGAAAACGCCAGGGAGAAGACGAACCGTATAAACGAATTGAAGTGTCACCTGGAGCGATTACGACAGCTAATTGAATGTGAGTCTGGACCAATTAATAGGGTCAACGGACAGATACACGTAGAGCTCAAATACAACGGGACCGATAGATTCCCAATGGAATTCCTCACGGAATTGTCGGAAATCCAAGAATTGTATTACTCTAATAATGATATCAAATGGATAGGCAAGCATTTAGAAATGGATGCAGGAATATGGTGGCGCGTGATTCGGAATCAAATATCAACATTTGAAGAATTCAAAGAGGCGTTTACCTTGAAGTATTGGGGACAGGAGCGTCAGGATGGTATTCGTGAGAACCTCGAATATGGAAGGTATGAGTGGAACGGACCGATTACGGCCATACAGTATGTTGAAAGAATTTTATTGGAGAGCAGGCAATTAACACCCACATTAACCGATCGTCAATTGATCAAAAAGATTTCTCGCACTTTGGACGGGATTTGCAACTTGCCGTGATTACGACAATACCAAATTTCGAGGCGCTAATCACTGAGTACACGAACATTCAGCCGTGTAACGAAAATAACTTTAGGTTACACTACAGGCCTACTAACGAAGAGAGGGTAAATAGTCGAGGGAGAGAAAACTTTCATAATAAAAGCGAAACGGACCAGAAACGAGTTTGGCATGAACGACCACAAAGGGGCCGTTATGACAATAAGCAGTTCGTCGACGCCGTAAATACTATGGAATTCACTAGTAGTGGTGCGGGTACAAGCGGCGCGGTCAATGACGCTACCCTAAGGACAAGTACCAGCGACAATAATAACAAAAAAAAAAAACCTGACTCAGTGAATGAGATAGCTATTTTAAATAACCCCGATTCGCACAACAATGTAAATATTTTGTTACCGGATTTGAGAAGTGAATTATTACAAGAAGAGGATGAAGAAATTGTCAAACAAATATTAAAATGCCCAGAAATAATCATTAAATTTAATAATGGTATTACCGTACCGGCTTTGATTGATACCGGTAGCGTGATCAATGGCTTATCAGAAGCATGGTTCAACGATAACAAGAAAAACATCGAGCCTTATGAAATATTACCAATGACAAATACTCTCATTATAAGTGCCGTAGCGAATAAGTCAAAGCTAATTAGAAAACAAATACTATGTGACATTGAAATTGACGGTGTTAAAAACGAGTGTGTCTTCTTAATCATACCAGAACTTATTAAACCTTGTATACTAGGAATAAGCTTCTTACAAGAAATGGGATGCCGTATCGATATTGGAAATAGGAGAATCGAATTAAGAAATAAAGCTGATGAAGAGGAGTACGCTGTACCAATCATGAATATTGAATTGCTGAATAGTGAAGAGGAAGAAGAGATTCTGCGATGCATCGACGAGAAGATAGAAAATATAGATTGTAAGGATGAAGGTATATTGGAACGTCTCAAGGAAATTTTAATAAGAAATA
This sequence comes from Magicicada septendecula, assembly GCA_034769895.1. Classification (NCBI taxonomy): domain Eukaryota; kingdom Metazoa; phylum Arthropoda; class Insecta; order Hemiptera; family Cicadidae; genus Magicicada; species Magicicada septendecula. The sequence goes on from CM068373.1 coordinate 264,011,838, forward strand.
GGAATGTATTCAGGGAATGTCCGGGGAGAATAGAAGGATACTCACACGAATTTCAGGTTACGGACAGGACCCCTTACTTTCAAAGAGGTTGGCCTGTGCCGCTTGCCTACAAGGATAAGGTGAATGATGAGATCAACTGGATGCTGCGATACGGGGTGATTGAATGCTGCAGCAGCCCGTATGTCAACCCACTCGTCACGGTGATCAAAAAGGATGGAAGGGTTCGCCTGTGCCTTGATGCAAGAAAAGTGAACAGTGTGACAATACCAGACTACGAAGGCGTTTCCCCGATAAATGAGATATTAGCGAGATGTGGTGAAATGTGATACATATCGACAGTCGATCTATCCAGCAGTTTTTGGCAAGTTCCATTAAAACCAGAATGCCTGAACTTTACAGCATTCATGTATGAAGGCAGGTGCTATCGGTTCACAGTGACACCGTTCGGACTCAGTACAGTTCTGCGGCGCTGACGCGAGGATTGGATGTAGCCCTAGAAGAAGAAATTAAAAGGAACACAATAATATACGTAGATGATTGTCTATGTTATTCCAACAACATCGAAGCACACTTGGAAGCGTTATTAAACAATCTCAATAAAGCAAACTTAACCGTCAACCTCGCCAAATCACAATTCTTCAGGCAGGAGATCTCGTACCTTGGGTACCGATTAACGACATGAGGAATCCAAGCAACAGAAGACAAGGTAAAAGCCATTATGAAATTCCCTACGCCCAAGAACCAGAAACAATTAAAAGGCTTCTTAGGTGTTACTAACGTTTACAATCGCTTTACAACTAAGTACGCAGAGGCGACTCAACCGTTGCATGAATTATTAAAGAAAGGACGCCAAGTTTTCTTGGACAACCGAGCTATAGGATTGCCTTCAGAAAGTCAAGAATTTATTTGTGGATGCTGTAATTTTAAAATTCCCACGACCGAACCAGAGGTATTACATACAGTGTGACGCTAGCAATTTTGCGTACGGTGGCCAACTCTATCAACTCGACAAAGAAGGGAAGATTGGCGTGATTGCTTTCACTAGCAAGACATTTAAAGGTGCGGAACGGAACTATTATACAACAGAGAAAGAACTCTTCAATATTGTTCGGTGTTTAGAGAAATTCCGTATGTATATCTGAGGCCAACCTTTGACCATAATCACCGACAATAAGGCATTAACTTTTATGCATAAATGTCATCTGAATAATTCACGAATTACACGGTGGATTCTCACAGTGCAAGAATACAAATTCGACATCATTCATTGTAAAGGTAAAGATAATGTAGTCGCAGATATTTTGAGCAGATACCCAGCCGACGCGAAGCCTGATGAGGTCAATGATGACACGCATGAATACTTAATCAACTATTTAATTATTAAAATGAACCATGATGTAAGTAAGATCATAAAAGACATTGGGAGACACCAGCTTGATGACAATAAACTTAAGATAATTATTGACAAGATCAAGGAAGAAAATTTAGATCAAGAGCTAAGCAAATTTTATAAGTATGTTAGCAATAAATTGTATAGACGACAACGAGATGAATGGAAGTTGTACGTACCCAATAATGTATCCGATAATTTAATTGCGGAGATTCATCGGATGTATGGACATCTGGGACCAAAAAAGTGCATAAAGATGTTGCAAGAGCACTTTACATTTGATCAGATGTTCAAGAAAGTGAAGGCTTACATTCGAACGTGTGACACTTGCCAGAAGTGCAAGGACACTAATAACAAAATGTTGTTTGGAGGGACTAGAGTTGTGGTACCTTCAGCGAAAGGAGATCTTATCACCGCAGATTACTATGGACCCCTACCGACGGGAGCAGGAGGTGTCAAATATTTACTTGTGATAGTAGACAATTTCACAAAATATGTCAAGTTGTTTACGCTGCGGAGAGCAACAACTACCACAATGTTACGAAGAGTGAAGAATTACTGCGAGGAGTTTGGGCAACCGAAGGCCATTCTGACTGATAACGGAACTCAGTTCACCTCAAAGAAATGGGTCAATGGACTAAAGGAATTAAATATACAGCCGAAATATACAGCGATACGGAATCCTTGTGCCAACCTAGCTGAAAGGATCAACTGACAGCATGGCAATCTATTTCGGATTTTCGTACATGATCAACACACCAAGTGGTCACAGTATGTAAGAACAATTGAAGCATGCATAAACGAAGTGTATCATGAGACAATTGAAATAACTCCTCATGAAGCGCACCTAGGTAAAAGACCAACTCGAGCATGGGAAAAATGCTTAGATAAGGAAGTTATCGATAATAAGGGAAGTTTTAACAGCAACATATCTGTAAAAATTAAAGAAAAGAGAGAAAAGCCTGCAAAATGCAGCAATGAAAGTAAGAAGATTACGAAATTCGCAACTGGCGACAAAGTATTGATAAGAACTTACTATCAATCAGACGCTACACTGAAGAAGATTGATAAATTCTTTGAACTTTTTTCCGGACCGTATAAAGTTAACCGAATCCTCGGAGATGCCACGTACGAGCTTGTTGATTGTGACAACAACAATAAGGTGCGAGGAAAATTTAACATACGGCAAATCAAGAAGTACTATGCGCAGGCGGAAAAGGTACAAGTTACACAGGGATGTGGAAGTAATATTGACAGTCAGATGGCTGTGGGGGAGCACAAGTATTAGGTGATTGTCCCGCAAAGCCAGTCCAACTAGCTAAAGAATAAAACGTGTAACATAATAGCATGTATAATTTAAAGTTCATGTAATTCTTTAGATCACGATGTATTTAATTAACGACACTAATCAGATATCAAGTAACTAATGTCTATAAAGCACCTCGATAACACGTGCCTTGAATAAAAAGACACTTATGGTGCAGAACTTTGATTAAATGTGCAGCAATAAATTGCTGAAGATATAGTGAACACGTGAATGGACACGTAGAATAAGCAAGTAGCATAGAATCAACAATTCAAATGTGAGGGTGATCATTTGAAACCTTATAGAACAAAGTTGTCAATGTACATTACAATGAGATAAAATGAATTCTCAGTTGATCATAGATTGTATATATATTTTATTAATTAGTATGAACGATAATAATATAGGTTGCAAGTTGATATATGATGATGATTAATAATTCTATATATGTGTTTATTTATTTAACAATTGTAGTCTGTGGGACACTTGAAATGAATTAAAGATATTGTTTATTATAGTGTGGTTAACACAATATGATTAATTGAGTTTAATGTTAGCAGATCGTCATCTCATTCATTATATTGTAAGTATATAGCATAGGAGACCAAAAACAAAGTGTCTAATGATTAGACATAAGTATTTATTGTATCTTCATTTATTATTATGAAACAATCTTGTACGATCCATTTACACACGTATAGTATGTAAAATACGTTCATTCTTGCTCAGATGTGTAGCAATAAATTCCTGTATTCAATTAAGACCAAAAGATAGGGAATATCTATCAATACACGCTATACAAAGGAAATTAGGTCACCCAACCATGGCCGTTCCCAAAGAAGACGTCCACGACAAGGACAGAGCGCGGAAATTGGATCAGATTGTCTCCTGTGGACACGTTTGCACACGGTCAAGTCACCAACCCAAGCCAGAGCAATAAATAAAGACAATTAAGAACACGTCAACCCGACGCCAGTTACGAGACAATGAGAGAACGTTTGACTTAACGCAACAAAAGAAATTGGGATCGACTTTGACAGACCAAACTCAACTCAAATTTACGACATCACAACAAACCGAACAAAAGCAGAATCCAGTGGCACGGGTACGCAGAAATTGTAACGAGGAGACGCTGTAGGGTTAAATCAAAGCGTGTGAACCTAAGAAAGAGATACTCACTGACAAAGGATTTAGAAAGGTCTTACCAAGTACAGAGACAATGCAGCATACACCAAATGAATACAGACGACGATGTCGCACAGCGTGAAAACAACCCCAGAGTGACAACTGATATTTACGACGAGAAACCGTGGAGGCAGCTCAGGATTACAGCGAGCAAGAAGCTGTTAATTGGTAGAAAAAAGACGAAGGGTAGTTGAACAATGAACAGGACGCTACAGATTGTTAGCAAGCAAGTAACAACGGACCTTGGGAAACTCAAAGAACAAAGGTTTGACAGACAGGCGAGCAATTACTCTATATTCTCAGAAATAGTGCGATGCTCTTCGCTGTGTATTTCAGGGGATGTTCGGTAGCCAACCAGAGTTTAGCATCTTCCGAAGAAGCAAGTGGAGAGAACTGTCGTCATGGTGACAACTAGGGCAGCGAATCAGGGAGTCGAGAACCATAGATCTCCGAGGTGGAAGGAAATCTTGGACCTATCGAGAACGACCGTAGGCGTGGAAGACAGAAAATTGCACTATGGTAGAAGACGTTTAATAAAAACTGTTTGCAGGGTACGCGAAGCTCCCAGTTACTCAGTTGTCCAGACTTTTTAGTTACTCACTTACTCAGTTTTCAGTCTCAATCACAGTCTTATAAAACTTTATGTTCAGTATTTCACTCAGTTTACAGAAGTTAACCGCAGTAACGCGCAATTTATTTACTTAGTGCGAAGTTATATAAGTATCATTAGATTTCGAGTTCAATACGACAAACTTTAAAAGTACTATTGAATTATTCGGCATCATGCAAACTAAAACATTAACAAGTGAAATAACGTCTCAATATTAGAACTTTTGTGCATCAACTTTGGATATTGTGACTCATATCAGAACGTAATATGATTCAGACGTAACCATTCTAGTTGCGCAGACTCATGAACAGTAAGTGACTCAACACTCATAAACACTCGTGCACAACATTGCGCACATTTACGATCCAACTAAATAAAACGTGAATAGTCACATGAAGCAGTTTTGCAATAGACATTTATTTGAACACAACCACTAGTAATGGTTGCACTTACATAACACAGAACTCTATAAACTCTTATTATAAATGGGTAACGCCAATGGCACATGACGCATGCCACGAGTGAATCCTATTCGTGAGTTGCATAGTGATAGTGAACATCTAATCAGCAGAACTACTACTCACATGGGATCACCAGTGAACAGGAAATTTCACCGATGGAGTTTTGGATATTCACAATATCAAGTCAAGTCCTCATGATATTTATGCTATAATAATACTGCTGCTCTGTCTTTTTTCCAAGAACCAACACCTTTGAGAAATTATATATCAATCGTAAAGATAATGTTAAAATATAAAAGCTACTCATCTGAGACACATAATGAACGCCTTAGTTTAGAGTGAATAATATTTGATTGTCTATGTTTTATGTATATTTATAGTGTTGTATGTTATGTTTTTCAGCTAGCAACGAAAACGGATTATATTGTGATTTGTGTTCTTATATGTTTCTGAATGTATTTTCAGGTCATAATTTACATTTGTGTATCAGAAGTTTATTTGAATAATGTATAATAAATAAGCATTTTATTCTTTATGTATTTTATGCGTTCATTATTGTCACACAGGAAAGTACAAGCAGGATTTAGAGAAGGTTATTCCTGTACGGACCAGATCAATACACTGCGTATAATTATAGAACAATCCACGGAGCTGCAGTCGTCACTGTATATACTATTTGTAGACTTTGAAAAGGCGTTTGATAGTGTAATGAGGAAGAAGATGTGGAAAGCCATGAAAGAGTTTGGGATTCCAAAGAAAATTATTACGTTAACTCAAGAAATGTATGAGAACTACACATGTCAAGTTTTACACCAGGGGATGTTGTCCGAGCCCATCCCAGTAGATAAAGGAGTGAAGCAAGGATGTTTGCTGTCACCAATATTATTTATTATGGTGCTGGATCTCATGATGAAGAAGGCAATGAATCGCCGAAGAGGAATTCAGTGGGGACTGACAGATAGGTTGGAGGACTTGGACTTCGCGGATGACCTGTGCTTGCTAACCAACAGTTTTAAGGATATGGAAGCAAAGCTGAACGATTTAAAAACCGAAGCATCAGAGGTGGGATTGAAGATTAATGGAAATAAAACCAAGGAGATGCGTTATAATAACCGCAATAAGGCACTATTATTTTTAGGAAACCAAGAGATCGAACAAGTCAAACAGTTTTGTTACCTGGGAAGTATGGTCACCACGGAGGGAGGAACCATAGAGGATATAGGAAATAGAATAAATAAGGCTAAAGGAGCATTTGCAATGCTGAGACCAATCTGGAAATCAAGGGAACTTAACACCAATACCAAACTACGCATCTTCAATACAAATGTCAAGTCGGTACTGCTCTATGGGTGTGAAACTTGGAAGACTAACAAACAACTGATTAGCAGACTCCAAACATTCGTGAACAGAAGTTTGCGGAATATCCTGAGGATATGGTGGCCACAAGTTATCTCCAATGAAGAGCTGTGGAGAAGAACCCATCAAACACCCATTGACATTGAGATGCATCGTAGGAAATGGAAGTGGATTGGGCATACATTACGACGAGATGGAGACAACATAGCAAGACAAGCCCTGGAATGGAACCCACAAGGTAGCAGGAGAAGAGGCAGACCAAGGAACACATGGAGGAGGAGTGTAATAGCGGAAGGGATGGAGAAAGGAGGGAAGACCTGGCCCGAAATCACGACGATGGCGCGGAACAGAGTCCTGTGGCGGAAGTTCATTGATGCCCTATGCTCCACTTAGGAGATGCAGGAATAATGATGATGATTATTGTCACAAACCTTAGTATCAAAACACACTAACGTCAACTGATTTGTTTTAATAAATGTTCTTATATTGTTTTTTATAACGACAAACATAGAGTCTCAGTAATTATGCTAATTAATAATGAATACACTCAATTATCAGAGTAATTAATATGTTTACATAATTAGATCAATTCGACACATTTTAGTCTAATTGAATAATTTACAATTTGCATAAATTAGCATAATTATTATAAATCGGTATAAGAGCTGTTCAGAAAAATCAATATCAGGTACAGGGTGAAACACCATATTGTGTAAAAAATCATTGTAAAGGAATGGCAAAATGCTAGACCTATAGGCCAAAAGAGCTGAACTTAAACAGTAAAAGGTCCAAAATAGTCTTAACCAAACCAAATAAAATCAACTAGAAGCCTGACCTTAATGAAACAGGGAAGGTATTAACAAAATTATATGTAAACACCCATAATTATAATAACCAGATGAATAGGGAAAGTAATATTAACACATAAGACAAGCCATTGAACTGACATGCTGTCAATATTATTGTTATTATAAGAAAATGAAGAATAGGTATTTAAAAGTGTAATGATATATATAATGTAGAAGTATCAGACATTATTGTTAGTAATAAGTACAACCCTATTAGGACATATTTAAATAGCAAAGAAGGCAATAAGAAGTGTTAAGAGAAAAAAATGTAAAAGCATAAAAACTTAAAATTATAAATGTGTTAAAATAAGTGGTACTGGGCCGAAATGGGCCACATTCGGTATCAAAATAATTCTATTTTTCCAAACAACAACATCGTATAACCCAAAATTAACTTAATCTAAAAATAAATAACGAGTAATTTGAGGTGACAGATTTAAAATTTACATATTTCGAATAATTAATGTCACGTGACCAGGGATCGGGCATAAGAACCAATCAGAGCTCACAAAAAGCTTGGTCACAATCGGTAACTCAACGGATTTTTTGAATTAGTCTATTGTTAAAACTCAAGCTGTACAGATAAACTCCATGTAACAGAGAATCACATTTTGATGAATAATTAATGACCAAAAGTAAAAATAAAGAGATGTCGATACCAAATTAAGAAAAAACATTAAAGAATTACACAGGCAAACCATACTAACAGAAGTAATTGAAAACCGAACGGCAAGATGATGAGTTACTCAAACTAATACGTTCCCAATATGAAGGTTGTATCAGCGATCCGGTGAGATTGGAATAGCCTAATAATAAAATAGTCACACCTTTACACAACACGAGATTCACCAAAAAACACTGTTAATCCGGACACTTGTGAACTTCAACCAAACTTTATTCAATAACATTGTAGACATAAAACTATTAATACATTATTTAATTTAAAGAAATTGATTGAAGTAGATTCTGAGGTTACTCAGATCCAGGCCGACGGCCATTTTGTATGACATTCCGCCATTTTGATTAACATTCAGATATAGACTCTGTACTTGAATTCAAACATTATTTTAACTGTATTATTTATTAAGAATGTTAACTAACCAATTGTGATGTATTGTATTTTATCTGTAGGCATTTTCTGATCTTTCTTAGCAGCTCAAAGTATCCACGACCTGATATAAAAAATAATATTGTAATTCATTTTAAACATTGTATTTTTTCGAGTCGAGCTTGGTGAGCGAGTCGATACATGGTTACTATCCCATTCGATTCACAAACCGTTGTATTTACCCTGAGTTTAAAAATCATCCAATAAATTGATTTGTTAATTGACAATGAATATTATTTCTTTAAAGAAAATTAAGATAAAGGATTTGCAGGGGATAAGCAAGAAGAGGAATACGGCGAGAGTGAGGAATGTCAAGCAATTACTAGAAGGTTGCGGGTAACTTATAGGACTGAGTCGGATCACCAATCGATTGTGAAGAGCCCACACAATCTATTTTTAATTATTAAGAACAATTATTTTTTGCGACATTTTCAAAACCGTAAACTCAGTGATGACCTGTTTTTGCTTGATAATTCTTATTTATTAATTAAACTAAAGAAAATAAAATAAAGGTAAACTAAATAAACAACAATTCAATAAATAATAAACTTATTTCAAAATTAACAAAATATTAAAGCAGACACGAACTCGTAAACAGAGTAATTCACTTGCAGTTGTTAAATTATTATTACAATAGTCCTCATCCACAACTCTGAAGTTTAAAAAAACACGTCAGAATTGGTTTTTAAGTTGTAAAAACTGAAAAACTACATGGGAACAGACTTTGTTCTTGTTGTTTTCAACAAAAACCTAGTTGTCAAGTTTTCAAAATGCGTACGTTGTTGCAAGAAGTAATTTATTTACTTTTTATTTTTTCATTTGTAATTAATGATGCACTGATTTAAGAGTTCAATTTTTCAGCCTCCTAACTCTTCCATATTTTTTTATATCATTCTTAATAATAACAACACTTTTTAGAAGAATATATTTTTATTATTTTGTGAATTATAATGTTTCAATAGTATGCAACTCTGGCTGTGAATACCACAACTACCGGCTGGCGACACGTTGTACTGGCCATGCAACCATCACATTAAACTGTGAAGAAACATACAAATTTTTTAAATAACTTTATACTGCCAGACTTACCTTGCAATGTTTTCTCGCACTAGTAACTTACCTTTTACACAATCAGAAGTTCAAGGTCGCCAACATATTTTTTAAGTTAAAATATGTAAAACTTTAGTACTCTTCCCATTAATTAATCCTTTAATAATTTCAAAGCAATCTGACTCCCCTTAATCAGAAGATTCCCAGTATCATGTGACGAATTTATGTGGACACAGAAATATAGGAGAAGGTTAACGGTGAAATTAGTTATTCTAACTCATTGTTGTGCTGACTAAATCAATGTTAATTTATTCAAAAAAAAAAACTTACTTCCCTTTTACTAACATTACTTTCAACTCCTCAAACTCTGCACTTTCTTTTAACACTTTATTTCCTTTGTATAACATCAAAATTATAAATCTGAGATTACAATGGCTTAATTAATATCAACATTATAAATGGTTAATTATTATAAAGCTATTCTTGATCAACCAGTACAGTACTTTTAATATTTTTACATTCTCATACGCACACCCTCTTTCATTTCGTTATATTTTTTAAATTTCCCCTTTTTATTAATAGAGCTCTTTCTTTAATTCTCGTTTGATTAGATTTCAAATAGTTACTTCCCTGTTTTGCGCATTACTGCTGTGGCCGTCTTCACATGGTTGCAACACTACCATTAATTCGCTTTTGTTCACTTTTTTTTCTGTCTTACGTCAATTCACTTTTTATTTGTCGGCCGACTTTAAAATTTTGCTCGAGCACTGATATAGAGAATCGCGCGGTTCAAAGGATCTTTGTCGACTGCCGCATCTCAAAAATGGCTAACAGCGTCTCTCGGCGTTCACCTGCCTTGTTTTGCCACAGGAAGCAGGTCTCATTGTAGATTTGATTGGTTCATTCTATTAGCGGAAAAGGTCTCGCCTTCACCGCGTGGTGCGTTTTGGGTTCGAGTCTATATATTTTTTCCCATAACCTTTCTCGTCCTCTGAGCACATGTCGAATTTTATGTCGCAAAAGGCGACACACACGTGCGCTCACACGCACGAATACGCACCCCTTCTGATAATTTGCATTCCCAGACCCTTTAATTGCTTTTGTGCCTCGCACGGCTTGTTACCGCACTGACTGCAAGGTGTTCAAAAATGTCAAGCGTTTGTGATCAAAACGTTGTTCAGCTTGAGTTGCTACTACTTTTTACAATTATTAAAGAATAAAATAAATCCCAATAGTTTGTCCCGTTACAATACCCCCCCCCCAATGAGAGGTTTTCTGTCGAAACAGAAAAACTCTCATTGCCTAAAAACCTAAGAGGATCAGCTAGGATATGGCGCCAACAACCCCCCTTTAATCCTTATTACAATCATGGGTAACTTACCCCCTTAGTTCGGTGACTGCGGCTGCACCTGAATGACCTTACTGGACTTCCCTCTCAAGATCCCAACACCGCAAAGTCAGACAGGCACCCGCCACAGTATCACCAAACTCTGTAACATTCAATAAAAAATATCAATTACTGGCTTTTCAACATACCACATCCCTAACTGACTTGTTTCCCCTTAGTCGTACAGGTTTGCCTTTCGCAAAGTACTGGTTGTATATAGATGTATCTTCTTAACATAAACCTATTACATTTATTATTAATTACAATTTATTATATTCCTAATCAAATAAACAATTATATTTCACAAAAAAAAAACTTATATTCAAAATAAGCATTACTAATCTTTCAATTTCTAATAATTAAACATTTTAACTATTTATCCTGCATTATCATTTCAATTTTGAATTTTCCTCAAATATTTTGATCATTTAAATTTAATTGTCTACTATTTATTATCCACTTCAAGTCAAAAAATAAACTATTCCAATCCATTACACATATTTCCAACTTTTAAATTAGTTTACCCATCTCTTTCAATTAATTACTTTAATAATAAATTATATAGGTAATATATTTATATTATAGGTATAATATTTAATAGGTAAATTAATTTACCTATTATATTTTCATTAAGATTTATAGTTATTATCTACATTATAAGGCATACTACTTCGGTTATTTTTTATACAACACAAAATGTGATTAGATACTACACAGAAAATTATTCCATATGAGAGATACATAAATTATAACAACAACCTCCTCCAATACTTCAGTACGATTAGCACAATGACAATAATTATCAACTTTATCTTCTCTTTATTCAGTCAGAGGTTATTTATTAACAATTTAACAACCTTCTTCCACACACACAATGGCCCCCCCCTGGACTGTAGCGCCCAGTTGCCTCCACAAGAATTGAAGTTTTTTAGGGTGTAGACGCCTACACCGTTCTTGCTTCGGCGTTACAAAACATTCGGCATTACAGATGTCCAAGGACACCAGTAATCCTACTAAAAATTAGTCATATGCCCTTATACGGTCTACCATCCCATTCGATGGATAGCCGCTGTTCAATAGTTCTGGTGATTCCCCTGATTTACCCCCCCCCCCCGGTTAATTTCTAAATTCACCTCTTACAACGGTAACAAGCTATGGCCAGACTTAAGGCAGCATGTGACGTAATGTGCCCTGACCATAGCCAGTCAAAGCTGAGCCAATTCAACGGTCAGGGTTCGGTGAGGCCGTGACCGCCTGAAAATGGGGAATCACCTTAGTTTAAAATCTATTGCATTTACCTTACCACTAAAAGTCACAAGAAGTAAAAGAACTCATTATTTGTTACACTAAATTTTATAAACATTATCATTTATATTTCACTGTCCCTTTATCAGTTCTATATTACCACCATAGATTCACTATGTTCTTTGAATTACTCCACTTCCACTACAGATTACACACAATATTGGTTTTATTCACAATTTACATCCTTTTACTTTTCATCACTACCAGACATTACTTATTTTTGATATTTCAGCTACTATCTATCACAGAGTTACCCTAAACACACACGCATACTCTCTATCTTATTCTCCAACAACTGTCTCTAACAAATGTACTCTAATGCTAATCGGCCCCTTAATCCTTCTAAATTTAAATCTGAATTATAACTACTCTTTCACATAGCTAAGATGCTCGGTACAAGTTTACAATTATGTCTATTTCATTGCCTAACAAAACTGTCACTTATTACTGACAATCCTATTAGGTAATGAAATGACTCCTCACGAGTCGCACTTGTTATTCACGAACTTTAGGGGTCCCCTTCCCCGTTCAATCACCAAAATTAAATTTCTACTTGCACCAATTTGTGGAGTAGGACCATCGTCGCTTTCACCACCCAATGGAAGTTACCTCCAACCATGGTCCGCCTCCAAACACCTAAACTCCACGGTCAGGGATGGTGAAGCCGTGACCGCCCGAAAGTGGGGAAGAGTCCCTTCTGGAAACAAATAAAATATATTAAAATTCAGTTACTTATTTTGACCAATATAACATCAAATTCGTCGCGTTCTGTGTACCTACTATCTCCTGCGTTGCTTGGTTTCGCAACACGTAAGCATTATTCATCTTTACCTCTATAATTTCATAGGGTCCCTCGTATAACAGAAAAAATTTCTTTTACTCTTTATCTTGTGCACTAGACAAGTTGTGTCTCCTTACCAATACTAATTGTCCTACCTCATATTTAGTCCCCTTACCTTTTTCATCATGCCTCCTCTTTCTCCTTTCCCCTTTGGTGAGTAGACTTTCATTTGCTAGTCGGATCTTCACATTCATGTCGATGGTCTGATCTTCTGATGGATATTCTAAGTGGCCTTGTTCCCTTGATTAATTCATGTGGAGTAAACCCGGTGGATTCATGGGTGGTACTGTTCAACCATTCTTCTACCTTCTTAACGTATCTTGGCCATTCACTATGCTTGGCATGACAATAGGCTCGAAATATCCTACCAATTTCTCTCATCACCCGTTCTGCCTGGTTGGACTGTGGATGGTATACTGCCATGTGTTTGGGTATGATGCCTTCCCATCCTAGAGACTGTTTCCACCTACCTCTGATGAATTGAGGTCCATGATCGGATAAAATTATCTTCGGCTTACCTACATTTACCATGTAATCTCTTATCTTTTCACTCAGCACCCTGCTCGTCGCTCTCTTCACACTATATAGCCTAACAAACTTAGAAAAAGTGTCCAAAACAACAAAAACATACATTACTCCACCTCTACCCTTGGGCAATTGTCCATAATATAAATCTACAGCAACTAAATCAAACGGTCTCTCCACATTAACATAATTCAACTCCCCTTCTACCCTATAATTCACTACCTTAGACCTCTGACACAAATCACATACCCGTAACAACCTTCGTACTCGCCTCTCCATATTCTTAAAAACACATGACTCTTTTAAGACATTTGTACACTTTTTTGCCCCAAAATGCCCATACCTTATATGACAATCCCAAATAATTCTATCTATCAACCCTTCTGGTACAACCAACCTCCAATCACGCTCACCCCCTCTACTTTTTTGAATAACACCCCTTGATGAATTTGAAAATATTGGCTATGCACAGAATTATCTAGTTCGGATTCTAAACTTGCCACTATCTTACCCAATTTTGCATCGGATCGCTGCATATTATGAACATCTCTTAATTCTTCCCCAAAAAGCCTATCTTCCCTGCTAAGCCTAAAAATTTCTATTTCTTTCAAATCCCTCCCTGTTTTGTTCCCTTCTAGGTCTATTTTTGATAAAGTGTCTGGTATTTTGTTTTCTGTACCCTTAATGTATTCCCATGAAAAGTTATATTCTTGTAATGCTAACACCCACCTGGTTAATCTGCTATGAGTCAATTTGCAAGTGTTTAAAAACGATAATGCCTTGTGATCTGTCCTGATAATGGTCTGGTTGCCTAGAAGGTATGTTCGGAATTTTTTCACTGCGAAAACGATACTTAACAGTTCCTTCTCTGTGGCTGCATAGTTCCTCTTGTAACGGTACAGAATTGTGTGTCGGAGACAGTAAAGATTCAATTCAGTTTTAATTTGGAAGCAGTTAGTATTCACCTGTGAGGTGTCCCATTGTAACCAGCAACATACAATGTTATCATAAACTGTTGATGTCTAGACTGCCCAGCCCAGACGTATTATGCAACAGGTTGCCAGCAGCAGTCTTTGTGAATCACAGTAAGAATTTTGTCATCCTAGTGTTTGCATCAGACAGAAGCAGCATACAGTTCTACAAGTAAAAACGGTGGCCTCGGGTGTGGAAGATAGGCCGAAACTAAAGTCAGCCTATCCAGTAAATCAACTAAAAGTGCATAAACAATTTCGCGGTCAGCAAAACAAAACACCAAAGTGCTCGAGCAAAAGTTACGTCAGCCGACGAAAAAATTATATTGTCAAGTGAGTTAAAAAGACAATGAAGTATGTGATCCTAACCATTCAATAGCAGTGTCACAATTAAACAGTGAAAACAAATTTACGGTGTGCCAACCAAAAAGAGTGAATTCGTAGCAATAGTGCAACAGCAGAGATCACCCCTCGTTAAGTATCGACTGACTTTGCATTATAAAATCATGTAAAATCTTTTGAAGTATAGTTCATCATAGATAAAGGGTTAAACAAGATTAATTAATAAGAGATCTCTAAGGGAAAGGGGTTTTTATAAAATAAAGAAAGGGGGAAAAATATAAAAAGAGTACTGGTTCATTAAATAGAAGCCATTATAGTTAATTCAGAAATAGTTAAGGAAAGTTTTTTTTTATGTATACTTGTTTTTGATTGATAATTATATGTAATTTATTGGTAATAGCAAGAAAAGGTAGAGCCATAAATAATACAATAACCTGAGTGCATAAAGTAAAAATAATGATATGAGTGCTTAATAAAAAAGAAAGATAATTGGTTAGAATCCGAAAAGTTTTGTATTAGCGTGATTATTTTGTAACTCAAATCCAGATAATCGTTTCTGCAGCTGTGTTCGTCTGTAAAACCCTGGAGGAGACCCCAAGGTAAGATATTATATTATATTATAAATTGAATAAAATATTGTTTCATTGGCGCCCGAACAGGGACTCGAATATTGTTCATTTGAAAGAAATTGATATGGTTTCATTGGCCCCCGAACAGTGACGGCGAGTGTAATTTTTCATTACATAAGCCAGACCTAATTAAGCTGCAGAATGGGTTATTTGGAAGTGTTAAAAATGTTTTTAGATCGTAGCTAGAGAGTAACGAAAGTAAAATTGATAAATTGTAATAACTGTGTAGTATGCAATTGATAATCATTTAATTAAAAACAATTTCATAATGGAGAACACAGAGAATAAAACAAATACAGCTGATGTAACTGTTACGAATGCGTTGGGAAATCAGTCAATGACCGAATCAGCGGTAATGGACAAGATGAGAGTTCATTCAACTCCTGTCTCGACTAGGGAGAGTGATAAAACTGATGACAAAATGAGAAATTGGTTTCGTGAGACAATGGGGGAGATTAAACAAATGTTTAATGCTAATAATAAGAGATTTGATGCTAATGACGATTTTTTGCGTAAAAGTGTTAATGAACTTAACAGTAAATTAAATGCCTTAAATAATCGCTTAGACAATAGTGAGGAAAAATTTGAGACTAAATTCGATGTAATAAGTAGCGATATAAACAAACGTTTTGACATAAACGAGACCAAATTAAATAAACGCTTTGACACAAATGATGCTAAATTTGAACAATATAAAGAACAGAATATGAAATTTGAAAATAGCATAAACGTAAAGTTTGACGAATTAACTAATTCACTGTGTAGTATTGATGAGCGAATTAACGAAATACGTAGTGAAACGAAAAGAAAAACAGATGAGTTAAGAGAATGCGTGTGTGCGGTAGACGGTAAAACAAACATGTTAGAATCTAACCAAAAAGAACTTGGACAACAAGTAATTACAGTAAATGACAATTTAAAAAGCTTTGCAAGTAAAGCGGGTAATAAATTTGAAAATGGGGTATCAAAAAGTGATACAGTAGATAATAGTAGTGATAATGAGAGTAGAATGAGAGTTGAGGTTGATCAGGGATTTTTAGTTAGTGTTTATGATTTAGAAAGGGAGTATAGAGATAGTTTAAATGTAGAGTATGAACAGAGGGCAAATTTTTCTTGTGGTATAGGCGAAGGAAAGGCTTCATCAATGTTGTTGGAGGACAAAGGTTCCTCGAGAGTTTTTGTGGGAGGCAAATGGTCTCCGAAATGTCCCTTAATTTTTTGTGGTTTATCTGGTAAGTCCAGATGGAATAATAATATGTAACAGGACATTTTGGCCTACCTGGGGTAAAATAAATAAATTTGTATTTTCATGAAAGTAAACAGCATTTTTTACGATATAATAATTTTGGGAAATGTATACATAAATTGATGAGAAGGTAAATTTTGATGGTAATGAAAGTGGCAGCAGTGATTGTGGAATTATTCATAAAATTATAAAGACGCAATAGACAACCAATGGAAATGTGTCAAGGTCAGCTCCAGTGACTTTAAACTTGTAAACAAATTATGTAACAACATCAGACCATGTGACGTCAATGTATACGTCAGAGACCATCCCCGCTGTGGAATTCGGGTGTGTAAACCAAACCTTATGCTGGCGTAGTGATACGAACTGAAGACAATGGAAAACTTGGTAAACAGTCACGGTCACTTTACAAAATAGTGCCGTTTGTCTCACCCCAGTCTAAATTCAACACTCGCACGAGTGAGACATACGAAGTTCCGGAACGTAAATTGTGGGCCCGCAAATCAACAAAAAATGTGAAACACAGAATTCAAAAATAGTAGTCAGAGTTAAATAACAGTAAAATTGTCTATTTAGAATAGTTAAATTCAGTGAAATAAATAACGATCGATGTAGTGCACGGAACAATACGTCTTCAAAACTCGTCAGTTAAGTAACAATTAAATAAAACATGGGCTAATCCGAATAAATAAAAATGAAATAAAATTTTAAGTAAAAAGAAAACGAGATCTCTAAGGGCCTAAGTAACTGTGTGTGTGTGTGCGTGAGAAAGAATGTAGACAAAGAAGGCTGGTTTGTGTTTCTAAAAAATTATTTATATTTAATATCTTGATTTTTGTGTTAATTGAAAATTTTATGCCATGTTTCAATTTTATTTTATGTGAGTTTTAGAATGAGAATTTTATAATAGATGAGGGAGGTAAAGAGGTAGTTTGTCAATGATCTTGTAAAAGTAAATGATGATGAAAAAATAATAATAATAATAATAAATTGTTAATAAAACTTAATTATGGGAAATGAGTAAAGCTCTCTTTATTTCAAACAGCCATAATTCTGTTCTCATGAGTTCGCCGAAAAGAACCCGAATTGGTAAGTACATATTTCTTGTACATATATTAATTGCCAATTGAATTAATTTCTTGCAGTATGGCAAGATGGCGCCCGAAGAAATTTATAAAGTAAACAATGAGTAATTCAGTTTTAATTATAATGTGACATAAAAGTTATATCACAATTGGCTTCCGAACTTAGGGACCATTTATATAAATGAATTTATATAAATGTAGGCCACTTGGAGAGCAGAAATGGTTGTTTGGAATTAATGAATTCGTGTACGTAAAATAGACGTAGGTGACGACTGTCACATAAGGTTATATTACAGTGTTATTGATGAATGTGTTATAAATAAGTAAATATAAAATAATTTAATGAAATGGATAATAACGAGATTGTAGTTGAAATGAGCAAGTCAGCTGGTGTGGGAGAATCAGGGGTTCATTCAACCCCAGTAAATCGATCAAAAGAATTCAGCCTAACTGAATCAGCTATAGATGACTCGGGTACTCTATCGACTCCAACCTCAACAAAATGTAACAAAGTAGAAAATGATATGATGAGTGTTATACTAAATCAATTAGAGAAAATGAACAGTAATTTTAACAACAAATTTGAGGTACAGAACAGCAAATTTGATGTCATAAATAGTCGTTTTGACGTGCAAAATAATAATTTCAATGATAAATTTGACGAGTTGAAAAGCGAAATACATGAACAAAAAATAAAGTGCGAAAGCAATTTCAGTGAGTTAAAAAACCATATGAATGAAATTAATAAGCATTTAAACCAAACTAATGAAATAATAGAAGCTAACTTTAACAGATTAGAACAGAGTGTTAAGAAGTTAGATGACAATGTTATAAGTATGACAAATATTAATAATGACAAAATAGTGGAAGAGGTAGAGATAGTGAGTGAGAGTGAGAGAGTAATGGGTTGTAACGGAGTAGTAATTAGTGTTGATGAATTAGAGAAAGAGTGGCAAGAGAGATTAGATGAGTATGTAGGGCAGAGGGTAAATTTTCCCCAGGTTTATTGTAAATCAAGGTGTTTACAAATGTTATTGTTGAAGGGTAAGAGTCCCTTGTTATTGAAAGACATGAGGTCTTTGAGTTGTTCCCCAAATTTTTATGAGTTAGTACCCTCTGTGTGGAGTGAGAGAGCAAGTGTGATATGGCGGTGTGGTGAGAGATTTAGATAGAGAATTGTGTATTGATAGAGAGATAGAATTATATAAGTTAAAGAGAAATTATAAAGAGTTGAAAGAGAGATTAGATTTTGATAATACCATTATAAACGATAAACACTTACCTTATGTTGTAATGAATGTAGTAGAAGAATATGATGAGAAAATAACTGACTGTATATTGAATAAAACTACTGATGGAGACCGAACTAAAATCACAAATGTAGACGGGTTTTATGAATGGATATATAAGAATGATGTCAAACATTATGTCGATAATGGTCATAATAATAATAACAAATTGTATGTGGATAACAATGATGTATGTTATAAATATATTCAATATATGTATGATGATGGAGGTTGAAATTAAAATGAGTGAATGGACAATTTTAAATATCGTAATTTATGGTAGTAACCTTGCTGACTTAGAAAATGAAGTGTGGAAAACTGAACAATAATGACGAATAATTTGTAAATAATTGATAGTGAAATTAGTTGTGTGTATTGTAACAAGTATATAATGTAAACAATGTGTGTAGGTAATAGTTTTAATAATAAGATTATTTCAGTAGACTAAATAAATAATGAAAATAATTTTGAAGACAGTAATTAATGAATTGTAATTGTTTTGATAATAATTGAAATATGTTGTGTTTTCAATAACTGATTTAATTAAAATAATTTGAGATGATTAAATATTTTTTGTTGGATTTAAAATGTTATATAATTGAATTTTTATGATGTATTTACATTATTTAATGAGATTTCAATTTAATAACAATTAATGAATAAATAAATGTTAAATGGTTTAGTTTGTGGAATAACATAATTGTTAAGATAAATAGATTAATAATAAATTTGAAAATTTTGAGGAATCTAATTGCAGTAAAGGATAAATAATTAAATGATGATATATAAAAGAGTTAATGAAAATTACAAATTATAATGTTTATAAGTTTCTGTATAAATTATTTAAAAGAGAATTGTTTGCTTAATGTGAATGTAACAATGCTAATGATCAAGGTTAATGTCTATTTGTTTATTATGTTATATTATGTTGTCATTCAAGATGTGTGGGTAATTTTGGGGGGTAGAGTGGTGTTAATAGAAGTGCTATACTTAGGGATTGTAGAAACTATAACGGTAGAAAGGTTAATTTAGTTAGTAGGATGCTATTGCCGTGGTGGCATGTGCCACGGTAGATAGCAGTAAGGGTTGGGGGGTGACAGAGAGTGTTACCTCCATCGGAGGCCAAAATGGCGTAAAATACACGGCACACCTTTTATATAATTTTATATTATATGCTGATTGATTGCCGTGCCGTGTATCAAATGACGTAGAGAACATGCCTGAAGTTAGAGATGATTTCCCCGCCTTTTCGGGCGATTACTCCCTTACCAGCACTAATTGTGGTTTTGGATAGCGGTCAGCTATGGCCATAAAGTAAGAACCTTGACCATAGCTGGCTTGAAATTGGTGTATATTTGAAATTAATGGAGGGTGACTTAGGGGAAATCCCTGGAACTAGGGAACAGTGGCTGCCACTCTGTTCGCGTAGGAACAGTAAACCAGGTGGTAGACCCGCTTTAAGGGCATATAATATGTAACTTCAGATATTATGATGTCCAGTTTTTTTTTTTTAAATGTAACGCAGAAGCAAGGACAAGGAGATGACAAAATTCCTCCAAAACTTCAGTCCTTGTGGACGCAACTGGACGCCACAGTCCAGGGGGGGGGTCATACTGTGTGTGGATAAAGGAGGTTACTCGGGGGAGTAACGAATTAAAAATTTGTTATAATTTAATAATGATGACTCGCTACTGAGCTGACTAAATAATTTTGTTTTGATTTGAGAAATGGGTGCACTAGATGTTCCTTATATTGTGTTTATTATGTCTTTTAATTGCATGTAGTATGTTAGGAATAAGGATTATAAAAGGTAATAATATTTTATAGAATAAGTTTTCAATGTGTTTAAAGATTTTAAATAAATAATGATATAAATTTGAGATAGTTAAAATTTTCAATGGGTTGTAAAAGATAGAAGTTGGGTGATAGTAATTGTTTAAGTAAGACATTTGAGTCAGTCCAAGTTGAGTATAGATGGGTGTTAGAGAGAATAATATTATTGTGAATAAAATAAGATTTTGGGAATAAAAGTAATAGAGAATTTGAGTATAAGGGGAGACACAGTAGTAATGGAGAATTTATGTGGAGAAATGAGAGTGATATATTGACGTTTATAAATGATGATGTTATTTTGTAGTAATGATGTAATGGGAGAGTAATTAGGTGATATGGGAATTTTGTAAAGGGGGTGGTGTGATAAGGAGTCCGCAACGAAAGGTGTTGGGACGGGAAGGGACCGTTTAGCGCTGGTAAGGGTTACCTAGGGGAGTCCAGGAACCAGATAAGGGAATGAGCTGGTAAGTGGGAATACACATCCTGAGTACAAAAGGGGTAGAGAGTATTTTTTTTATATAAGGGCAGAATGATGCGATATGAGTTAAAGTAGTAAGTAGTTAGAGGTAGAGAAGGGTTAGTAGATTTTTTGGTAGATGGGTGTCATACTAGATAAAGAATTTGTAAGTGGGTGTTAGAGTCATAAAAGGGGAAGATTATGGGTAAATGCCAAGTTGATAAAGTGAATTATTATGAATAACTGAGAATCGCCCAAATTAATAAAATGGAATAATAAATGAAATGTTATGGTAAATGAAAAAAAAAAAAAATTTTATGGGAAATGATGAATTAATAAAAGTCAAATTGAGAGTAAAATGTAATTGTTATAACTTTATATGCAAATTTAAAGATGTAAAGTGTGTGAATTTTTAATGCAAAGTGTTTATTTTAAGGTAATAATAAAGATAATAATAACAATGTGAATTATGAATGTACTATGTTTTATTATGTTGTATTGTGTTTGTTAGTGTTTAAGAGAATTTTATGAATTTAAAAATTTTTTGATGCAAATTGGGGATAAGAGAAATGTGTAATATGGTAATGGGAAATGTTTATTTAAATTCTGATACAATCAGAGGAATGTATTTTGAATTTTAGGAAGTTAACAAGAGAAAGTACACAGAATGAGATTATGGAATTTTAAATATGTTAAGATATGTCTTCATATATGTGTTAAGAGGAAAAACCAGTGCTTCTTAACGCAAACCAGCACCGCTAGGGGGAAACAGATCAGTTAGGGATATGGTGTTGTACAAGGCCACTAGTTGATATTTTAATTTGTTGTTTCAGTGTTTGGTGATGCTGTGGCGGCGGTCCTGAGCTGGCCAGCGCGTCAGAGCAGGGGCGTTAAGTATCTGTCTGACTTTATGGTGTTGGGATCTCGAAAGAGAAGTCCAGTAATGTCATTCAGGTGTGGTCACAGTCACTGGACCAAAGGTGAGTTAATTATATTTTTTTGTTAGTAAACTGTAAAGGGGGTTGTGGCGACATATCCTGGCTGATCCCTTTAGCAAGTATGAATGTGTCAATGAGAGTTTTTAAGCTTCGGCATAAAATCTCTCATTGAGGGGGTATTGTAACGGGACATTTTGGCCTACCTGGGGTAAAATAAATACATTTGTATTTTCATGAAAGTAAACAGCATTTTTTACGATATAATAATTTTGGGAAATGTATACATAAATTGATGAGAAGGTAAATTTTGATGGTAATGAAAGTGGCAGCAGTGATTGTGGAATTATTCATAAAATTATAAAGACGCAATAGACAACCAACGGAAATGTGTCAAGGTCAGCTCCAGTGACTTTAAACTTGTAAACAAATTATGTAACAACATCAGACCATGTGACGTCAATGTATACGTCAGAGACCATCCCCGCTGTGGAATTCGGGTGTGTAAACCAAGCCTTATGCTGGCGTAGTGATACGAACTGAAGACAATGGAAAACTTGGTAAACAGTCACGGTCACTTTACAAAATAGTGCCGTTTGTCTCACCCCAGTCTAAATTCAACACTCGCGTGAGTGACACATATGAAGTTCCGGAACGTAAATTGTGGGCCCGCAAATCAACAAAAAATGTGAATAACAGTTTAAATGTGAAACACAGAATTCAAAAATAGTAGTCAGAGTTAAATTACAGTAAAATTGTCTATTTAACAACATTCAGGACTATATGAAAAATGCATTCATTTACCGTACAGACTGGGCTTTTTTTCAAAAGCTTATACTTCTAAACCATATAATATTTAAATATATAAAGCTATATTATATTATAAAACCAAGCATTCTCATTAATTTAGTGCAAATTTTATGTCAGTAGCTTGTAAAATAAATAAAATATTAATTTTTAAACTTACCCTGTTTTTAGTGTTGAAAAAAATTTCACATTGGCAATTTGGCTTGTGTCACTTTTGCTATTGTTCAATTTTTCAGTTAAAATTAAGAAAATAATACTAAACACTTTTTCACTACATTATAATAACTTATAAAAAAAAAGGTAATTTTTGTGTGTAATCTGCTTTTGTGTGAAACACATAAAAACAATCTGGCACACAGAGTCCCACATCACATGATGTGTCCATATGTTGTTTCTTTCCTAGCCCACTTTCCTGATTCTTTCTTCTGTTTATCCCCCCATACCTTGCAGGAACGGCAAGGTCTTGCTTTTTTATCTGTAGCAGGAATTTTCTGAGGAAAATGTCTTCCTGTAAGGCGATCTGTAGTTGAAGATGTTTGTCCGCTCAGTGTCGCAGGTATTTCTTGACCAGACATATTAGTAAGTCCTTCTCCAATAATGGTCATGAAAGCTTCAAGTGGCATTTGATTAGAACTTGTTTTTTTTGTATAATATATGAGCATTTACCACTGATCTCATGAACATGTGGAAAAACATTTTTTTCCACCATTTTAAAGTTTTACGTTTGAAAGGGTAGTAGCTAACAAGTTGGTCATTTCGGTCAACCCCGACTTTATTTACATTATAATCTAACACTGCATCCGGTTTGACCTTTATCTCACTACCACCTTTACATTTGACTCTCACTTCACTGCATGATGCACCATGTTTTGTAGAAAGAATTATGACATCCCGGGTGTCTTTCTACATACAGAGAGTCAAATGTTGAAAATGGCGGAATGTCAATTCTCCCTTCCTCAGTTTTCCCATTTCAAATCTTTAGGCATGAACTTTCTGTTTATTTGGACTGTGCCTACTGCCAAAGTCTTGTTTTGCCACAGGAAATCATGAACTAATGGACTTGAATAGAAGCGGTCCATGTAAATGGTATGCCCCTTACCAAGGTACCCAGTGAGGAGTCGACGCAACAATGAAACTACAGAATTGTTTGTGTTTCTCCCTGTGTATGGTTCAAAAGCCAATATGTAACCGGAGTTAGATTCCGCTAAAATATATATTTTCATTCCATACTTTTCAGGCTTATTTTTTATATAAACCCTGAAATGTATACGGCCACGGAAAGGACACATGCCTTCATCTACAGTCAGGTTTTCTGAAGGAATCAAAGAATTTCTAAATCTGTTCTGAAGGTAATCTACATAAGGTCTTATTTTGAATAAGGGGTCATGATTTGGTTCATTATGGGGAACGTATTTTTCATTGTTGTTGAGATGGAGCATTGACAAAATAGAAGAAAATCTGTCGCGCGACATTATTTTTCCAGCAACGGAGTGTGGATAAATGGTCTTTGACTCCAGTATTTTTTTCAAGTCTGATTTGTGTATAACAGACATGTGCAGTATTATTGAAAAGAACCCATACAACTCATGGAGTTTGATTGTTGTCCATTTCTGCCATATACTGTGTGGTTTCAGTTTGTTTGAGCGACTGAGCCTTGCGATGGTAGTGCTAGCATATCTGCTCGTTTCACTTTTTATTTTGTTTACAATTTCTGAATCAAAAAAGTGTAGAAAGCAATTAAGGGGTGAAGATTGAGAATCAAGTGGGGCAGAGATATAAGAATCTTCGTCAAATATGGGTCTGTCTGGAGCGTTGTGGATAGCTTGGGAAGACCATTCGACATTTCCTGGAAATGAGCAGTCTTCTGTAGGGACATATGAAATTTGTACTGGTTCCCCCCCATGCTGTGTACCATTACATTGAGAAACATGACTCTCATTGTTTACAGAAATATTGGATGGACCATACGACACATCAGGAAGCTCTTCTGCAAAGAAGAAAAGAAGGAAGATAAGCATTTGATTTTGAAATGGTTATTTTCAATTGTATGTCTGTAATTGTTTTTATAGGGGTGAATATTTGTAAATTAAAAATTAAAAAAAAAAAACGGAAAGTGTTGGCTGTAAAAAGCCTGCAGTTATAAGCCAGTAACTAACAATCATTTCTAGTGAATTCAGCTAGAGAATAATAGTCAGTAGGCCTAAATAAGGAAGTATAAGTGTTTTTTATAAATCGAAAGTGAGGACATCAAGCTATACTTTTACCTATATTTATAAAAGTATTCAAAATTTTTGGTGTAACAAAACAGCCCACTAATTTTTATAGCGAAAATAGTTCTAATAAAGATAGGTGTAGTGAACACGGTGCAGTCATATAAGACACAATGAAATGGGTCAATTTATAAGAAACAAACAAAAATTCAGACACAAACTTACCAATACAATCTTCAACTTCTTCATCCGTATCAAAACTGTCACTAACAAAGCCTTCAGAACCCGAATCTTCACACAGAATATCACGTATTTCGTCTTCCGTCAAGTAGCGAGAAGCCATTTTCCGCGCGCCGACCATGTGGCTTCTTTACATACAGTGTTGTGTACAACATACAAAAAAAAGCTACTGTTGTGTTCAGACTCTGATTGCTGCTGCCATCTACATTTGAAAATGTTAACTACTAATACTGCTATCGTTTCATTGTGACTAACAGCTAGCGGCAGCCGTATTACGTTTATTACGCAGTTAGATACGCGACTGCGAGCTATGCCCGCACTTCGTCTTTACGAGACTCTACTACGGTACTGCAGGCAGTGCCCGCAGCGTGTCTCGAATGTGTTAAGTTAAATTCAGTGAAATAAATAACGATCGATGTAGTGCACGGAACAATGCGACGTCTTCAAAACTCGTCAGTTAAGTAACAATTAAATAAAACATGGGCTAATCCGAATAAATAAAAATGAAATAAAATTTTAAGTAAAAAGAAAACGAGATCTATAAGGGCCTAAGTAACTGTGTGTGTGTGCGTGAGAAAGAATGTGGACAAAGAAGGCTGGTTTGTGTTTCTAAAAAATTATTTATATTTAATATCTTGATTTTTGTGTTAATTGAAAATTTTATGCCATGTTTCAATTTTATTTTGTGAGTTTTAGAATGAGAATTTTATAATAGATGAGGGAGGTAAAGAGGTAGTTTGTCAATGATCTTGTAAAAGTAATGATAAAAAAAAAATAATAATAAATTGTTAATAAAACTTAATTATGGGAAATGAGTAAAGCTCTCTTTATTTCAAACAGCCATAATTCTGTTCTCATGAGTTCGCCAAAAAGAACCCGAATTGGTAAGTACATATTTCTTGTACATATATTAATTGCCAATTGAATTAATTTCTTGCAGTACGGCAAGATGGCGCCCGAAGAATTTATAAAGTAAACAATGAGTAATTCAGTTTTAATTATAATGTGACATAAAAGTTATATCACAAATAAAGTGGTATTGTCCTCTGTGTTGAGTGAAAATATGAAATGGTGTGGTATTGAAAGTGATTATGAAGTGCGAGTGAGAGTGATTGAGTTGTTCAGATTAAGTAGAGATTATGGAAAGAAATTATATTAAAAATAATAGAGACTTGCCTTGTTTAATAAACAATGATTATATTGATGATAATAATATACACTTACCTGTAGTGAGGGTCAGCGTATTAGTAACAGCTGACAACTATAGTGATAAAAAATTAAAGGATGTAATTGTAACAACAAATACCAATGGAGACTGGACAAAAAATACTAATGTAGATATGACTTATGATAAAATAATAATGGGGGTAACCCTAAGAATTATTATGGGATAATGGAAAAAACAAATTTTTATGGTTATAACACAAAAGATAGCAATATGATGTGTATAAATAAAAGTGAACAATGTTATGTGTAGAAAATAAGATTAATTTTCGATGACTGGGGTTAGACTATACATGAATGAACAATTATTTGAGAAATGGTACTTACTTGGCTGATTTAGGTAATGATGTGTGGTAAACAGGAAAATTATGACGAAAATTTGTAAATAAATGTGTTAGTGTTAAGTGTATGGTGTCAAGGTTATATTGTTGGAATGTATACTATAGTTTCTGGAACACGTGTTTGTAGTAAAGATGAATGTTATAATAATAATATTTTATTTTGCTAAATAATTAACAGGAGGTACGGAGGAATTTTGTTTTGTATTGTGTGTTTAAATTACAAGCATTTTAAATAATGTAACTAAAGCCAAATTGTTTTGAGTGGAGGTGGAATTACAGTAAATTAAAAAATGTTAATTTTATTAATGAAGCCAAATTAATTATGATTTAACTTGTGATGTAAAGAAAATAGTAGTTGATCAATACACTAACATGAAACGATTTATATAAACTGGATATTGAAGGAATTGTTGGTATGATGTAGTCTGGAATGTTGAGACTGAGTCGGTGTTTATGAAACAAGTCGTGTAGACAACTGTTGATGTAAACAGGAATGTTGTCTGTTGTGTGACTAATGTTTACAGTCATGCTCAGAGTTGATAGCTGTTGTATTTTGATGAATCAGTGCTATGAGCAAATTCTATTATGAAATAAAAGAAATACCAGATGTGAAGAAATGAAGGTAATTTTTCATGTTAATGGAGAATCATTTTGAAAAATGTAATTAAAATAATTGAATTTGTTTTGAACATATGAAGAGATAATAATTAAATTTGAGGTGGCTTTGGATTAACTTAAAAGTGTGACTGTTAGTGATGCGTTTAACTCCATTTTTGATTTGAATTTTAACTGTAATGATAAATTAAATAATAATTGAGGAGAGCAATGATTAAAATATTCATTTAAAATTGAAAACTGAAGGAAATGTTTGGGTAAAAATAATCAAAAATGTTTGGGCCAAGATAGTGTTTGTAAAATAAGATGTGCATACAACTGTTAATGCAAACATTTATAAATGTCAATCTATGTTTTATGTTTAACTGTAGATTCCCCACCTAAGTGCGGTCATGACCTCACCAGATCATGACCGTGAAAGTAGTTAATTGTGACAAATCATAAATTTTACTTGTTATAACCGGCTTGTGGTTTGTTTTTGTTTTGTTAACCCGGTGGTTTGTTAGATTTAGTAGGGGGGTTATTTTTAGGGGAATCTACCAAATTCTGGAACAGGGCTATTTTCACCCATATAGGGGTGGTAGTCCATTAGGGGCATATCAATCATTGTTAGTAAGTATGTTACTGAAGTTTTATTGTAACGCCAAAGCAAGGATGGGGGATGGAATAAAAGAAAAAATGTCCACCCCTTCCGCATCAGTCCTTGTGGAAGCAACTGGGCGCTACAGTCCAGGGGGGGATAATAGTGAGTGTGGATTGGGGGTGCCGGCGATGGTCAAGAAGCCTAGTGCAGAACACAGTTAATTGTAACGGGTATCAGGGGTTAAGGGATTTGAAGGGGAGTTAAAAAAAAAAAAAAGAGGAGTCAAGGACAAGTTATTCTTGAATGTAGAATCTGTATTTCTTAGTCATGATTATTATGATGTACTGTTATTTTGTATAATCCATGTGTTATTTTGGAGGGGTAATTAGTGTACTGTGAACATTATTTAATTTGTAGGGAATTCAAATGTATTAGGTGTAAGTATATTGTAAGTTTATATGGCCAGGTGGACATTGTATTTTATGAAGGCCAGTTAGAGAATGATGGAAATCAATGTAAAATGTTGATGACAAATTTACATCTGTGTGATAATTCAATCAAAGTTGAATTAAGTAATCTAACAGATGGACTATCTAACAAGTTGGAATAATTCATTTTTGACTTGTAGTGAATAAGGTGGTAATGTTTTGTTTGAAATTCAATATAAAAATGGTAATTTCTATTTAGAAGGCTTATCATGTTGTATCCTGATTATGTTTTAACAGAAGAGTAAAGTAAAAGAGATAACAAAAGGTAAACAGAAGTTTGAGTTGATGATGATTCATTTGTATTCTATGTAATCCACTTGTACTTTTGGCGGGGAATAATGTTTTGTTAGGGGAGTAAAATTACCAATATATAACTGGTATATGGTTTTTATGTACTCAATATAAATGTAAGAAGACAGTAAGTTTGTATTGCTATATGTATATTACAAATTCAAGGAAAAACCAGTACTTTGTATAAACATGAACCAGTACTCTGCCAATAATGAACCAGTACAAATAAGAGGAAACGAATCAGTTCCATATGGAGTAATGGAAGGCCGTTTGTTAATCTTGTAATTGAATGTTATAGAGTCAGGCGATACTGTGGCGGGTGCCTATCTGATTTTATGGTGTTGGGATCTCGAACAGAGAAGTCCAGTAAGATCGGAGGGGTGCTGCCGCAGCCACCAGACTAGGGGGTAAGTACCTATGATTTTAGTAAGGACTTAAGGGGGTTGTGGCGCCATATCCTCACTGATCCTCTTAGGTTTTAGGCAATGAGAGTTTTTATGCTTCGGCACAAAACCTCTCATGGGGGGGGGGGGTATTGTAACAGTACAGAATTGTGTGTCAGAGACAGTAAAGATTCAATTCAGTTTTAATTTGGAAGCAGTAAGTATTCACCTGTGAGGTGCCCCATTGTAACCAGCAACATACAATGTTATCATAAACTGTTGATGTCTAGACTGCCCAGCCCAGACGTATTACGCAACAGCTTACCAGCAGCAGTCTTTGTGAATCACAGTAAGAATTTTGTCATCCTAGTGTTTGCATCAGACAGAAGCAGCATACAGTTCTACAAGTAAAAACGGTGGCCTCGGGTGTGGAAGATAGGCCGAAACTAAAGTCAGCCTATCCAGTAAATCAACTAAAAGTGCATAAACAATAGCACGGTCAGCAAAAAAAACATTTAAGTGCTCGAGCAAAAGTTACGTCGGCCAATGAAAAAATTATATTGTCAAGTGAGTTAAAAAGACAGTGAAGTATGTGATCCTAACCATTCAATAACAGTGTCACAATTAAACAGTGAAAACAAATTTATGGTGTGTCAACCAAAAAGAGTGAATTCGTAGCAATAGTGCAACAGCGGAGATCACCCCTCGTTAAGTATCGACTGACTTTCCATTATAAAATCATGTAAAATCTTTTGAAGTATAATTCATCATAGATAAAGAGTTAAACAAGATTAATTAATAAGCGATCTCTGAGGGAAAGGGGTTTTTATAAAATAAAGAAAAGGGGAAAATATAAAAGGAGTACTGGTTCATTAAATAGAAGTCATTATAGTTAATTCAGAAATAGTTAAGGCAAGTTTTTTTTATGTATACTTGTTTTTGATTGATAATTATACGTAATTTATTGGTAATAACAAGAAAAGGTAGAGCCATAAATAATACAATAACCTGAGTGCATAAAGTAAAGATAATGATATGAGTGCTTAATAAAAAAGAAAGACAATTGGTTAGAATCCGAAAATTTTTGTATTAGCGTAATTATTTCGTAACTCAAATCCAGATAATCATTTCTGCAGCTGTGTTCGTCTGTAAAACCCTGGAGGAGAGCCCAAAGGTAAGATATTATATTATATTATAAATTGAATAAAAGAATATTGTTTCACACTCCGCTGCTAACAAAGTCCGGCTGGCAAAAGCGATCGTCCGGTGTTCCTTATCCTCACCCTCCTGGTATAGTTCCGTGCCGAGGGCTATGTTGCTGGTATCCGTCTGTAAATAAAATTTTTGCTGAAAATCGGGATGGTTCATCATTATCATACCCATAAACCTTTCTTTAATTTCGTTAAAGGTAACTCTTTCCCCCTCTCCCCATCACCATTGTTTATTCTTTTGTAATACCGCACTTAATTTAGAGGTCACTTGCACATAATTTTTCTGAAATTTCCTATAAAAGTTACATAAACCTAAAAAACTTTGCAATTGTTTAATATTTTTAGGTTCAGGGAATCTCATTATTGCTTCTACTTTTTCAAGGTTAGCTCGAATTCCGTCAGGTGAAATAATGAAACCCAAAAAATGTATCTCTTGCTGTAAAATTTTGATTTCTCCCAGTTTACTGTTAAACCCCCTCTTTGTAACCTATCTAGTACATATTCCAAATGTTCTGCATGTTCTGATAACGTTCTTGAAGCTATGTCATCTACGTACACAGTCAATAACTCTAAGTTCTTTGGTTGCAAAATCTCATCTAAACATTTTATAAAACTAGCCACACTAGTGTTGAGCCCGAAAGGTAGTCGTTTGAATTGGTAATTTTTTCCATTAAACAAAAAAGCAGTGTATTTCCTACTCTCTATCTCTAACAGCACCTGCGAGTAACCCACGGTTAAGTCTAATGATGTCATATATTTAACCCCGCTGAATTTCTGAAAAATTTTGTCCATGGGTTCGGGTGACTCCCGATCAGGAATAATAATCTGATTTATTCTGCGTGTGTCTAAACATAACCGCACTTTACCATCCTTTTTTATAATAACAACTAAAGGGTTTGAATAGGGTGACACTGATCTCTCTATTATATCCCCCTCTATCATTCGGTCTAGCTCTATCTGAACAGCTCTACGCTTAGAAAAAGGCACTGGATAACTTCTCTGCACAAAAGGTGTGTGTTCCCGTACTTTCAACTCACATTCATAGTTCCTGGCTCTTCCAGGTAACTCCGCAAACACTTCTTTAAAACGGTCCACGACTGCCCACAACTCCTCGCGTTGGGGTCTCCCTACAACTCCACCTTCGTTAACAAATTTATCTGCCATGTTTTCCCACACTCTCTCTTCGCTTACATCCATCTCTCTCTCTGTGCATACATTCATCCTCCCTTCTGTGTCCCCCCTACCAACTGGATGGTGTACAACCCTTATTCCTGAAATTCTTATATTATCTATCACCCGTTTAAAACTGACCCTAACTGGTTTAGTTTCATTGTCTTACTCTAACACTCGTTTGTTAAAGTCAATCACTGCTTTGTGTATTTTTAAAAAATCGTTTGCCAAAATTACCTCTAAATTCAACCCTCTTACTACTAAGAATGTATTCTCGAATTCAACCCCATTTATCAACATGTTTAATTGGACCTGTTTAGTTACCCCTTTACTTCGAACCCCCATAATCCCTATTATAGTGACTCCCGCAACTGGTAAAGATGGAATATTTTTATTTATTTCTTTTAATTTTTCTAGCCCATATTCAGAAATTACTGATACCTCACTACCTGTGTCTATTAAGGTTTTAAACTCCTTACCTTCTATATTGACTATCACCTCTGTCAGTCCGGTCTCTGGTTCGATAACCTCTGCGTCACCTTCCTCCAACAATTCCTTTGATATGTCTGTTTTAATCAGCTGGCTCCGATAGTGACACTCCTCTTGGACCCCGCTGCTACCTGTTGACAATGGTTGGGTCCTTTCATCCACTGTCCTTGCTAGTTTCCCTGTGGTACTGCGGCGCTGCCTAGTGAATATCCTCCTCTACCCCTCGTCATATTTCCACCTCCTCTGGGCGCTCATCAGCTGCTATCTCCTCCTCTCTGCTGCTGACTGTGCTGGTTGTATGCTAGGTTGCTTCGCTGACAGTCCCTCGCCTTATTACACCTATAACAGGTCGTTCTTCCAAAAAATTTTTCAACATGGCACTCCGAACATCGCCAATCCTCGCCTCTATTACCACTATTACTTCCACGCGCCCCTCTATAAGAGGTTGGTATCCTCCTGGATTTATGATAATTCCCGTTAGTGTGTGACGCTGGCAGGTTCAGACGTCTACCCATTTCCCGGTCCTTTATGCTTTGAAAGATATCTAATATCTTCTCAAGCTCCGTAATTTCTGTAATGTCGCGTGTCATCAGAGTGATCTGTATCTCTCAAGGTAAGTGTTTACTTATGTGTCGCATAAATGATTGGAACGGTAGCGGGGGCTCTAAATATTTTGCCTCGTTGTATAACTGCATTAAATACATCATCACGTTATTCCCGTGGGTCCCAAAATTACCGGATCCCATGATTTTACTACGTAATACTTCTTGCTCTTCTTCCGACCAATATTTACCTCTAAAGGCCCTCTCAAAACTCTGATAATCTACCCAATCTATTTTATGTACCTCCACCCACACCGTGGAACTCCCTTTAAAACATTTCATTATTTTTAATAACTGCACCTCCCAACTACTACTACAGAACTGATTGAATTCTTTCACTCTATTTAAGAATTGCATGGGGTGTACCCCCCTACTGTCACAATTAAACAATTCTAAATCAATATCACTATTCATGTCTCGAGTAATCACTACTCGCTCAGCAACACTACTAAGTTTTTTACTTATTGCTACGTTCAACTCATCTTTGACATTAACTATGCTTTGTTCAATTGACACAAATTTATCATTATTTAAACATTCAAATTGCATGCTACGTTTACCCATAACATTTACTGTATCTTGTATCGCTTGTATTTCTATTTTACAAGTACTTTCTATTTCATTTATTTTAAGATTAGTATTGGTTTCATATGTCTTAATCTTATCAACTGCACAATTAAACTTATACTCACTGCCAGCGTTACATTCATTTATTTTACGTTCAAAACTTTCTTTTACTTCGTTAATTTGTTCCTCGACTTGTACTTTTATTGCATCTGACACTTGTTTGTTTACGTCATTAATATGACTATTTAATTGCTCATTTACAGACTCTATCACTTGTTCTTTAATTGTCTTTAAACATTCGTTAATCTCGTTCAGATGTTTATTCAAATTACTTTCAATTTTGATATTTTGTTGTTCCATTCCCCCTTTAATTCATTAAATTTAGCATCAAACTTATTATTCTGTTCATTTAACTTACTGTCATTAATATCAAAACGTTTATTAATGTCACTACTTAGTTCATTAAATTTGGTATCATTTACGTCAAAACGACTGTTTACATCAAAATCACTCTTTACTTCGCTAAAGCTACTTTCTATATTAGAAATAGTACTTAATCAAAACTATTTTTCGTTTGATGGTTCATACTACAAACAAAATGAGGGCCTAGCAATGGGTTCTCCACTCTCAGGTATCCTCGCTGATATTTATTTGAATCATTTAGAAAATACTAAAATTTTAAAAAACAATTATTTTGACAATAAAATAGTATATTATTCAAGATATGTGGACGACACCTTTGTTATTTTCAATGGTAACAATAGACAGATCGAGTCATTTAATAACTATTTAAATAAAATACATAAGAAAATAAAATTCGCTATGGAAATTGAAGATAACAAAAATATTAATTTCCTGGATCTAACCATAACAAATAACGGTAATGACCTGAAATACAAAATATACAGAAAGCACACATGCACAGATACGGTTATACATGCTAAGTCATTTCATCCTCCAGCCCAAAAAATGGCTGCATTTAACAGCTTTATTGACAGATTACTTTGTGTTCCCCTTAATAACGAAGACTATGATCAAGAAGTAAATATTATAAAACAAATAGCTCTAAATAATGGTTACAGGCCAGTAATAATTGATAAAATGATAATGAAACATAAAAAACGTTTAGAAAATAAAAATACCAACATTATTAACCAACATAATAAAAAACATAAAAAAATTCATTTCAGCTAATTATACTGGTTTGATGCCAAATATTTTAAAATCTGTTTTTAAAAGTAAAGGATATAATATTTCATTCAAAACATGTAATAAGTTAAAAAATTTTTTCAAAACTAAAATAAATATTCCTTTAAAAAATAAATCAGGAGTTTATAAAATAAAATGCGATAATTGTGCAGCATTCTACATCGGCCAATCTGGCAGAGATTTTTATACAAGATTTTTAGAGCATATTCCTAAAACAAATAATAATAATTCCAGTTTTGCACAACATTTAATAACAAAAGGTCATAATTATACTAGTTTCGAAAACAATTTCGTAGCATTACATACTTGCAAGAAGGGTAAATTAATGGATAGCCTAGAGGAGTTCGAAATATATAAAGCTACAAAAAACGCAACAACCAAAAATAATATATTAAATGATCAAATGAACTTCGGATCTAATAACCTGTTTGACACTGCTATACGGTTGAATGATAATTATAACCAGTCGTAAGGAAATCGCGGTACAGCGTGCATGCATGCGAGCGCTCCGAGCGATTCAGTTGTTACGTTTTGTATATTTTATTTAAAAGATTTTAAACATATTAAATTATGACATAACCACAAAATGTGGTATACATTTACGTTTTGAATTAATATTGTGTATCTGAAGATGAGATTTCATCCCGGAACGCGTCATTGAACGAAAGAAGCTAGTGTCACTAAAGTGGACCATAAGGTAATTTAATTATATAAACTTACTCTTCCCCTCAATGTGCCATGTGCTACTATGAACACTTTCAATTACACTAGTACATTATTCTACTCAACATAACCACACTTACATGCAACGTAATTATTTACAACAATTTTATATAAAACGCCGTTTACCACCACCTACCCTCTGTGCTCCAAATAGGTCTCTTTCATATAATATTGTTATACAAAAATCCTGGCAGGCTCGCTATTTATGAAGAAACATACCAATTTTTTAAATAACTTTATACTGCCAGACTTACCTTGCGATGTTTTCTCGCACTAGTAACTTACCTTTTACACAATCAGAAGTTCAAGGTCGCCAACATATTTTTTAAGTTAAAATATGTAAAACTTTAGTACTCTTCCCATTAATTAATCCTTTAATAATTTCAAAGCAATCTGACTCCCCTTAATCAGAAGATTCCCAGTATCGTGAGACGAATTTGTGTGGACACAGAAATATAGGAGAAGGTTAACGGTGAAATTAGTTATTCTAACTCATTGTTGTGCTGCCTAAATCAATGTTAATTTATTCAAAAAAAAAACTTACTTCCCTTTTACTAACATTACTTTCAACTCCTCAAACTCTGCACTTTCTTTTAACACTCTATTTCCTTTGTATAACATCAAAATTATAAATCTGAGATTACAATGGCTTAATTAATATCAACATTATAAATGGTTAATTATTATAAAGCTATTCTTGACCAACCAGTACAGTACTTTTAATATTTTTACATTCTCACAGGCACACCCTCTTTCATTCTCATATTTTTTAAATTTCCCCTTTTTATTAATAGAGCTCTTTCTTTAATTCTCGTTTGATTAGATTTCAAATAGTTACTTCCCTGTTTTGCGCATTACTGCTGTGGCCGTCTTCACGTGGTTGCAACACTACTGTTAATTTGCTTTTGTTCACTTTAGGTCCGAAAATCACTGTTTAGCTCTTTGCTGTAAATTACTTTTGTTCACTTTTTTTTCTGTCTTACGTCAATTCACTTTTTGTCGGCTGACTTTAAAATTTTGCTCGAGCACTGATACAGAGAATCGCGCGGTTCGAAGGATCTCTGTCGACTGCCGCGTCTCAAAAATGGCTAACAGCGTCTCTCGGCATTCACCTGCCTTGTTTCGCCACAGGAAGCAGGTCTCATTGTAGATTTGATTGGTTCATTCTATTAGCGGAAAAGGTCTCACCTTCACCGCGTGGTGCATTTTGGGTTCGAGTCTATACATTTTTTCCCATAACCTTTCTCGTCCTCTGAGCACATGTCGAATTTTATGTCACAAAAGGCGAGACACACGTGCGCTCGCACGCATGAATACGCACCTCTTCTGATAATTTGCATTCCCAGATTCTTTAATTGCTTTTGTGCCTCGCACGGCTTGGTACCGCAGTGACTGCAAGGTGTTCAAAAATGTCATGCGTTTGTGATCAAAACGTTGTTCAGCTTGAGTTGCTACTACTTTTTACAATTATTAAAGAATAAAATAAATCCCAATAGTTTGTCCCATTACAATACCCTCCAATGAGAGGTTTTCTGTCGAAACAGAAAAACTCTCATTGCCTAAAAACCTAAGAGGATCAGCTAGGATATGGCGCCAACAACCCCCCTTTAATCCTTATTACAATCATGGGTAAATTACCCCCTTAGTTCAGTGGCTGCGGCTGCACCTGAATGACCTTACTGGACTTCCCTCTCGAGATCCCAACACTACAAAGTCAGACAGGCACCCGCCACAGTATCAACAAACTGTAACATTCAATAAAAAATATCAATTACTGGCTTTTCAACATACCACATCCCTAACTGACTTGTTTCCCCTTAGTCGTACTGGTTTGCCTTTCGCAAAGTACTGGTTCATATAGATGTATCTTCTTAACATAAACCTATTACATTTATTATTAATTACAATTTATTACATTCCTAATCAAATAAACAATTATATTTCGCAAAAAAAAACTTATATTCAAAATAAGCATTACTCATCTTTCAATTTCTAATAATTAAACATTTTAACTATTTATCCTGCATTATCATTTCAATTTTGAATTTTCCTCAAATATTTTGATCATTTAAATTTAATTGTCTACTATTTATTATCCATTTCAAGTCAAAAAATAAACTATTCAAATCCATTACACATATTTCCAACTTTTAAATTAGTTTACCCATCTCTTTCAATTAATTACTTTAATCGCATTACTTTAAACCTTTTACATTAATTAAATCCTCTCATGTAAATTTTAATTACCTCATAATTAAACACTGTAAGTTACTTCAAAACAATCTTAATTCATTTAATTTCATCTTGCATTAATTTACTTCACAATAAATTTCATTCATCATTTCTTCCATGACCTTTCAAATATACTTCCAAAATTTCTATCTTTTAAATGAATTTCATTTTCATTATAAACCTTCATAATTATATCCTCACACTTATTAAAAAATAAAAAACTTATTACTATCATAAAATCGATTGTAACTATAAACTGATTACAAAAATATAATATACACAGAACACTATGAATCAACTTATATCTTATCAAAGTAGCATAACCTCAAATAGAGAACATAAAAACATAATATACTTTAATTCAATTTTTTAATTAAATTTTCCAACTGTTACATTATAATTTCTACTCAGACTTTTTTTTTTTAATATTTACCTCTTCTATTTCCATTAAGATTTACAGTTATTATCTACATTATAAGGCATACTACTTCGGTTAACACAAAATGTGATTAGATACTACACAGAAAATTATTCCATACGAGAGATACATAAATTATTACAACAACCTCCTCCAATACTTCAGTACGATTAGCACGATTACAATAATTTGTAATGGTACAGATTTGTATGCTAGAAAGAGTAATTCAATTCAGTTTTAATTGTCAGTATTCACCTGTGAGGTGCCCCATTGTAACCAGCAACATACAATGTTATAATAAACTGTTGATGTCTAGACTGCCCAGCCCAGACGTATTACGCAACAGCTTGCCAGCAGCAGTCTCCTTTGTGAATCACAGTAAGAACTTTGCCACTCCAGTGTTTGCATCAGACGGTCACCTTAAGCAGTCAGTCAGTTGTTAACTAAAACGTTCGGTTATTGATTACCAGTTTGTATCAGACGGTAGCAGACTACAGTCGTCTACAAGTGAATTAAAAAACAGTGGCCTCGGGCGCAAGATAGGCCGAAAATAATATAATCGGCCTATCTAGTATAATTATTAAAGTGCATAAACAATGTAGCGGGCAACTAGTTAAAAAGCTATTAGCGCTCGTACCGATAAAGTTACGTGGACCGACGCAATCATTAAATGTGAACGATATGGTTTTAGTAAACAGTAAAAATTAGTAACTGTACAAAGACAAAATTATGCGAATGAGCATACACAGACTTTCGAAATGAGTGATAAAACAAGTGCATCACCAGTTGGAGCGAAGCCACTACCAGGATGAGTACTATATTATCAATTCAGAACTTTTAACTACATTAACATTTAACTATATTGTAACATTTGTATTTACAGACGTTTTTCTAAACAATAGAGCTCTCAAAGGGAACATATCAATTAACGTACTGGTTCATAATAAGTTGTCATAGGCTAGCTGATTACGAAATATTTATTTTATTAACCCATAAATTCAACTTTCACTTTGTTTAAAATAAAATCAGATTTTGTTTAATTTACACCATGTGTTAGAGTAAGTTATTACGCCCGTTTAACATAACCTGTCCTGTATGGAAAATCTCGCCCTAATCGAACCTGGTAAGTAATTAAAAATAAATAAAGGGAAAATGTATTAAGGTTTCCATATTTGTCCTTTTGTTTAAAAATATTGGTGGCGACCTAAAAGTATTTGGAATCTTCTGTTTTGGTAAGTCAGGGTGAGTAGGTAAAAAGATCGTACGAAGTAAGTAAAAAGATAATAAGGGGGGAAAGGAATAAAACGTAACAATGGCGACCCCGCCAGGATGACTCATATGGAATCTTCTGATATGGGTTTAGGCCTAATTGGAAGTACGAGACAGGTTGTGGTAACAGTGTATGGGTGAAGAATTATTGTGTATAATTATTGAATAATTAGGGTGTAAGAAAACGGGTTATTTGAGAGTGAGGGCGTTTTTGTAAAATATACAAACGGCTAATGAAGCTTGTATATAATTAATGTAAGAGGTTTATAATTGTGTAGAGCAGTAAATTAATACTGAATACGTATAAGATTAAAATTTCTATGTAAAATTCCATAAATAAGACAATAATGGCAGGAAATAATACAAGTGCTGTAAGTGAAATTACCAATTTTGATGAATCAGTTGTTATGAACAGTATTGAAGTCCATTCGACTCCAAATGTGGGTCAGGACAATAAAAGAGACAAACTAAATGTTACAGATGAAATAAATATTACAGATGATTCGGGGATTCAAATAACCCCAATATCAACTAACAAAAGTAATCAATCTGACAATAGTGAGATGATGAGTATGATGCAGTTGCTGTTAAAGATAGATAGTAAGTGTGACAAACAAAATGAAAATTTGAATGATAAATTTAACGAATTAAAAAGGCAAAATAATGAATTAAAAAACGATATTAATGAAATTAATAAGCATTTAGAAAAAAAACCAATGAAATATTAGAAACTAACTTTAACAGATTAGAACAGAGTATTGAGAAAGTGGTAGAGTCGGTAGAGGAACAAATTAAAAGTAAAGCAAATCAAATAATTAATAACAAGGTAAGTGATGACTGTAAAACAAGTAAGAATTATAATGAGATGTGTAAAAACGTGGTATTAGAGAGTAAGGTGATTAATGTTGAGAGTGATAAGGAAGATTTTGTTGAAGTAGAATTTAGTAACGAAGTGTTGTTAGCAAGTGCTGATGAAAGTGAGAGAGAGTATGATGAACGGTTAGATGGTCAAAGGGCAGATTTTCCCCTAGTTTATGGTGAAACAGAGGTTTCACAGGTATTTTATGAGGACAGAGTTTCCTCCGGTAGTTGTGTGGAAGACGAGGTGTCTTCAAATGGTCCCTTTATTTTTTGTGATGGTCTTGGAAGTGCCAAGACATATAGTAAGTTTGTTGTGCCCTTTGCATGGAATGAGATAGTTCAGGGGGGTTGTGAGAAGTATTGTGAGAGAGAGAGAGAATAATAGAGTTATTTACGTTGAGAAGTAGTTATAATGAGTTGAAAGAGAAGTTAGAAGTGGAGAAGATAAATAAAATGAAATACTTATCTTGTAAAATAGAGATGGATGAGTATTTTGATGGTGTGATGAATGTAGTGGAGGAATATGATGATAAAACAACTTACCTTATGTTGAACAAAATTTCTAATGGAGACTGGACAAAAATAACTAATGCAGACAAGGTTTATGAAATCATAAAAAGGTACAAGCCTATAAATTATAATGGTATAATGAATGACATAGATTTAATGGGTACAGTAATAATAAGAATGTGATGTATGTGGATAAGAACGATTTGTGTTATAAATATATCAGATATTTACATGATGACGGCGGGTAGATAAAAAATCAGAGAATGAACATTTTAAATATTTTAGTTTATGGTAATGACCTGGCTAGATTATGAAATGAAGTGTGGTAAACAATAAAATTATGACGAAAATTTTTAAATAAATATGTATTGGTGTTAAATGTATTGTGTCAGGGTATATTGGTAGAATGTGTACAATAGTTTAGGTAACAATGTTTGTAGTATGTTACAGTAATAATATTATTTTATTTTGTCAAATAATTAACAAGAGGTAATAATGAATTTTATTTTGCACTGTGTGTTTATATTAAAAGTGTTCTAAATAATGTACCTAAAGCTAAATTGTTTTGAGTGGAGGTGGAATTAAAGTAATGTAAAAGGTGAATTTTATTAACAGTTAGTCATTGATTAATATGTCAACACTAAAAGATTTATAGAAACTGAAAATTGAAGGAAGTAATAAAGTGGTGATGTAATCTGGAATGTTGAGACTGAGTTAGTGTTTATAAAACCAGTCTGGCATACAACTGTTAATGTAAACAGTTATGTTGTCTGTTGTGTGACTAATGTTTACAGTCATGCTCAGAGTTGATAGCTGTTGTATTTGGATGAATCATTGCCATGAGTAAAATCTTATTATGAAACAAAAGAAATGAAGTTAACTTTTTGCAGATAATATAATAATGAGGTAATTACCGTAACTTAGAGTTTTGAGAAATTAAATTAAATTAAATTGGTAATTTAAGAAGTAAACTACTTTAAAAATGTGAATGTCAGTAGTGAATATAAATTTATTTTGATTTGAACTTTGATTTAAATTGTAAGAATATTTGTTTAAAAATAAACTGTACGTGGAAAAAATATGGTAATTGATTTAACGGAATAACTAAAGTATTTCTTTTAAAGGAAAATTGAGATTAAAGGCAATAATGTATTTTGTTTGTAGTATCTATCCTACAATAAGATTGTTATTATAAGATTTGTATTTTATGTAATCCATGTATGATTTTGGATGGGTAATAGAGTTATAGAGTTAGTGAACATTATTTAATTTGTATGAAATTCATAGGTATTTCATGTATTTAATTTATATACCATAAGTTTATATTGCCAAAATTAAATACACCACCAGTACTTTGAAAAAGCCAGCCAGTACTTTGTTAATGAACCGGTATGACTAAGAGGAAACAAATCAGTTGAGGATATGGAGTAATGGAAGGCCATTTATTGATATTCTAATTGAATGTTTCAGAGTCAGGTGATACTGTGGCGGGTATCTGTCCGAGCTTATGGTGTTGGGATCTCGTACAGAGAAGTCCAGTAAGGTCGGATGGGTGCGGCCACAGCCACCAGACTAGGGGGGTAAGTACCCATGAGTTTAGTAAGGATTTAAGGGGGTTGCAGCGCCATATCTTCGCTGATCCTCTTAGGTTTGAGGCAATGAGAGTTTTTACGCTTCGGCATAAAACCTCTCATTGGGGGGGGGTATTGTAACGGTAAAGAATTGTGTGTCAGAGACAGTAAGGATTCAATTCAGTTTTAATTGGAAAGCAGTGTAGCGTGTCAATTTTTGGGTATTTTTATTTTTAACAGTATGGGGCATTTATATCTTTTATTTTGGGTGGGCTTGTAAAAAGTTATGAAAGTTATTGTGCAACGTTATTTTCCGTGTAACAGAACGATGTTAAGAAACAGTGGTAACAAAGCGATACGCAGTTGTTATTGTGTAACGCGGCGAGCAAAGAATTTACCTCCTTCAAAATTCTCAGAAATCCGTACTTGTGTGGCATCGCCCATACGCAACTGTACGAACACGAGCACAAGTGACGCTCTTGACTAAAAACTCAAGATGGCTAGAGCGGAGAGTATTCATCGTCTTCTCAAAGACCATCCGGAAATACTGTTAAAGCCCCGCCTACTATTCATGACATCAGCAGAGCCGAAGCCAATGTCGTGCTCTGGTATCCTGAATATAACTCCCATAGTCCCTGCATAAACGGAATATGCCACAACAACTGAGGCTTGAGCGACGAAAACATAGTGGCAGTGAACCGTCGATTCCGCCCGAGGAAGCAAGATGTACCTGTTACGTTACCGTCCCAGTCGACATTAAGCAGAGACGCTAGAAAGTCAACAAGAAGCCGACTCCGTTAACAAACGTTTACAGTTTTGTCGGCGTCCCGGTCAGTGTTGTTTTAGAAGATGTGCGTAAAACAACAACATCGCTAATACCGACCGGGACTCGAGGAAATTACGAAATGCTGAATATCATTTGTGCAGTGGCGTGGTGACTTACAATAAGGAGTAGTGAACTTTTAACTCGGGTGACCGACACGTGCTTCATTCGTTCTGAATAGTGACAGTGGAAAACTAAATAAATAGATCAGTAATTTAATCAAACGAGGGGTAACGTATGAATTTGAATGAATGCGAGAATGTGCAGAATGGGCTGTCTTAACAATGATTACTAAAAATTGGTACCAAAAAACAAAATTAGATTTAAAAAAATTTCATCTTGTAGTATTCTGGTAATATCCATAAAATGTGTGTGAGAAATTAAAGTTATTGAATTTACAATATAATCATGTGTTAGACTAAGTTATTTCGTCATTACCACGTTCTCATTTCTGTGTTAAAAAATTCGTCTAACGAACCGGAATCTGTCTGAATTATTAATTGGGTGGGGTCAGATTGCTAAATTGTCCGTTTTATTAAGGTGAAGTGTAAAGGTCTCCATATCTGTCCTTCAAAGATATAGGTGGCGACTCTGGGCTTCTGATGAAATTTCTGCAACAGGTAAGTCCTGGTAGTGGTTTTATATGTATTTATTTTATATTTCGGTTAATTTTTATTGTTACATTTGGCTCTCGCTGCCAGGATTTTCGTTTAATTGTAATGTTATACGAGATAGACCTATTTTAAGGCACAGAAAATGGGATGTGGTAATGACGAATGTATAAAAATTTTATCGTACATAATTAAGTAGGTTAGGTTTATGTTATTGTGATTCACAATGTGTTAGGTGTTTGAGTATAGAAAAATAGTAGTTTTATATATAAAAGTGTTATACAAACGAACTTTAAAAATGTCTATAATACAAAGTAATGATAGTGATTTTGCGTGGGATGAGTGGGAGAATGAATTTCGAAGTGTTGTGGGTGAGATGACAAACGAGGAATGGGGTACGTTAGACGATAGGTTAACACGAATGGAAGAACAGGAAGAAGGAATATTTGCAGAAATTAATAAACATAGTGAGGTGACCAATGATACAGGTAAGATAATTGAAGAAATAGTAGTAGAAAATAAGACAGTGAATAGGCCTGACGATAGTGCAGGGGTGGTCGAAGAAGAGTATTCACAGGATGAGATGAGGAATTTTCTGCAAAAGGCGTTTGATATGATGAATAAACATTATGATAATATAAATAAACGTTTTGATGAGTGGGACAAAAAGTGGGAAGGAGATAGATGTCAATCAAAAGAGAGCACAGAAGTTGAATTAACACAGGTGAGTGATAAAGATAATGAGTTAATCAATAATAGTGACAAAATAGTGGAAGAAATAGTGTTGAATAGTGGAGATAATTATGATGGTTACAATTCTGAGGTAAGTGGTGATGTTGATATAATTAATTCCAGTGAGGTAATAATGTTAAATAATAATGATAATGAAGTATTGGATAGCGGTGAGATAGAGATAGTGAGTGAGAGAGAGAAAGTAATAGATTGTAAAGGCGTAGTAATTA
Organism: Magicicada septendecula; assembly: GCA_034769895.1. Taxonomy (NCBI): domain Eukaryota; kingdom Metazoa; phylum Arthropoda; class Insecta; order Hemiptera; family Cicadidae; genus Magicicada; species Magicicada septendecula. The sequence continues at coordinate 264,056,407 of CM068373.1, forward strand.
ATGGTGATGAGTTAGATAATGAGTGGAAAGATAGTTATATTGTGGGTATGAAACAGGGGGCAAATTTTTATGGGATTAAATGTGAAGCAGAGAATTCACAAGTGTTGATGGAGGACAAGAGTTCCTCAATAATTTTTGTAGAAGACGAGAGTTCTTCAAAAGGTAAAATAGGTTTTTTGTGTTTATCTGGTAGAGCCGGATGGTATTTAAATGATTTTATGGTATTGCCCTCTGCATGGAATGGGAGAGTTCAGTGTGGTTATGAGAGGTGTTGTAAAGAAAGAGAGCGAGAAATAAAAATTTTTGAGGTTAATAGAGGGTATGAAATGTTGGTGCAGATGTTAGATATGGAGAGAGATGATGAAAGAGAGAGAGAGGAATATCTGAATAACACTGTTATAAATAATGATAAAATAGTTGACTGGGTATTGAGACAATTTACTGACGGAGACTGGATAACATTAATTGATCATGACAGGTTGTATGAGATAATAAATGGTATGATGATGAACTTAGAAATAATGGTTTATGAAAACAATAATAATAAACTAAAGGTGAACAAAAATCATTTAGTCTATAAATATGTGAGGTATCTTTTTGACGATGGAGGCTAAAATGTAAAACAGTAAAAGACGGTTAAATATTTTTGTTCTAAGGGTTTGACTTGGCTGATTTGAACATTGAGACGTGATAACTGAATAAATAATGAATCAGATTTGTAAATAAATATTTAGTGAGTTTAATTGTATGTGTTGTGGTTAAGTGAACGGTGTATGTAGGTAATTAATTGTTGTAATAATAATATTTTGCAATTTAAAGAAATAATAAAATTAATTTTGAAAACAGTAATTGAATGATAACAGTTGTTGATGGTAATGAATTCTGTATTGTTAATAATTAATTTAATTAAAACAATTTGATATATTTTAAATATTTTAATTGATTATGTAAATGTTGTATAATTAATTTTTTTGTAAATTCATTTTATTTTACGAGATTTGGAAATTTGGTAATGAATGATGAGTTGTTGGATTTAAACTAATTTTGTGTAAAATGTTTCAGAGATGATGGTGATTAAGTTTTGGGGGTATGTCATGTTAAATGGATTGTAAGTAGAAAAAATTTTATAATCATGTATAATAAAAATGTTTATAGGAGTGATGGAGATGTTAATTCAATAATGAGATTATTTGAAATAATTTTGTACAATAAAAAAGGATAATTAAAAAATGTTAATCACAACTGAAATTATAATGATTTTTAATAATGAATTTTGAAAATTTTAAGAAAGTTAAATGGTAGAAAATTATGAATGAGAGAAATGATTATGGATGGAAATACTATATTATAATGTATATACAAATTTTATTAGTTAGTTATTAAGTTGCTATTGCGGGGGTGGCCTGTGCTCTCGCAAATAGCAAAATGGGTTGGGGGTAACAGTGAGTGTTACCTCCATCGGAGGCGAAAATGGCGAAAATGTGCGGCACACCTTTTTCGTGTAAATTAAAGTTTACACACTGCCAAACGACCGTGTCGCACATAACGAGATTGATGTGTAACAGGCAGTGAAATGAAGTTTAGATTTCCCCGACTTTTCGGGCGATTACTGCCTTACCAGCACTAATCGTGGATTTGGCTAGCGGCCAGCTATGGTCATATCAAGTCCCTTGACCATAGCTGACTTGAAATTGGTACATATTTGAAATTCATTGGGGGAGACACTAGGGGAAATCTTCCCGCAACTATGAAACAGCGGCTGCCACTCTGCCCGCTTTGGGGTAGCAAGACAGGTGGTAGACCCGCCTTAAGGGTGTATAATTATAACAAGAACATGATGATGTTCGTAACGTTTGAAACTTAATAGCGGAAGCAAAGACGCGGAGAGGTAAAACCTGCTCCAAAATATACAGTCTTTGTGGAAGCGAAAAGGCGCCACAGTCTTACACAATTTGCAATAGAGTGTGTGGCTGGGAGGTGACTCAAATGAGTCACGAACTTAAATTTTACTACATAAAGAATTTTTCTGCTCATTCAAATTTTGATCTAATCAAAAACGCTTGTGCTCTGTTAAATAATTAAATGGTCATATTTTCAATACAAGTTGTTCATGCTATAATTTTAAGTGTATTATTTTATTGTGGCACGTTAGATATAGGTATTGGTAAAATATGTGTTTTCATTATGTGTATATTTTTTTTTATAAGCCAATAAGTAAACGTCTGGCAGGCGGGTAACAAAATGATCAGAATCAGAGAAAAGGGAAACAAGAAGGTGAGGAGTAATGATAGATAAATATGTATATTCCATGTAATTTGTTCAAATTTGAGGTGTGTATTCATTGTGTTAGTAGGATCAGCTGATCAGCAATAACAGGTCACTGGTATATTGGTTTGTCAATGTTACAAGTAATTACAGTTCAATGTAATGTTTTTAATGTATCACAGATGTTCTAAAGTAATGAGGAAGATAATTTGATAAAATGAGAAATAAAGTAACAATTTGTGAAGGTTAATAAAAGATAGAGTTTTGGGTGATAAATATTTTGTGGGACATATAGATCTGTCCAAGTTAAAATCAAAATTGAAGTTGAAATAGTAGAGATGAAAATAATGTAATGTTGTTTTTGAGTTAATATATGTGATAGAAGTTTGAGAAGTATTGATGTTGACACAGTAGTAATGGAGACTTTATGTAGATTTTGAGTGATATATTTATGTTTATGATTAATGATGTTATTTTGTTGTATTTCTAGTAAGGTAATGAGTTTGAGATTTTTGGGGATGGCGATTTTGTATTAGGGGATAGTGTAATGTAGGAGTTCGCAACTTAATGATATGTTGGGACGGGAATTGGTATCGATTTTAGTGAGGAGGGGCCGCCTTAGGTAGAATCCAGGCCGCCAAATAAGGGAATTGAGTTTTGGGTAGGGGAAACACGTATCCTATGTACAAAGGGTTAGAGAGTATTTTTTTTTATATGTAGAGAAGGTGGCGATTTGTGTTAAATGATAAGTTGGGGTTAGAGTGTCTTGATTAGTAGAGATTTTGATAGAGATGGGTGTCAGGGTAATTGAAGTTGATTAATAGTAGAGTCAGGGGAATAAAGATTATATATGTATACAGATCTAGTAGTACAGTCAATGAGAATAAATAATTTACATCACCCACAGTAGAATAAAGTAAGATTGTTGAATAAAGAGAGAGATTTATGATAAAGATATAAAATTTTCATTTTTTAACCAGTGACAAAATTTGGATAGAATTGAAAATAATGTAAAGTCAAGGATTGTTTATTATGCAAATGTCAATTTGTTTATTATTTATATTAATATTTTGTTCATTTTAAATATTTTATTTTATTATGTTTTGTGCTTTGAGTTAGATTGTTACAGATGTTTAATGTAGGTTCAGAAAGTATACATAACATATGTAGGTCAAGGGTTTTGGACTTGACCTAGTTTCGATCAGCTGATGAGTTCATACACCTACTACGCCTGTATAGTAGGAAGTCAATTTTAATTTGTTTATTTAATTGATTTAAACCAATTTTTAAATAATTTTACATATAAAGGAAACATTTAAATAAATTTAAATTTTTTTGAATTTTAAAATTTTTGGAAATTTTAATTTTTTGAAAAAAAAAAAAAAAAAAATTTTTTTCGCCGGCCAGCGAATGCATATTTTAGGTAGTGATTATTTTATTATGTGTGTATTAACCATGTTTATTTTATTGTATTGCATTGTATTGGTAGACTATAAGTGGTTCTCATGTTAGAGTAAGGATTTGTGTTTAGATTAGTAGAAATGTCTAAGTTAAGTCATTTGAAACAAAAATTAGAAAAACAAGGAAGAGAATTTTTTTGATAAACTATTATTTTTTGAATTTTGAATTTTTTTAAAAATTTTAATAAATTGTAAAAGAATTTTTTTTTATTTTTCAATGAGTTATGGCAACAGGTAATGTGAGTGTGTGTGAGCCCAGTACCTGCTAAAGGCAGCCCAGCTTGCATAAAAAGGGGATCCATATCGGCTGAGGATCTGGAATAATCTAAGCCAGGGTTTGAGGATTTTGGGGGTAGCATGTTAGAAGGTGAGGTGGGCTGTGGTACGAGTCTGCTCGATTTCTCGGTGTTGGGATCTCTTACGGAGAAGTCCAGTGATCTCGTTCAGATGAGTCCATAGTCGCTGAGCCAGGGGGGTCGTGTACCCATGCAGATCAAGAACAAGGGGGTTGTTGGCACCAGTTCCTCACCGGTCCTCTTTGGGGTTTATCGATGAGATTTCTTCTGTTGTGAACAGCAGAATTCTCATCGAGGGGGTATTGTAGCGTGTCAATTTTTGGGTATTTTTATTTTTAACAGTATGGGGCATTTATATCTTTTATTTCTTTTATTTTGGGCGGGCTTGTAAAAAGTTATGAAAGTTATTGTGCAACGTTATTTTCCGTGTAACAGAACGATGTTAAGAAACAGTGGTAACAAAGCGATACGCAGTTGTTATTGTGTAACGCAGTGAGCAAAGAATTTACCTCCTTCAAAATTCTCAGAAATCCGTACTTGTGTGGCATCGCCCATACGCAACTGTACGAACACGAGCACAAGTGACGCTCTTGACTAAAAACTCAAGATGGCTAGAGCGGAGAGTATTCATCGTCTTCTCAAAGACCATCCGGAAATACTGTTAAAGCCCCGCCTACTATTCATGACATCAGCAGAGCCGAAGCCAATGTCGTGCTCTGGTATCCTGAATATAACTCCCATAGTCCCTGCATAAACGGAATATGCCACAACAACTGAGGCTTGAGCGACGAAAACATAGTGGCAGTGAACCGTCGATTCCGCCCGAGGAAGCAAGATGTACCTGTTACGTTACCGTCCCAGTCGACATTAAGCAGAGACGCTAGAAAGTCAACAAGAAGCCGACTCCGTTAACAAACGTTTACAGTTTTGTCGGCGTCCCGGTCGGTGTTGTTTTAGAAGATGTGCGTAAAACAACAACATCGCTAATACCGACCGGGACTCGAGGAAATTACGAAATGCTGAATATCATTTGTGCAGTGGCGTGGTGACTTACAATAAGGAGTAGTGAACTTTTAACTCGGGTGACCGACACGTGCTTCATTCGTTCTGAATAGTGACAGTGGAAAACTAAATAAATAGATCGGTAATTTAATCAAACGAGGGGTAACGTATGAATTTGAATGAATGCGAGAATGTGCAGAATGGGCTGTCTTAACAATGATTATTAAAAATTGGTACCAAAAAACAAAATTAGATTTAAAAAAATTTCATCTTGTAGTATTCTGGTAATATCCATAAAATGTGTGTGAGAAATTAAAGTTATTGAATTTACAATATAATCATGTGTTACACTAAGTTATTTCGTCATTACCACGTTCTCATTTCTGTGTTAAAAAATTCGTCTAATGAACCGGAATCTGTCTGAATTATTAATTGGGTGGGGTCAGATTGCTAAATTGTCCGTTTTATTAAGGTGAAGTGTAAAGGTCTCCATATCTGTCCTTCAAAGATATAGGTGGCGACTCTGGGCTTCTGATGAAATTTCTGCAACAGGTAAGTCCTGGTAGTGGTTTTATATGTATTTATTTTATATTTCGGTTAATTTTTATTGTTACAGCAGCTAGTATTCACCTGTGAGGTGCCCTCTTGTAACCAGCAACATACAATGTTAACATAAACTGTTGATGTCTAGACTGCCCAGCCCAGACGTATTATGCAACAGCTTGCCAGCAGCAGTCTCCTTTGTGAATGACAGTAAGAACACTCAGTCTCCAGTGTTTGCATCAGACAGTAGCAGACTACAGTCGTCTGCAAGTTAAGTTAAACGGTGGCCTCGGGTGCAAGATAGGCCAAAAATATTATAATCGGCCTATCTAGTAAAATGTGGAATGTAACAGTAAACTAACAGTGCCCGTGAAACGAAAAGTTTTAACGTGAATTTTGGTGTTGGAGTAAAACGCAGTCTTACTACGTAATATGCGACCATGTGTTGATAAATAACAGTGAAAATATTTAATTTAATATTAATACATTATTTACTTGTTTCAATAGAAGGTGTACACCCATAAAGAACGAGATCTCAAACAGTGGGGTAATTAAAGAGAGTGAGAGAGCGAGTGTGTAAACAAAAAGGGGAAAATAGTCAAAGACTGGTTGGCTGTAGTACAATTTGTGTCCGAATATTGTTGATTTTCATCAGGTCTGTATTATTACTATAAATATAATAATCAATAATTATTTGGCTTAAAATAAATTCAGAGTTTGTATGATAATAACCATGTGTAGAGAGTAAGTTATTACGCCCGTTGAACATAACCTGTCCCGTATGGAAAATCTCGCCTAAACGAACCTGGTAAGTAAATTAAAAGTAAATAATAAGAAAATGTATTAAGGTTTCCATATTTGTCCTTTTGTTTAAAAATATTGGTGGCGACCTAAAAGTATTTGGAATCTTCTGTTTTTGTAAGTCAGGGTGAGTACGTAAAAAGATCGTACAAGGTAAGTAAAAAGTTAATAAGGGGGTAAGGAATAAAACGTAACAAATTATCAACTTTATCTTCTCTTTATTCAGTCAGAGCTTATTTATTAACAATTTAACAACCTTCTTCCACACACACTATGGCCCCCCTGGACTGTAGCGCCCAGTTGCCTCCACAAGAATTGAAGTTTTTTAGGGTGTAGACGCTGCATACACCATTCTTGCTTCGGCGTTACAAAACATTTGGCATTAGAGATGTCCAAGGACACCAGTAATCCTACTAAAAATTAGTCATATGCCCTTATACAGTCTACCATCCCATTCGATGGATAGCCGCTGTTCCATAGTTCTGGTGATTCCACTGTGAAGCTTTACGAGTTAATTAATTATTTAAATATTGAACTTTCGTCCATTTTTTAGGGCACCAACTGAGGCTGTACATGTTTATTATTGTTTAAAATTATGAAATTCTAGTCACTTACCTTTACCAAGTAAATTTGAGATATTTACCAGGGTATCGTCTGATGTACTCTGGCAGAGTAAAACCACAGGTGAATGCAAATTAACAAACACATTTTTGTAAACTCAAATAAAATGTTGATTTATTTTCTTTAGCATGACATTTTTTCTTTTTTACTTCTAGTTTGAATCTACTGATCGATATAAATTAAGCCTGTTTATTATTCAAGATCAACAGTTTTTATTGCGTCTTCTGACTTTACCTAATGTTCATTTTTTGTCTACAAACTCATTTCTTATTAATTTTCTTGGAAAAATATAACTAAATATAACTAAAAATATTAACCCTTTCTTGGAAAATATAAAAACATTATTTCAACATGATTAATGCCTTAATACTAGTTTACATCTTAACATAAAATTATTATTTTAATGATTGCAACCCAGTTTGCTCGCTCACTGCTCACATACAAAAACCCCTTTTTTATATAAAACAAGAATATATTGAAATGGATACGGTTACGTGTAGTAGCGGCATCCCTGTTGACCGCATGGTGCGTCACTCACAAAGTTCGTTGTGTTGTTATTAAAAACTGTTATTATTCCATTTGTTTTTTGAAATTCTCACTTAGTTCACTGGTTTTTTATATTTCAAACTGCTCTACACATTTTTATATATACTGAAACGGTCGGCCGACCTTCAAGGTGTTCGAGTCGAAAATTAAAAGGACCACATGCGGCCTATAGGTGAAAACGACTGACTAGCCAACGGCTAACAAAATCCCCACCTTGTCTGGCTGTTTCCTGTAACCCACACTGCCTTTTGGATTTCGAAGTTTTTGTCGCTGTCTCGGTAACATGGGTTTGCCTGGTGCCCACGTGTTGACAACGCCAATCTGCGAAAATATTGAGGCTGTGGAAGGCGTGGCCTCTAATTGTATCCGGCAGCACCGGACCACATGGAACAAAAGTCTTCGCCTCACGCCATTTTTTGTGGCGTCGTTTGGAGTCTGATCTGCGTCATCTATGCGCCCGTGTCCATGTTGCGCATCTTTGTACGTGCCGAAATGCTTAATTACTCGGGAGTCACTCTTGACATCGCATTCCATTGCCCTGACTATGTTCAAACTTCGCTTCACTGTTCCTTTGTCTAACTGAGCCTGTATTATGTGTTGGGCTTGCAACTGAAATGAAATGAATTTAATAAAATGACAAACCTCCCATTTTGTCCCATTACAAGACCCCCCCAATGAGAGGTCTTTTGTCAAGACAGAAGAACTCTCATTGCTACCCCTAAGAGGATCGGTGAGGATATGGTGCCAACAAATCCCCATTAATTCTTAACGCATCATGGGTAAACTACCCCCCTAGCTCGGCGACTATGGCTGCACCTGACCGAGATTACTGGACCTCTCTATCCGAGATCCCAACACCGTAAAACCGTACAGATACTCACCATAGCACACCTAACCTTCTATCATTTTGCCCGAAAAATCCAAACCTGGCCTTATACCATACCAGATCCTCAACCAATATGTTCCCCCTTACATGCATACTGGGTCGCTTTTAGCAATTACTGGGTGCGTACACATTTTCATTATTAATTAAACACAAACTCCCTACTCCTTGACATCAACTCTCAAAAATAATTTGTTTTATTTTTCATTTAATTGGTTTGACGTTATGGTCTCAACCCGATTCAATTATATAAATTTCGTTCGATAGAGCAATCAACCCAAGTCCCTTATCAAAAATTCTCCTTTTAAAATGAGTCATATGGTTTACTTTAACTAGTGAAGTTAATCATAAAAGTTTTTTTTTTCTTTAAAAACATTCCCAAATTCTCCAAATGCATTTAATTTAATAAATAAATAAACAATGTAATAGTATAACTATATAGTAATATAGTAGCCCATATAATAATAAATAAATTTCTTATCTTAAACTTATAATGAACAACCCATGCCTACCATAATTCCACAAATAGCTACACTTGATTACAAAGATAATATATAAGATACACATCATGAATCAGCCGACACCTTCTATCTCTTTTATCAATTTAACAAAAAAAAAACAAAATTATTGAATTTAATTAAGTAGCAAAAATTTCATGAATCAAATACAATAACCTATCCTGTCTTTAACATCAGTTATCAGCTGATCTCTCTGGGTCAGGTGACTGAACTTGCACTATATATACTACACAAAAATTACATGAAAAATACATAACATGTTTATAATTCTTACACTCTAACATAACAAGATTAATGACACAATAAAACATAATAAACAAAATCTGATAAACGTCACAATAAAACATAATAAACAAAATCTGATAAACGTCTCCTCTACTTGAGATAAATAAATTCGTACAAGTTGTCTACGGTCAAACTACAATCATTTATTTGGCTTGTCAGCCAGTCAGCGTCATTAAGTTTCAAATTTTAGTTTGTTACTCCCCTGAGTAACCCCCTTTACCACACACACTATGACTCTCCCTGGACGACTGTGGCGTCCACAAGGACGGCAATGGTGGAGGAATTTTAGCATCTCCTTGTCCTTGCTTCAGCCTTACATTTTTTTTTTAAAGTGTCAGATATCATAATATCTGATTTTACATATTTACATACCCTTAATGTGGGTCTATCACCTGGTTAACTGTTCCCATGCGAACAGAGTGATAGCCGCTGTTCCATAGTTCCAGGGATTTCCCCTAAGTCACCCCCCATTAATTTCAAATCTATACCAATTTCAAGGGCAACCAACTATGGTCAGTTTTACAATTGCTGCCCACAGCTGGCTGTCGTCCAAAACCACGATTAGTGCTGGTAAGGCAGTACTCGCCCGAAAAAGCGGGGAAATCAACTTTCATTTCAAGCATGTTCCTTCATCATCATAATACACTGCACGGCAACAAATCAACATATAATATGAAATTATATAAAAAGTTGTGTGTGTATATTACGCCAGTTTGGCCTCCGATGATGGTAACATGATGTTATCCATCAACCCATAACACTATCTACAATGGTACATGCCACCACTGCAATAGTTTACTTAAATCTAAACTCAAGTCCTCCTACTTTTGCAGTTTCTACTTTCCATGATTATTTCACTTCTATTAACACCACACAAACCCCCAAAATTACCCATATATCTTGTATGATAACAAGTTTTTATTTTATTTAACACATTTTTCGCATAAACACTTTTGCAAGCCCACGCTTTCATTTTTCCCTAACATTTTCTCTATGACCAAAATAGGAACTACAACAATGGATCATCTTACAAATTTACATTAAAAATAAAATACATTTGAACATAATAAATACATAAATACATAATAAAATACATAAAAACTCATTGAAAAGTTAAGTATTTAAGTTACATAATTCGATTGTTTCATTTTTTTTCTAATTTCTAAAATTTTTCTAATTTTCTAGGGTCAATTTCTAAAACAAACTACTGTAGTTCGTGGAAAAATTCTCTTTTTTTTAAACCTACACCACCTTTCCACAAAACTAGGGGTCCCCCTCCCCGTTCAATGACAGTGTTAAATTTCTAGTTTACACCAATTTGTGGATTAGGACCATCGTTGATTTCACCCTTTGCGGGGCTACCGTCAACCATGGCCTGCCTCCAGAATAACAAAAACCACGATCAGAGGTGGTGAATCTGAGACCGCCCGAAAATGGGGGAGGATCCCTTCTACTTTTAATATACCATAATGTATGTTTATGTATTAACTTTAAAAATAAATAAAGAAAATGTCCAACATCACTCAGCTAGATAATACTTTTTTAATTGGGTCACATTATATGTTCCTTTTATTTCTCGGGTTTGCAAATCTATTAAAACGTAAGCATTCTCCATTTTCACTTCGCTAACCTCATATGGACCGTCGTATAATAAGAAAAATTTTTTAATCTCTTTGTCTAACGCTGATTATTGATCATGATTTTTTGTTAATACTAACTGTCCTACCTCGTATTGTATGGGTGTTAAATTCCGGTCATGTCTTCGTTTACGCTGCTCAGCTTTACTTACCAGCCGCTCCTTTGCAATTACCAACTTCCTACCATGTGGCACCTCTGTCCGGTGCGGAAATTTTACCAGTTCTTCCAATATGCGTGATGGTCTTCTCTGAAACATCAACTCGTATGGGCTGTAGCTAGTGGATTCATATAAACTACTGTTAATATATCCTTCTATCTTGTACACAAACGTAGCCCACAATGAATGTTTTTTGTGGCAAAAATTTCTAAACATTCTCCCTAACTCCCGCATAACACGCTCACTAGGGTTTGATTGTGGATGATACACTGATGTATGTTTAACTAAAATGTTTTCCCAACCTAGAGTTTCCTGCCAGGTGTTGCTGGTAAACTGAGACCCATGATCTGATAATACTATTTTGGGTTTACCTACTTCCGTAATGTACTCATTTACTATTTTCCTAGCTAATACTGAGGAGGTAGCTTTTTTAATTGGGTACAATTTTACAAATTTGGTAAAAACATCTAACACAACAAATAAATAATTTACCCCTCCTCGACCTTTGGGTAGGGGGCCTTATAAATCGACGGCAACTATTGCTAACGGACTGTCTGGTATTACATGTTGCATTAGACCCTCCTGTTTACGATTATTTACCTTGGCTTTCTGACAAATTTCGCATGTTTGTAATATTTTACGCACCATTCTTTCCATATTATTGAATTTACATGACTCCTTTAATATGTCACTACATTTCTTGGGGCCTATATGACCATACCTTAAATGACAATCTCTCACTACTTCAGATATTATAACTTTAGGGATGCACACCTTCCAATCGTCTCCCTGTTCATTTGCCCGGTGAAATAAATGTTTATTATACAAACTAAAATACTTCTCCCACTTGTGAGGTATGTTGGGTATTTGATTCAAAGCTAACATTATTCTACCAAGTTCGGTGTCTCTTTCTTGTTCTGTTGCTAAGTTATTTATTAATTTTTTCATATTTATTTCCCCCACTTCTTTTACTATAAATATTTTATACGTATTGGCTATGTCTACTTCGGTACTGTTATCAAAATCGGTTCTGGACAGGACGTCAGCTACTACGTTCTCTTTACCCTTACAATACTCGATAGTTAAGTCATATTCTTGTAATATTAGCATCCAACGCAAAACTCTACCATGTGTTAGTTTGCAGTACTTTAAAAATGTTAAAGCTTGATGGTCTGATCTTATTATTACTCTATTTCCTAATAGGTATGTCCTAAACTTTCTACAGGCGAAAACTATTGATAACGCTTCTTTTTCTGTGGTTGTGTAGTTCTTTTCACTAAGTAATAAGGACCAACTAGCAAAAGCTACCACTTTGTGATTACCATTCCCATCTAACTGAAATAATTCTACTCCCACAGCAATGTCCGATGCGTCTGTGTGTATATAAAATGGTTCTAGAAAATGAGGATGAGCTAATATTAACGCATTTAAAAATTTAATTTTTATTAATTCAAATATATTTTGCTCTTTTGCATTACACTGCCATCGATTATCTTTATTCAATAAATGCCCCAATTGTACTGTTAAATAGGAATATTTGTCTACAAACTGCCTATAATAATTGCACAAACCTAGGAAACTTTGCAACTGCTTAACATTTTTTGGTATAGGAAAATTCTGTATTATTTCTACTTTCTTAGGGTCTGTACTGATACCCCTTGCTGAAATTATATGGCCTAAAAAATTAACTTGTTCTCTCAAAAATTCCGACTTCTTAAATTTAACTGTTTGCCATATTCATGCAGTCTACTTAGCACTCTATCTAACCTTTCACACTGTGTATCAATGTCTGGTGACGTAATTACTATATCGTCTACATAAACGGTTGTGAATTCTAAAATCTCTCTCCCTAATACATAATCTAAGCAGTTAATAAAAATTGAAACACTTACGTTTAGTCCAAAAGGTAACCTACGAAATTGGTAATTCCTGGCGTTGTATAAAAAAGCCACATATTGTCGAGATTCCTCTTCCAGCTCTATTTGCCAGTATCCTGCAGTTAAGTCCAAGGTGATGATGTACTTGGTCCCACTAAAACGTTGCAGAATTTCGCTTACTGGTTCCGGCGATTCTCTGTCTAGAACAATTATTCTGTTTACTTGTCTTGCGTCTAAACATAATCTTATCGATAAATCTTTCTTGGTCACCACTACTAAAGGGTTGGAATATGGTGAAGTGGATTTTTCTATTATACCTTCCCTTAACATTTTATTTATTTCCTCCTGTACTAACCCCCTCTTGGAGTATGGTACCGGATAGGTCTTAGGTGCAAAAGGTGTTTTTTCTTTAACGATTAATTTCCCCTTAAAATTCTTTACTAAACCTGGTTCGTCTGAAAAAACTGATTTATTTTTGTTTATTATTAGTACTACTTTTTCCCTATCTTGGTAACTAAATTCCCCATCTTGATATAAGATTTTATTCATTTTTTCCTCCCAACCATCTTCATTTTGAAATAATTCATTATTATTTACCCTCAAGTTACAATAATTAATCATCAAGGGCCTACATTCGTTTATATCGTTATCAGAAATTAACATTCCCTTATTAATTATTTTTAATGCTTTCATTTCTACAGTCTTCTTTTGTATAAATGGTATTTCAACTATATTATTATCATTGTTTAATTTCATAGTCTGTGTGTAACAGTTTAACTCCACTTTGAAATTATTTAAAAAACCATTACCCATTATAGCTCCCATATTTAAGCCTGGAATAACTAAGAAAGGTACATTTATTGTGTTTTTATTTACCTTTAATGGTAGCATTATTTGTTTAGTTACCTTTTCACTGCGAACACCCGTTACCCCTATAACACTAATTCCCAGTACTGGTAGTTGTGGGATTGTTTCTGTAGTTTGGCTTTTTATGTTTTCAAAAATTTTATCATCTATTACTGTCAGTTCACTCCCTGAATCTACTAGAAAAGTGTATTTAGAATTAAACACTTCGGCTTCAAATTCCACCATCCCAAAAGTATTGCTGCTCTCCCCCACTTCTTCATCGGATAAATCATTATGTATGTTGGTGATAAGTGACCCTATTGTCATGTGATTTCTAGATGGCTGGGGGCTTTCCTTTTCAACCGTCCTGATTAGTTTAACTGTATTGGAGGTGGTGGTTCGCTGTAAACCCTTCTATGATCCCCTCTATTGTTTTGGTTATTAGCAGGTGCTTCTACACCCCGAGTGTCGTTTGGGTTACCAACATATCCCCCTCTACCTCTGTGGTTGAAATTTCCTGGCATCCCCCAGTTACTGGTGAAGCCTCTCCCTCTGTGATTCCCTCTAAACTCACTATGACCGAAACCCCTATTATAATTCTCTACTCTCCCTTGAGCACTACCCCTCAGACCCTGACACCTATAACATTGATTCCGCGAACCATTATAATTATTAGCTCCACAATTAGGGTTTGGACATAACACTGCCCCCTCCCCCGATCTACACATATTACTAATAAAATGGTCTAGTTGTCTTACGTCGGTATTTGTTTGATTTGACTCATTAGCTCTAAATTGGTATTTATTATCTTCTTCCTCTTTCATACTCTGGTATGCTTCTAGTATTTTTTCTAATTCTGCAATATTAGCAAACTCCCGGGTTCTGATTGTGGACCGTATGTCCTTAGGTCTTTAGGGCTTATTAATGTATCTTATAAAAGATGAAAGAGGCATTGGTGGTTCTAAATATTTAACCTGACTATATAGTCTCGTCACATACGATGTAATACTCATGTGTTTAATATTAAAATTGCCCCACCCCATTATGGTACTACGTAATCCCTCTTGTTTCTCTTCTGACCAGTACTTATTTTTAAATGCTTGTTCAAACTCATTAAAATCTACCCAGTTATCATTATGAGCATCCGCCCATATTTTAGCATCCCCTTTAAAGTATTTTAAAATTCTTACTAATTTAATCTCCCAACTTTCTTGGTTATATTTATTGAAACTTTTTATAGAGTTCAAAAATTGTATGGGGTTCACCCCCCTACTTTCATTACTAAAATACCCTAATTCCACTTCCACATTCACTCTCTCACTTACATTAGTTAATTTCTGATTAATGGTTACACTCAAATCTTCTCTGACTTTAATTAATTCACGCTCATGTTCTGTTTGTTTATTTTTTAAGCTAGTTACATTAATTTTAATTGCATCAACTTGTTCAAAGTTACTTCTGAATTCATCATTTATATTTTCTTGTATTTTATTTGCTTGTTTAATTTGCTCACACTCATTAATTATACATTGAGCATTACTGTCAATTCTGTCATTTTGTTTTTTAATTTTATCATTAAATTTATTTGTTAATGCATCAAATTTTTTATTAGTCTCTAGCATTTTCTCATTTTGTTTTTCGTTAATTATTTTTATATCATTTTTCATTTCAGTTTGTATGTTATTTATATCTCTAGTCAGTTCATCTTTCACTCCAACAACAGTCTCACTCATACTTTCCAATCGGCTATTCATATTTACATCACTCCTTTTTGGTTCGCTTCTTATTTTCGCAAACTCGTATTCATTTCTACTTTTACTACATTCATTTCTGATTTGATTTCAGATTTTAAATTATTATTTTCTGATTTCATTTTTTCGTCTTGTTTGTCAAGTTTATCATTTACTTCCGTTCTAAACTCATTCAAATTCGTGTTTTGCCGGTCAAATTTACTACTCATCATTTCCATAAATAATGCTAATTGACTAAGTACGTCTACATTTTCGAGTCAGCTACTCTTAGCGTGTACCGTCTCAATTGTTATTTCGTCTGTTGTATCATCTGTATTGTTTACGTGCTCGTCAATATTTGTCGATATCAAACTGTCTTGCGTAACATTAAAATTGACCCCTCCACAATATCTTCACATAAATTTGCATTCTCGTTTTTCTCTGCCATTTTGATCACGTTATAAATTAATTTATTTTAATTTTTTAATTCACGTCACTGTTAACGGGCGCCAACTGAAGCTTTACGAGTTAATTAATTATTTAAATATTGAACTTTCGTCCCTTTTTTAGGGCACCAACTGAGGCTGTACATGTTTATTATTGTTTAAAATTATGAAATTCTAGTCACTTACCTTTACCAAGTAAATTTGAGTTATTTACCAGGGTATCGTCTGATGTACTCTGGCAGAGTAAAACCACAGGTGAATGCAAATTAACAAACACATATTTTTGTAAACTCAAATAAAATGTTGATTTATTTTCTTTAGCATGACATTTTTTCTTTTTTACTTCTAGTTTGAATCTACTGATCGATATAAATTAAGCCTGTTTATTATTCAAGATCAACATTTTTTATTGCGTCTTCTGACTTTACCTAATGTTCATTTTTTGTCTACAAACTCATTTCTTATTAATTTTCTTGGAAAAATATAACTAAATATAACTAAAAATATTAACCTTTTCTTGGAAAATATAAAAACATTATTTCAACATGATTAATGACTTAATACTAGTTTACATCTTAACATAAAATTATTATTTTAATGATTGCAACCCAGTTTGCTCGCACACTGCTCACATACAAAAACCCCTTTTTTATATAAAACAAGAATATATTGAAATGGATACGGTTACGTGTAGTAGCGACGTCCCTGTTGACCGCATGGCGCGTCACTCACAAAGTTCGCTGCGTTGTTATTAAAAACTGTTATTATTCCATTTGTTTTTTTAGATTCTCACTTAGTTCACTGGTTTTTTATATTTCAAACTGCTCTACACATTTTTATATATACTGAAACGGTCGGCCGACCTTCAAGGTGTTCGAGTCGAAAATTAAAAGGACCGCATGCAGCCTATAGGTGAAAACGACTGACTAGCCAACGGCTAACAAAATCCCCACCTTGTCTGGCTGCTTCCTGTAACCCACACTGCCTTTTGGATTATGAAGTTTTTGTCGCTGTCTCGGTAACATGGGTTTGCCTGGTGCCCACGTGTTGACAACGCCAATCTGCGAAAATATTGAGGCTGTGGAAGGTGTAGCCTCTTATTGTATCCGGCAGCACCGGACCACATGGAACAAAAGTCTTCGCCTCTCGCCATTTTTTGTGGCGTCGTTTGGAGTCTGATCTGCGTCGTCTATGCGCCCGTGTTCATGTTGCGCGTCTTTGTACGTGCCGAAATGCTTAATTACTCGGGAGTCACTCTCGACATCGCATTCCATTGCCCTGACTACGTTCAAACTTCGCTTCACTGTTCCTTTGTCTAACTGAGCCTGTATTATGTGTTGGGCTTGCAATTGAAATGAAATGAATTTAATAAAATGACAAACCTCCCATTTTGTCCCATTACACCTGATTTACCCCCCGGTTAATTTCTAAATTCACCTCTTACAACGGTAACAAGCTATGGCCAGACTTAAGGCAGCATGTGACGTAATGTGCCCTGACCATAGCCAGTCAAAGCTGAGCCAATTCCACGGTCAGGGTTCGGTGAGGCCGTGACCGTCTGAAAATGGGGAATCACCTTAGTTTAAAATCTATTACATTTACCTTACCACTAAAAGTCACAAGAAGTAAAAGAACTCATTATTTGTTACACTAAATTTTATAAACATTATCAATTATATTTCACTGTCCCTTTATCAGTTCTATATTACCACCATAGATTCACTATGTTCTTTCAATTACTCCACTTCCACTACAGATTACACACAATAATGGTTTTATTCACAATTTACATCTTTTTACTTTTCATCACTACCAGACATTTCTTATTTTTGATATTTCAGCTACTATCTAAACACGAGTTAACCTAAACACGCACGCATACTCTCTATCTTATTCTCCAACAACTGTCTCTAACAAGTGTACTCTAATGCTAATCGGCCCCTTAATCCTTCTAAATTTAAATCTGAATTATAACTACTCTTTCACATAGCTAAGATGTTCGGTACAAGTTTATAATTATGTGTATTTCATTGCCTAACAAAACTGTCACTTATTACTGACAATCCTATTAGGTAATGAAATGACTCCTCATGAGTCGCACTTGTTATTCATGAACTTTAGGGGTCTCCTTCCCCGTTCAATCAACAAAATTAAATTTCTACTTGCACCAATTTGTGGAGTAGGACCATCGTTGCTTTCACCACCCAATGGAAGTTACCTCCAACCATGGTCCGCCTCCAAACACCCAAACTCCACGGTCAGTGATGGTGAAGCCGTGACCGCCCGAAAGTGGGGAAGAGTCCCTTCTGGAAACAAATAAAATATATTAAAATTCAGTTACTTATTTTGACCAATATAACATCAAATTCATCGCGTTCTGTGTACCTACTATCTCCTGCGTTGCTTGGTTTCGCAACACGTAAGCATTATTCATCTTTACCTCTATAATTTCATAGGGTCCCTCGTATAACAGAAAAAATTTCTTTATCTTGTGCGCTAGACAAGTTGTGTCTCCTTACCAATACTAATTGTCCTACCTCATATTTAGTCCACTTACCTTT
Source organism: Magicicada septendecula (assembly GCA_034769895.1). Lineage (NCBI taxonomy): Eukaryota > Metazoa > Arthropoda > Insecta > Hemiptera > Cicadidae > Magicicada > Magicicada septendecula. Next base: position 264,074,882 of record CM068373.1, read on the forward strand.
TTCATCATGCCTCCTCTTTCTCCTTTCCCCTTTGGTGAGTAGACTTTCATTTGCTAGTCGGATCTTCACATTCATGTCGATGGTCTGATCTTCTGAAGGATACTCAAAAAGTTGTTCCAATTTTCTAGGTGGCCTTGTTCCCTTGATTAATTCATGTGGAGTAAACCCGGTGGATTCATGGGTGGTACTGTTCAACCATTCTTCTACCTTCTTAACGTATCGTGGCCATTCACTATGCTTGGCGTGACAATAGGCTCGAAATATCCTACCAATTTCTCTCATCACCCGTTCTGCCTGGTTGGACTGTGGATGGTGTACTGCCGTGTGTTTGGGTATGATGCCTTCCCATCCTAGAGTCTGTCTCCGCCTACCGCTGATGAATTGAGGTCCATGATCGGATAAAATTATCTTCAGCTTACCTACATTTACCATGTAATCTCTTGTTATCTTTTCACTCGGCACCCTGCTCGTCGCTCTCTTCACACTATATAGCCTAACAAACTTGGAAAAAGTGTCCAAAACACCAAAAACATACATTACTCCACCTCTACCCTTGGGCAATGGCCCATATAAGTCTACAGCAACTAAATCAAACGGTCTCTCCACCTCAACATAATTCAACTCCCCTTCTACCCTATAATTCACTACCTTAGACCTCTGGCACAAATCACATACCCATAAAAACCTTCGTACTCGCCTCTCCATATTCTTAAAAACACATGACTCTTTTAAGACATTTGTACACTTTTTTGCCCCAAAATGCCCATACCTTATATGACAATCCCAAATAATTCTATCTATCAACCCTTCTGGTACAACCAACCTCCAATCACGCTCACCCCCCTCTAATTTTTTGAATAACACCCCTTGATGAATTTGAAAATATTGGCTATACACAGAATTATCTAGGTAGGATTCTAAACTTGCCACTATTTTACCCAATTTTGCATCGGATCGCTGCATATTATGAACATCTCTTAATTCTTCCCCAAAAAGCCTATCTTCCCTGCTAAGCCTAAAAATTTCTATTTCTTTCAAATCCCTCCCTGTTTTGTTCCCTTCTAGGTCTATTCTTGACAAAGTGTCTGGTATTTTGTTTTCTGTACCCTTAATGTATTCCCATGAAAAGTTATATTCTTGTAATGCTAACACCCACCTGGTTAATCTGCTATGAGTCAATTTGCAAGTGTTTAAAAACGATAATGCCTTGTGAGCTGTCCTGATAATGGTCTGGTTCCCAAGAAGGTATGTTCAGAATTTTTTCACTGTGAAAACGATACTTCACAGTTCCTTCTCTGTGGCTGTATAGTTCCTCTCCGCTGCTAACAAAGTCCGGCTGGCAAAAGCGATCGTCCAGTGTTCCTTATCCTCACCCTCCTGGTATAGTTCCATGCCGAGGGCTATGTGGCTGGTATCCGTCTGTAAATAAAATTTTTGCTGAAAATCGGGATGGTTCATCATTATCATACTCATAAACCTTTCTTTAATTTCGTTAAAGGTAACTCTTTCCCCCTCTCCCCATTTCCATTGTTTATTCTTTTGTAATACCGCACTTAATTTAGAGGTCACTTGTGCATAAATTTTCTGAAATTTCCTATAAAAGTTACATAAACCTAAAAAACTTTGCAATTGTTTAATATTTTTAGGTTCAGGGAATCTCATTATTGCTTCTACTTTTTCAGGGTTAGCTCGAATTCCGTCAGGTGAAATAATGAAACCCAAAAAATCTATCTCTTGCTGTAAAAATTTTGATTTCTCCCAGTTTACTGTTAAACCCCCTCTTTGTAACCTATCTAGTACATATTCCAAATGTTCTGATAACGTTCTTGAAGCTATGTCATCTACGTACACAGTCAAAAACTCTAAGTTCTTTGGTTGCAAAATCTTATCTAAACATTTTATAAAACTAGCCACACTAGTGTTGAGCCCGAAAGGTAGTCGTTTGAATTGGTAATTTTTTCCATTTAACAAAAAAGCAGTGTATTTCCTACTCTCTATCTCTAACGGGACCTGCCAGTAACCCGCGGTTAAGTCTAATGATGTCATATATTTAACCCCGCTGAATTTCTAAAAAATTTGTCCATGGGTTCGGGTGACTCCCGATCAGGAATAATAATCTGATTTATTCTGCGTGCGTCTAAACGTAACCGCACTTTACCATCCTGTTTTATAACAACTAAAGGGTTTGAATAGGGTGACACTGATCTCTCTATTATATCCCCCTCTATCATTCGGTCTAGCTCTATCTGAACAGCTCTACGCTTAGAAAAAGGCACTGGATAACTTCTCTGCACAAAAGGTGTGTGTTCCCGTACTTTCAACTCACATTCATAGTTCCTGGCTCTTCCAGGTAACTCCGCAAACACTTCTTTAAAATGGTCCACTACTGCCCACAACTCCTCGCGTTGGGGTCTCCCTACAACTCCACCTTCGTTAACAAACTTATCTGCCCTGTTTTCCCACACTCTGTCTTCGCTTACATCTATCTCTCTCTCTGTGCATACATTCATCCTCCCTTCTGTGTCCCCCCTACCAACTGGATGGTGTACAACCCTTATTCCTGAAATTCTTATATTATCTGTCACCCGTTTAAAACTGACCCTAACTGGTTTAGTTTCATTGTCTTACTCTAACACCCGTTTATTAAAGTCAATCACTGCTTTGTGTATTTTTAAAAAATCGTTTCCAAAAATTACCTCTAAATTCAACCCTCTTACTACTAAGAATGTATTCTCGAATTCAACCCCATTTATCAACATGTTTAATTGGACCTGTTTAGTTACCCCTTTACTTCGAACCCCCATAATCCCTATTATAGTGACTCCCGCAACTGGTAAAGATGGAATATTTTTATTTATTTCTTTTAATTTTTCTAGCCCATTTTCAGAAATTGCTGATACCTCACTACCTGTGTCGTATTTCCACCTCCTCTGGGCGCTCCTCGGCTGCTATCTCCTCCTCTCTGCTGCTGACTGTGCTGGTTGTATGCTATCTTGCTTCGCTGACAGTCCCTCCCCTTATTACACCTATAACAGGTTGTTCTTACAGAAAATTTTTCAACATGGCACTCTGAACATCGCCAATCCTCGCCTCTATTACCACTATTACTTCCACGTGCCCCTCTATGAGAGGTTGGTATCCCCCTGGATTGATGATAATTCCCGTTAGTGTGTGACGCTGGCGGGTTCGGACGTCTACCCTGTAACGGGACATTTTGGCCTACCTGGGGTAATATAAAGAAATTTGTATTTTGAATGAAAACAAATAACATTTTTTACGATAATTGGGACAAAACATAAACAAAAAGGTAAATTTTATTGGTACCGACAGTGGTAGTACTGATTGTGAAAATTATTCAGGAATATTTTATAAAACGAATTAAACAGACAACAAAACTGTGCCAAGGGCAGCTTCAAAGACTTACAAACTGTAAACAAGTGATGTAACAGCATCACGCGATGTTACGTCAGTGCTTTACATAACGCTTGAATGTAGGAGTGGCAGCGCTAGCAGTTTCGTTGCACACACAGAACAAAGACAGTCGGCAAATAACAACTACCAGTGTCGGACGCATATAATCGTCGCGTCCGCCGGCTAGCCGGTTAGGCGAAGTTTGCGTCTCCCGTACCTAAAATGTGAATACCGCATACAAGTAAAAAGTAAAGTAACGCAATTTTAATATAATGTGAATTAACAGTATTTTGTTCTGAAATAGAACGTTAAATGTAAAAGGAAATACGTGAAATCTGAGGATAAATCGGGAGTGCGTTGGACTGTTGGAATAATGCGCAGATAAGTAACCAACAAACAATAAGTTTATTCTAAATTATGTAATCATTCAATTGGCCATTCAAAATTTTATTAAAGAGAATGATGAGCTTAAAGCTTTACGCGTTAATTAAATATTTTATTAATGTTGAAATATTGAATTCTGTCACTTACCTTTACTAAGTAAATGTAACTATTTACCAGGGTGTCGTCTGATGTACTTAGGCAGAGAAAACGACAGGCATTGGTGCAATGACAAACACCTATTTTGCAAGCACAAATAAATGGTACTTTATTTTTTGTAGCATGACAATTTTTTGTTTACCTTTCTGTTTAAATTTATTAAAATATGCTAAAATAACATTCCTAACAATATTTGATTCACCTAGCCATACTATCAAAATTTATTAATTTGAATACATATCTATAAACTTAAGACTTCTGTAGTAAGTCGATGAAAACAGACTTTAAAAGAAAAACATTATTCTAAATTTTTCTTAACACTAACCAGTGCCGTTGAATTACGTAATTTCCACTCGCCCATACACTCACACACGCTCACCCAGTACATAATTTATTCCCCTTGGAGCTCATTTTTATGTTAAAATTGCAAAATTTTATTGACTTTAGTTTAAGTTACCTCCCTTTTATCATGTTTGAAGATACCATCATGAAATGTTTCATCGTGGACGCGCACTACCTTATTGTCTCCTCGCTTTCACCTTTTACTTTATAGCCAAACTGTTATTTTGTTTAAATTTGTCACTGTATTTACCTTGCTTATAAAACACTGTTTTAGATTATAAAATATAAAAATTCACATTTTTATTTATGTGCGGGCGCGACGAAAACTACGCCGAGCCGGCGGGCGCACAGACTGATTGCGTCCGGTGTGTTGAGCTGTTATTGTCCGACTGCTTTGTTCTGTGAGTGTCTGACGAAACTAGTGGCGTCGACACTCCTACATTCTCGTTATGCAAGGCGCTGACGTAATATGGCCTGTTGTTCGGTCACATAACTTGTTGACGCTGTTGTGTGTGTCATTTTCTGACCTTGGCACAATTCCAGCTTGTTGATGTTCTCGCTTGGGAAAATATTACTGAATAATTGTCACACAGCAGTGCTGCCACAGTCGCTATTTTTGCTACCACTGAATTTACCTTTGTTTATAAATTTTGTCCCTATCATCGAAAAATGTTATCGGCTTTATTAAAAAAAAAATACAAATTTCCTTATTACCCCAGGTAGGCCAAAATGCCACGTTACAATACCCCCTCAATGAGATATTTTATGCCGAAGCATAAAAAATCTCATTGACACATTCATACTTGCTAAAGGGATCAGCCAGGATATGTCGCCACAACCCCCTGTGTATGGTTTACAAAAAATATAATCAACTCACCCTTGGTCCGGTGACTGTGACTGCACCTGAATGACAATACTGGACTTCTCTCTCGAGATCCCAACACCGTAGAGTCAGACAGATACTTAACGCCCCTGCTCTGACGCGCTGGCCAGCTCAGGTCCGCCGCCACAGCATCACCAAACACTGAAACAACAAATCAAATATTAAATAGTGGCCTTATACAACACCATATCCCCAACTGATCTGTTTCCCCCTAGCGGTGCTGGTTTGCGCTAAGAAGCACTGGTTTTGTTTTTCACTTATTTCTAACATATATATCAAAATACCTAACAACAACATGATACCCATTTTAAAATTCCATAATCTCATTCTATCTACTTTCTCTTGTTAACTTTTATCCCAAAATTCAAAATTATTGCCCTGATTCCCATCAGAATTTAAATAAACATTTCCCATTACCATATTATACATCGCTGTCATCCCCAATTTGCATTTAAAATATTCAAATTCATAAAACTCTCTTACACTAACAAACACAATATAACATAAGAAAACATAGTACATTCATAATTCACATTGTTATTATTATCTTAAAATAAACAATTTGTATTTAAAAATTACACACTTTACATCATTAAATTTTCATATAAAATCAGAAAATTACCTTTTAATCTCACTTTACTCTTTATTAATTCGTTTCTCAAAAAAAATTTTTTTTTTTTTTTTTTCAATCATTTCATTTATTATTCCCTTTCATTAATTTGGGTGATTCTACGTTATTCATTATAATTCACTTTATCAACTTGGCATTTACTCATAATCTTACTCCTTTTATTACTCTAACACTCCCTTACAAAATCTTTAACTAGTATGACACCCCTCTAATGTATTATTTAAAATACAACAATTTTTTTTTTTTTTTAAATCGTTACCCCCCTGGATAACCTCCCTGCCACACACACTATGACCCCCCCTGGACTGTGGCGTCCAGTTGCATCCACAAGGACTGAAATTTTGGAGGAATTTGACATCTCCGTGTCCTTGCTTCTGCGTTACATTTGAACATTTGAATATCGATATATTCTTGTTTATAATTATGCGCCCTTAAACGGGTCTACCACCTGGCTTTGCTACCCCCATGCGGGCAGAGTGGTAGCCGCTGTTCCCTAATTTGGTGATTCCCCTTTATTTCACCCCCCATCAATTTCAAAATACACCTTGACAACGATAACAGCTATGGCCAGTATGGTCAGCGCGTAATCGTAATGTGCCCCAACCATAGCTGTTAAAGCTAAACCAATTCCACGGTCAGGGTTCGGTGAGGCCGTGACCGCCCGAAAAGTTGGGGAATCACAAGTATAATATATATTTTTTTTTTTTAAATAAAATTAACAATTTATTTTACATGACATTTCTAGTCTTGGTGGTGTTTTAACCTCATACATTTCTTTCTTAACTTTCCCTACCTTGATGTTCATTTACATAAAATGCATAACGTGTGTATAAACAATAATAATAATTTATAATAATAGAATATAAAAATGTCTGTTTATGTATGAAAATTTTAATATCTATAAATACATCCATCATCATTCAGCTAGATAATACTTTTTTAATTGGGTCACATTATAAGTTCCTTTTATTTCTTGAGTTTGCAAATCTACTAAAACATAAGCATTCTCCATTTTCACTTGGCTAACCTCATATGGACCGTCATACAATAGGAAGAATTTCTTAAAATTTCAAAATTATTATTAACATTTATTTTTACCTTTATGTTATTCCACAAGCTAAACCATTTAATTTAAGATTTATTTATTCATTAATTGTTATTCAATTGAAATCTCCTAATATAATTTATATATCTCATAAAAATTCAGTCATACAACATTAAATCACAATATTTAACCATCTCAAATTATTCACTTCAATTGATTATTAAACACAACATATTTCAATTATTATCAAACTTTACAAAGCATTAATTATTGTCTTCATAATTATTTTATTATTTATTTAGACTGCAAAATATTAATAATATTATTATTATTACCACAACATTTTCTACTACATATACACATTACTTACCTAACATTTCATAATACACACAAATGAATTCACTACATTATATTTACAAATTATTCGTCAGTAACTGTTCAATTGTTTCACACTTCATATGTCCAAATCTGCAAGGTCGTTACCAAAATTTACAATATTTAACAATGTTTATACACTGATATTTTAGCTCAGCCTCCATCGTCATATAGATATCTAATATATTTGTAACATGCATCATTGTTATACACACTCAATCTGTTATTACTATCATTATAATAATCATCCATTACCTTTATTCCATTCATTATGTCATTATAATTGATAGGGTTATTCCCTATTAATATTTCATACAACTTGTCAACATCAGTTGTCCAGTCTCCATCAGTATTATTGGTCAATGTCAGGTAGGTTGTTTTATCATCTTTATATTCCTCTACTATTACGTCAGGTAAGTCATAATCGTTTATAAAAATATTATCAAAATAATTCTCTATCTCTCTTTCGACAGGTAAGCATTTTGTATGGTTCATCTTCACCCCTTCTAATATTTTTCTCAATTCATCATAATTTCTTTTTAACTTATACAATTCTATCTCTCTCTCAATACACAACTCTCTCTCTCTTCATAACACCACATCACACTCTCACAATTATTACAGACAGAGGGTACAACATTATACAACATCAATAAATGACCCAATTCATCTATCAATACGGGACTCTTTCCCTTCTTAAACAACACTTGTATCAACACTTGTGAACACCTTGGTTCAGAAAAATTAATAGGAAAATTTATCCTCTGCCCCACATACTCTACTCTCTCTTTCCACTTTCTCTCTGACTCATAATAATTTCTCTTTAACTTGTATAATTCTATTTCTCTCTCTGCACACAACTCTCTATCTAAATCTCTCTCACTCACATTAGTTAATTTCTGATTAATGGTTACATTCAAGTCTTTTCTGACTTTAATTATTTCACGCTCATGTTCCACTTGTTTATTTTTTAAACTAGCTACATTAATTATAATTGCATCAACTGGTTCACAGTTACTTCTGAATTCATCATTTATAGTCTTATTCTGTTCTTCTAACTTATTGTCTATTTCTCTTAATTTTTGGTCTCGTTTGTTTATTTCTGTTTTCAACTCTATGTTACGAGCATTTATTTCTGATTTGATTTCAGTTTTGAGATTATTTATTTCTGATTTGATTTCAGTCTTTAAATTATTATATTCTGATTTGATTTCAGCTTTCATTCCTGACATCATCTCCATTATTAACGCTAACTGATTAAATATATTTACATTATCGCTTACTTTTGCGTCTACTGTCTCAATCGTTAATTCGTGTATTGTATTGTCTACACTCTCGTTAATATTTGTCGATATTAAATTGTCTTGCGTAGCATTGAAAATTGACCCCTCCTCAACATCTTCACATAAATTTACACTCTCGCTTTTCTCTGCCATTTTTCGATCAGTTTGAAAATTTTTGTTAACTTAATTTTCAAAGTCCATGTTAACGGGCGCCATTAAAGCTTTACACGTTAATTAAATATTTTATTAATGTTGAAATATTGAATTCTGTCACTTACCTTTACTAAGTAAATGTAACTATTTACCAGGGTGTCGTCTGATGTACTTAGGCAGAGAAAACGACAGGCATTGGTGCAATGACAAACACCTATTTTGCAAGCACAAATAAATGGTACTTTATTTTTTGTAGCATGACAATTTTTTGTTTACCTTTCGGTTTAAATTTATTAAAATATGCTAAAATAACATTCCTAACAATATTTGATTCACCTAGCCATACTATCAAAATTTATTAATTTGAATACATATCTATAAACTTAAGACTTCTGTAGTAAGTCAATGAAAACAGACTTTAAAAGAAAAACATTATTCTAAATTTTTCTTAACGCTAACCAGTGCCGTTGAATTACGTAATTTCCACTCGCCCATACACTCACACACGCTCACCCAGTACATAATTTATTCCCCTTGGAGCTCATTTTTATGTTAAAATTGCAAGATTTTATTGACTTTAGTTTAAGTTACCTCCCTTTTATCATGTTTGAAGATACCATCATGAAATGTTTCATCGTGGACGCGCACTACCTTATTGTCTCCTCGCTTTCACCTTTTACTTTATAGCCAAACTGTTATTTTGTTTAAATTTGTCACTGTATTTACCTTGCTTATAAAACACTGTTTTAGATTATAAAATATAAAAATTCACATTTTTATTTATGTGCGGGCGCGACGAAAACTACGCCGAGCCGGCGGGCGCACAGACTGATTGCGTCCGGTGTGTTGAGCTGTTATTGTCCGACTGCTTTGTTCTGTGAGTGTCTGACGAAACTAGTGGCGTCGACACTCCTACATTCTCGTTATGCAAGGCGCTGACGTAATATGGCCTGTTGTTCGGTCACATAACTTGTTGACGCTGTTGTGTGTGTCATTTTCTGACCTTGGCACAATTCCAGCTTGTTGATGTTCTCGCTTGGGAAAATATTACTGAATAATTGTCACACAGCAGTGCTGCCACAGTCGCTATTTTTGCTACCACTGAATTTACCTTTGTTTATAAATTTTGTCCCTATCATCGAAAAATGTTATCGGCTTTATTAAAAAAAAAAATACAAATTTCCTTATTACCCCAGGTAGGCCAAAATGCCACGTTACAATACCCCCTCAATGAGATATTTTATGCCGAAGCATAAAAAATCTCATTGACACATTCATACTTGCTAAAGGGATCAGCCAGGATATGTCGCCACAACCCCCTGTATGGTTTACAAAAAATATAATCAACTCACCCTTGGTCCGGTGACTGTGACTGCACCTGAATGACAATACTGGACTTCTCTCTCGAGATCCCAACACCGTAGAGTCAGACAGATACTTAACGCCCCTGCTCTGACGCGCTGGCCAGCTCAGGTCCGCCGCCACAGCATCACCAAACACTGAAACAACAAATCAAATATTAAATAGTGGCCTTATACAACACCATATCCCCAACTGATCTGTTTCCCCCTAGCGGTGCTGGTTTGCGCTAAGAAGCACTGGTTTTGTTTTTCACTTATTTCTAACATATATATCAAAATACCTAACAACAACATGATACCCATTTTAAAATTCCATAATCTCATTCTATCTACTTTCTCTTGTTAACTTTTATCCCAAAATTCAAAATTATTGCCCTGATTCCCATCAGAATTTAAATAAACATTTCCCATTACCATATTATACATCGCTGTCATCCCCAATTTGCATTTAAAATATTCAAATTCATAAAACTCTCTTACACTAACAAACACAATATAACATAAGAAAACATAGTACATTCATAATTCACATTGTTATTATTATCTTAAAATAAACAATTTGTATTTAAAAATTACACACTTTACATCATTAAATTTTCATATAAAATCAGAAAATTACCTTTTAATCTCACTTTACTCTTTATTAATTCGTTTCTCAAAAAAATTTTTTTTTTTTTTTTATCATTTCATTTATTATTCCCTTTCATTAATTTGGGTGATTCTACGTTATTCATTATAATTCACTTTATCAACTTGGCATTTACTCATAATCTTACTCCTTTTATTACTCTAACACTCCCTTACAAAATCTTTAACTAGTATGACACCCCTCTAATGTATTATTTAAAATACAACAATTTTTTTTTTTTTTAAATCGTTACCCCCCTGGATAACCTCCCTGCCACACACACTATGACCCCCCTGGACTGTGGCGTCCAGTTGCATCCACAAGGACTGAAATTTTGGAGGAATTTGACATCTCCGTGTCCTTGCTTCTGCGTTACATTTGAACATTTGAATATCGATATATTCTTGTTTATAATTATGCGCCCTTAAACGGGTCTACCACCTGGCTTTGCTACCCCCATGCGGGCAGAGTGGTAGCCGCTGTTCCCTAATTTGGTGATTCCCCTTTATTTCACCCCCCATCAATTTCAAAATACACCTTGACAACGATAACAGCTATGGCCAGTATGGTCAGCGCGTAATCGTAATGTGCCCCAACCATAGCTGTTAAAGCTAAACCAATTCCACGGTCAGGGTTCGGTGAGGCCGTGACCGCCCGAAAAGTTGGGGAATCACAAGTATAATATATATTTTTTTTTTTTAAATAAAATTAACAATTTATTTTACATGACATTTCTAGTCTTGGTGGTGTTTTAACCTCATACATTTCTTTCTTAACTTTCCCTACCTTGATGTTCATTTACATAAAATGCATAACGTGTGTATAAACAATAATAATAATTTATAATAATAGAATATAAAAATGTCTGTTTATGTATGAAAATTTTAATATCTATAAATACATCCATCATCATTCAGCTAGATAATACTTTTTTAATTGGGTCACATTATAAGTTCCTTTTATTTCTTGAGTTTGCAAATCTACTAAAACATAAGCATTCTCCATTTTCACTTGGCTAACCTCATATGGACCATCATACAATAGGAAGAATTTCTTAAAATTTCAAAATTATTATTAACATTTATTTTTACCTTTATGTTATTCCACAAGCTAAACCATTTAATTTAAGATTTATTTATTCATTAATTGTTATTCAATTGAAATCTCCTAATATAATTTATATATCTCATAAAAATTCAGTCATACAACATTACATCACAATATTTAACCATCTCAAATTATTCACTTCAATTGATTATTATACACAACATATTTCAATTATTATCAAACTTTACAAAGCATTAATTATTGTCTTCATAATTATTTTATTATTTATTTAGACTGCAAAATATTAATAATATTATTATTATTACCACAACATTTTCTACTACATATACACATTACTTACCTAACATTTCATAATACACACAAATGAATTCACTACATTATATTTACAAATTATTCGTCAGTAACTGTTCAATTGTTTCACACTTCATATGTCCAAATCTGCAAGGTCGTTACCAAAATTTACAATATTTAACAATGTTTATACACTGATATTTTAGCTCAGCCTCCATCGTCATATAGATATCTAATATATTTGTAACATGCATCATTGTTATACACACTCAATCTGTTATTACTATCATTATAATAATCATCCATTACCTTTATTCCATTCATTATGTCATTATAATTGATAGGGTTATTCCCTATTAATATTTCATACAACTTGTCAACATCAGTTGTCCAGTCTCCATCAGTATTATTGGTCAATGTCAGGTAGGTTGTTTTATCATCTTTATATTCCTCTACTATTACGTCAGGTAAGTCATAATCGTTTATAAAAATATTATCAAAATAATTCTCTATCTCTCTTTCGACAGGTAAGCATTTTGTATGGTTCATCTTCACCCCTTCTAATATTTTTCTCAATTCATCATAATTTCTTTTTAACTTATACAATTCTATCTCTCTCTCAATACACAACTCTCTCTCTCTTCATAACACCACATCACACTCTCACAATTATTACAGACAGAGGGTACAACATTATACAACATCAATAAATGACCCAATTCATCTATCAATACGGGACTCTTTCCCTTCTTAAACAACACTTGTATCAACACTTGTGAACACCTTGGTTCAGAAAAATTAATAGGAAAATTTATCCTCTGCCCCACATACTCTACTCTCTCTTTCCACTTTCTCTCTGACTCATAATAATTTCTCTTTAACTTATATAATTCTATTTCTCTCTCTGCACACAACTCTCTATCTAAATCTCTCTCACTCACATTAGTTAATTTCTGATTAATGGTTACATTCAAGTCTTTTCTGACTTTAATTATTTCACGCTCATGTTCCACTTGTTTATTTTTTAAACTAGCTACATTAATTATAATTGCATCAACTGGTTCACAGTTACTTCTGAATTCATCATTTATAGTCTTATTCTGTTCTTCTAACTTATTGTCTATTTCTCTTAATTTTTGGTCTCGTTTGTTTATTTCTGTTTTCAACTCTATGTTACGAGCATTTATTTCTGATTTGATTTCAGTTTTGAGATTATTTATTTCTGATTTGATTTCAGTCTTTAAATTATTATATTCTGATTTGATTTCAGCTTTCATTCCTGACATCATCTCCATTATTAACGCTAACTGATTAAATATATTTACATTATCGCTTACTTTTGCGTCTACTGTCTCAATCGTTAATTCGTGTATTGTATTGTCTACACTCTCGTTAATATTTGTCGATATTAAATTGTCTTGCGTAGCATTGAAAATTGACCCCTCCTCAACATCTTCACATAAATTTACACTCTCGCTTTTCTCTGCCATTTTTCGATCAGTTTGAAAATTTTTGTTAACTTAATTTTCAAAGTCCATGTTAACGGGCGCCATTAAAGCTTTACACGTTAATTAAATATTTTATTAATGTTGAAATATTGAATTCTGTCACTTACCTTTACTAAGTAAATGTAACTATTTACCAGGGTGTCGTCTGATGTACTTAGGCAGAGAAAACGACAGGCATTGGTGCAATGACAAACACCTATTTTGCAAGCACAAATAAATGGTACTTTATTTTTTGTAGCATGACAATTTTTTGTTTACCTTTCGGTTTAAATTTATTAAAATATGCTAAAATAACATTCCTAACAATATTTGATTCACCTAGCCATACTATCAAAATTTATTAATTTGAATACATATCTATAAACTTAAGACTTCTGTAGTAAGTCAATGAAAACAGACTTTAAAAGAAAAACATTATTCTAAATTTTTCTTAACGCTAACCAGTGCCGTTGAATTACGTAATTTCCACTCGCCCATACACTCACACACGCTCACCCAGTACATAATTTATTCCCCTTGGAGCTCATTTTTATGTTAAAATTGCAAGATTTTATTGACTTTAGTTTAAGTTACCTCCCTTTTATCATGTTTGAAGATACCATCATGAAATGTTTCATCGTGGACGCGCACTACCTTATTGTCTCCTCGCTTTCACCTTTTACTTTATAGCCAAACTGTTATTTTGTTTAAATTTGTCACTGTATTTACCTTGCTTATAAAACACTGTTTTAGATTATAAAATATAAAAATTCACATTTTTATTTATGTGCGGGCGCGACGAAAACTACGCCGAGCCGGCGGGCGCACAGACTGATTGCGTCCGGTGTGTTGAGCTGTTATTGTCCGACTGCTTTGTTCTGTGAGTGTCTGACGAAACTAGTGGCGTCGACACTCCTACATTCTCGTTATGCAAGGCGCTGACGTAATATGGCCTGTTGTTCGGTCACATAACTTGTTGACGCTGTTGTGTGTGTCATTTTCTGACCTTGGCACAATTCCAGCTTGTTGATGTTCTCGCTTGGGAAAATATTACTGAATAATTGTCACACAGCAGTGCTGCCACAGTCGCTATTTTTGCTACCACTGAATTTACCTTTGTTTATAAATTTTGTCCCTATCATCGAAAAATGTTATCGGCTTTATTAAAAAAAAAAATACAAATTTCCTTATTACCCCAGGTAGGCCAAAATGCCACGTTACAATACCCCCTCAATAAGATATTTTATGCCGAAGCATAAAAAATCTCATTGACACATTCATACTTGCTAAAGGGATCAGCCAGGATATGTCGCCACAACCCCCTGTATGGTTTACAAAAAATATAATCAACTCACCCTTGGTCCGGTGACTGTGACTGCACCTGAATGACAATACTGGACTTCTCTCTCGAGATCCCAACACCGTAGAGTCAGACAGATACTTAACGCCCCTGCTCTGACGCGCTGGCCAGCTCAGGTCCACCGCCACAGCATCACCAAACACTGAAACAACAAATCAACTGTTTGTATAAATGTATAAATAGTGGCCTTATACAACACCATATCCCCAACTGATCTGTTTCCCCCTAGCGGTGCTGGTTTGCGCTAAGAAGCACTGGTTTTGTTTTTCACTTATTTCTAACATATATATCAAAATACCTAACAACAACATGATACCCATTTTAAAATTCCATAATCTCATTCTATCTACTTTCTCTTGTTAACTTTTATCCCAAAATTCAAAATTATTGCCCTGATTCCCATCAGAATTTAAATAAACATTTCCCATTACCATATTATACATCGCTGTCATCCCCAATTTGCATTTAAAATATTCAAATTCATAAAACTCTCTTACACTAACAAACACAATATAACATAAGAAAACATAGTACATTCATAATTCACATTGTTATTATTATCTTAAAATAAACAATTTGTATTTAAAAATTACACACTTTACATCATTAAATTTTCATATAAAATCAGAAAATTACCTTTTAATCTCACTTTACTCTTTATTAATTCGTTTCTCAAAAAAATTTTTTTTTTTTTTTTTTCAATCATTTCATTTATTATTCCCTTTCATTAATTTGGGTGATTCTACGTTATTCATTATAATTCACTTTATCAACTTGGCATTTACTCATAATCTTACTCCTTTTATTACTCTAACACTCCCTTACAAAATCTTTAACTAGTATGACACCCCTCTAATGTATTATTTAAAATACAACAATTTTTTTTTTTTTAAATCGTTACCCCCCTGGATAACCTCCCTGCCACACACACTATGACCCCCCCCCCCTGGACTGTGGCGTCCAGTTGCATCCAAAAGGACTGAAATTTTGGAGGAATTTGACATCTCCGTGTCCTTGCTTCTGCGTTACATTTGAACATTTGAATATCGATATATTCTTGTTTATAATTATGCGCCCTTAAATGGGTCTACCACCTGGCTTTGCTACCCCCATGCGGGCAGAGTGGTAGCCGCTGTTCCCTAATTTGGTGATTCCCCTTTATTTCACCCCCCATCAATTTCAAAATACACCTTGACAACGATAACAGCTATGGCCAGTATGGTCAGCGCGTAATCGTAATGTGCCCCAACCATAGCTGTTAAAGCTAAACCAATTCCACGGTCAGGGTTCGGTGAGGCCGTGACCGCCCGAAAAGTTGGGGAATCACAAGTATAATATATATTTTTTTTTTTTTAAATAAAATTAACAATTTATTTTACATGACATTTCTAGTCTTGGTGGTGTTTTAACCTCATACATTTCTTTCTTAACTTTCCCTACCTTGATGTTCATTTACATAAAATGCATAACGTGTGTATAAACAATAATAATAATTTATAATAATAGAATATAAAAATGTCTGTTTATGTATGAAAATTTTAATATCTATAAATACATCCATCATCATTCAGCTAGATAATACTTTTTTAATTGGGTCACATTATAAGTTCCTTTTATTTCTTGAGTTTGCAAATCTACTAAAACATAAGCATTCTCCATTTTCACTTGGCTAACCTCATATGGACCGTCATACAATAGGAAGAATTTCTTAAAATTTCAAAATTATTATTAACATTTATTTTTACCTTTATGTTATTCCACAAGCTAAACCATTTAATTTAAGATTTATTTATTCATTAATTGTTATTCAATTGAAATCTCCTAATATAATTTATATATCTCATAAAAATTCAGTCATACAACATTAAATCACAATATTTAACCATCTCAAATTATTCACTTCAATTGATTATTAAACACAACATATTTCAATTATTATCAAACTTTACAAAGCATTAATTATTGTCTTCATAATTATTTTATTATTTATTTAGACTGCAAAATATTAATAATATTATTATTATTATCACAACATTTTCTACTACATATACACATTACTTACCTAACATTTCATAATACACACAAATGAATTCACTACATTATATTTACAAATTATTCGTCAATAACTGTTCAATTGTTTCACACTTCATATGTCCAAATCTGCAAGGTCGTTACCAAAATTTACAATATTTAACAATGTTTATACACTGATATTTTAGCTCAGCCTCCATCGTCATATAGATATCTAATATATTTGTAACATGCATCATTGTTATACACACTCAATCTGTTATTACTATCATTATAATAATCATCCATTACCTTTATTCCATTCATTATGTCATTATAATTGATAGGGTTATTCCCTATTAATATTTCATACAACTTGTCAACATCAGTTGTCCAGTCTCCATCAGTATTATTGGTCAATGTCAGGTAGGTTGTTTTATCATCTTTATATTCCTCTACTATTACGTCAGGTAAGTCATAATCGTTTATAAAAATATTATCAAAATAATTCTCTATCTCTCTTTCGACAGGTAAGCATTTTGTATGGTTCATCTTCACCCCTTCTAATATTTTTCTCAATTCATCATAATTTCTTTTTAACTTATACAATTCTATCTCTCTCTCAATACACAACTCTCTCTCTCTTCATAACACCACATCACACTCTCACAATTATTACAGACAGAGGGTACAACATTATACAACATCAATAAATGACCCAATTCATCTATCAATACGGGACTCTTTCCCTTCTTAAACAACACTTGTATCAACACTTGTGAACACCTTGGTTCAGAAAAATTAATAGGAAAATTTATCCTCTGCCCCACATACTCTACTCTCTCTTTCCACTTTCTCTCTGACTCATAATAATTTCTCTTTAACTTATATAATTCTATTTCTCTCTCTGCACACAACTCTCTATCTAAATCTCTCTCACTCACATTAGTTAATTTCTGATTAATGGTTACATTCAAGTCTTTTCTGACTTTAATTATTTCACGCTCATGTTCCACTTGTTTATTTTTTAAACTAGCTACATTAATTATAATTGCATCAACTGGTTCACAGTTACTTCTGAATTCATCATTTATAGTCTTATTCTGTTCTTCTAACTTATTGTCTATTTCTCTTAATTTTTGGTCTCGTTTGTTTATTTCTGTTTTCAACTCTATGTTACGAGCATTTATTTCTGATTTGATTTCAGTTTTGAGATTATTTATTTCTGATTTGATTTCAGTCTTTAAATTATTATATTCTGATTTGATTTCAGCTTTCATTCCTGACATCATCTCCATTATTAACGCTAACTGATTAAATATATTTACATTATCGCTTACTTTTGCGTCTACTGTCTCAATCGTTAATTCGTGTATTGTATTGTCTACACTCTCGTTAATATTTGTCGATATTAAATTGTCTTGCGTAGCATTGAAAATTGACCCCTCCTCAACATCTTCACATAAATTTACACTCTCGCTTTTCTCTGCCATTTTTCGATCAGTTTGAAAATTTTTGTTAACTTAATTTTCAAAGTCCATGTTAACGGGCGCCATTAAAGCTTTACACGTTAATTAAATATTTTATTAATGTTGAAATATTGAATTCTGTCACTTACCTTTACTAAGTAAATGTAACTATTTACCAGGGTGTCGTCTGATGTACTTAGGCAGAGAAAACGACAGGCATTGGTGCAATGACAAACACCTATTTTGCAAGCACAAATAAATGGTACTTTATTTTTTGTAGCATGACAATTTTTTGTTTACCTTTCGGTTTAAATTTATTAAAATATGCTAAAATAACATTCCTAACAATATTTGATTCACCTAGCCATACTATCAAAATTTATTAATTTGAATACATATCTATAAACTTAAGACTTCTGTAGTAAGTCAATGAAAACAGACTTTAAAAGAAAAACATTATTCTAAATTTTTCTTAACGCTAACCAGTGCCGTTGAATTACGTAATTTCCACTCGCCCATACACTCACACACGCTCACCCAGTACATAATTTATTCCCCTTGGAGCTCATTTTTATGTTAAAATTGCAAGATTTTATTGACTTTAGTTTAAGTTACCTCCCTTTTATCATGTTTGAAGATACCATCATGAAATGTTTCATCGTGGACGCGCACTACCTTATTGTCTCCTCGCTTTCACCTTTTACTTTATAGCCAAACTGTTATTTTGTTTAAATTTGTCACTGTATTTACCTTGCTTATAAAACACTGTTTTAGATTATAAAATATAAAAATTCACATTTTTATTTATGTGCGGGCGCGACGAAAACTACGCCGAGCCGGCGGGCGCACAGACTGATTGCGTCCGGTGTGTTGAGCTGTTATTGTCCGACTGCTTTGTTCTGTGAGTGTCTGACGAAACTAGTGGCGTCGACACTCCTACATTCTCGTTATGCAAGGCGCTGACGTAATATGGCCTGTTGTTCGGTCACATAACTTGTTGACGCTGTTGTGTGTGTCATTTTCTGACCTTGGCACAATTCCAGCTTGTTGATGTTCTCGCTTGGGAAAATATTACTGAATAATTGTCACACAGCAGTGCTGCCACAGTCGCTATTTTTGCTACCACTGAATTTACCTTTGTTTATAAATTTTGTCCCTATCATCGAAAAATGTTATCGGCTTTATTAAAAAAAAAAATACAAATTTCCTTATTACCCCAGGTAGGCCAAAATGCCACGTTACAATACCCCCTCAATAAGATATTTTATGCCGAAGCATAAAAAATCTCATTGACACATTCATACTTGCTAAAGGGATCAGCCAGGATATGTCGCCACAACCCCCTGTATGGTTTACAAAAAATATAATCAACTCACCCTTGGTCCGGTGACTGTGACTGCACCTGAATGACAATACTGGACTTCTCTCTCGAGATCCCAACACCGTAGAGTCAGACAGATACTTAACGCCCCTGCTCTGACGCGCTGGCCAGCTCAGGTCCACCGCCACAGCATCACCAAACACTGAAACAACAAATCAACTGTTTGTATAAATGTATAAATAGTGGCCTTATACAACACCATATCCCCAACTGATCTGTTTCCCCCTAGCGGTGCTGGTTTGCGCTAAGAAGCACTGGTTTTGTTTTTCACTTATTTCTAACATATATATCAAAATACCTAACAACAACATGATACCCATTTTAAAATTCCATAATCTCATTCTATCTACTTTCTCTTGTTAACTTTTATCCCAAAATTCAAAATTATTGCCCTGATTCCCATCAGAATTTAAATAAACATTTCCCATTACCATATTATACATCGCTGTCATCCCCAATTTGCATTTAAAATATTCAAATTCATAAAACTCTCTTACACTAACAAACACAATATAACATAAGAAAACATAGTACATTCATAATTCACATTGTTATTATTATCTTAAAATAAACAATTTGTATTTAAAAATTACACACTTTACATCATTAAATTTTCATATAAAATCAGAAAATTACCTTTTAATCTCACTTTACTCTTTATTAATTCGTTTCTCAAAAAAATTTTTTTTTTTTTTTTTCAATCATTTCATTTATTATTCCCTTTCATTAATTTGGGTGATTCTACGTTATTCATTATAATTCACTTTATCAACTTGGCATTTACTCATAATCTTACTCCTTTTATTACTCTAACACTCCCTTACAAAATCTTTAACTAGTATGACACCCCTCTAATGTATTATTTAAAATACAACAATTTTTTTTTTTTTAAATCGTTACCCCCCTGGATAACCTCCCTGCCACACACACTATGACCCCCCCCCCTGGACTGTGGCGTCCAGTTGCATCCAAAAGGACTGAAATTTTGGAGGAATTTGACATCTCCGTGTCCTTGCTTCTGCGTTACATTTGAACATTTGAATATCGATATATTCTTGTTTATAATTATGCGCCCTTAAATGGGTCTACCACCTGGCTTTGCTACCCCCATGCGGGCAGAGTGGTAGCCGCTGTTCCCTAATTTGGTGATTCCCCTTTATTTCACCCCCCATCAATTTCAAAATACACCTTGACAACGATAACAGCTATGGCCAGTATGGTCAGCGCGTAATCGTAATGTGCCCCAACCATAGCTGTTAAAGCTAAACCAATTCCACGGTCAGGGTTCGGTGAGGCCGTGACCGCCCGAAAAGTTGGGGAATCACAAGTATAATATATATTTTTTTTTTTTTAAATAAAATTAACAATTTATTTTACATGACATTTCTAGTCTTGGTGGTGTTTTAACCTCATACATTTCTTTCTTAACTTTCCCTACCTTGATGTTCATTTACATAAAATGCATAACGTGTGTATAAACAATAATAATAATTTATAATAATAGAATATAAAAATGTCTGTTTATGTATGAAAATTTTAATATCTATAAATACATCCATCATCATTCAGCTAGATAATACTTTTTTAATTGGGTCACATTATAAGTTCCTTTTATTTCTTGAGTTTGCAAATCTACTAAAACATAAGCATTCTCCATTTTCACTTGGCTAACCTCATATGGACCGTCATACAATAGGAAGAATTTCTTAAAATTTCAAAATTATTATTAACATTTATTTTTACCTTTATGTTATTCCACAAGCTAAACCATTTAATTTAAGATTTATTTATTCATTAATTGTTATTCAATTGAAATCTCCTAATATAATTTATATATCTCATAAAAATTCAGTCATACAACATTAAATCACAATATTTAACCATCTCAAATTATTCACTTCAATTGATTATTAAACACAACATATTTCAATTATTATCAAACTTTACAAAGCATTAATTATTGTCTTCATAATTATTTTATTATTTATTTAGACTGCAAAATATTAATAATATTATTATTATTATCACAACATTTTCTACTACATATACACATTACTTACCTAACATTTCATAATACACACAAATGAATTCACTACATTATATTTACAAATTATTCGTCAATAACTGTTCAATTGTTTCACACTTCATATGTCCAAATCTGCAAGGTCGTTACCAAAATTTACAATATTTAACAATGTTTATACACTGATATTTTAGCTCAGCCTCCATCGTCATATAGATATCTAATATATTTGTAACATGCATCATTGTTATACACACTCAATCTGTTATTACTATCATTATAATAATCATCCATTACCTTTATTCCATTCATTATGTCATTATAATTGATAGGGTTATTCCCTATTAATATTTCATACAACTTGTCAACATCAGTTGTCCAGTCTCCATCAGTATTATTGGTCAATGTCAGGTAGGTTGTTTTATCATCTTTATATTCCTCTACTATTACGTCAGGTAAGTCATAATCGTTTATAAAAATATTATCAAAATAATTCTCTATCTCTCTTTTGACAGGTAAGCATTTTGTATGGTTCATCTTCACCCCTTCTAATATTTTTCTCAATTCATCATAATTTCTTTTTAACTTATACAATTCTATCTCTCTCTCAATACACAACTCTCTCTCTCTTCATAACACCACATCACACTCTCACAATTATTACAGACAGAGGGTACAACATTATACAACATCAATAAATGACCCAATTCATCTATCAATACGGGACTCTTTCCCTTCTTAAACAACACTTGTATCAACACTTGTGAACACCTTGGTTCAGAAAAATTAATAGGAAAATTTATCCTCTGCCCCACATACTCTACTCTCTCTTTCCACTTTCTCTCTGACTCATAATAATTTCTCTTTAACTTATATAATTCTATTTCTCTCTCTGCACACAACTCTCTATCTAAATCTCTCTCACTCACATTAGTTAATTTCTGATTAATGGTTACATTCAAGTCTTTTCTGACTTTAATTATTTCACGCTCATGTTCCACTTGTTTATTTTTTAAACTAGCTACATTAATTATAATTGCATCAACTGGTTCACAGTTACTTCTGAATTCATCATTTA
Source organism: Magicicada septendecula (assembly GCA_034769895.1). Lineage (NCBI taxonomy): Eukaryota > Metazoa > Arthropoda > Insecta > Hemiptera > Cicadidae > Magicicada > Magicicada septendecula. The sequence continues at coordinate 264,097,701 of CM068373.1, forward strand.
TAGTCTTATTCTGTTCTTCTAACATATTGTCTATTTCTCTTAATTTTTGGTCTCGTTTGTTTATTTCTGTTTTCAACTCTATGTTACGAGCATTTATTTCTGATTTGATTTCAGTTTTGAGATTATTTATTTCTGATTTGATTTCAGTCTTTAAATTATTATATTCTGATTTGATTTCAGCTTTCATTCCTGACATCATCTCCATTATTAACGCTAACTGATTAAATATATTTACATTATCGCTTACTTTTGCGTCTACTGTCTCAATCGTTAATTCGTGTATTGTATTGTCTACACTCTCGTTAATATTTGTCGATATTAAATTGTCTTGCGTAGCATTGAAAATTGACCCCTCCTCAACATCTTCACATAAATTTACACTCTCGCTTTTCTCTGCCATTTTTCGATCAGTTTGAAAATTTTTGTTAACTTAATTTTCAAAGTCCATGTTAACGGGCGCCATTAAAGCTTTACACGTTAATTAAATATTTTATTAATGTTGAAATATTGAATTCTGTCACTTACCTTTACTAAGTAAATGTAACTATTTACCAGGGTGTCGTCTGATGTACTTAGGCAGAGAAAACGACAGGCATTGGTGCAATGACAAACACCTATTTTGCAAGCACAAATAAATGGTACTTTATTTTTTGTAGCATGACAATTTTTTGTTTACCTTTCGGTTTAAATTTATTAAAATATGCTAAAATAACATTCCTAACAATATTTGATTCACCTAGCCATACTATCAAAATTTATTAATTTGAATACATATCTATAAACTTAAGACTTCTGTAGTAAGTCAATGAAAACAGACTTTAAAAGAAAAACATTATTCTAAATTTTTCTTAACGCTAACCAGTGCCGTTGAATTACGTAATTTCCACTCGCCCATACACTCACACACGCTCACCCAGTACATAATTTATTCCCCTTGGAGCTCATTTTTATGTTAAAATTGCAAGATTTTATTGACTTTAGTTTAAGTTACCTCCCTTTTATCATGTTTGAAGATACCATCATGAAATGTTTCATCGTGGACGCGCACTACCTTATTGTCTCCTCGCTTTCACCTTTTACTTTATAGCCAAACTGTTATTTTGTTTAAATTTGTCACTGTATTTACCTTGCTTATAAAACACTGTTTTAGATTATAAAATATAAAAATTCACATTTTTATTTATGTGCGGGCGCGACGAAAACTACGCCGAGCCGGCGGGCGCACAGACTGATTGCGTCCGGTGTGTTGAGCTGTTATTGTCCGACTGCTTTGTTCTGTGAGTGTCTGACGAAACTAGTGGCGTCGACACTCCTACATTCTCGTTATGCAAGGCGCTGACGTAATATGGCCTGTTGTTCGGTCACATAACTTGTTGACGCTGTTGTGTGTGTCATTTTCTGACCTTGGCACAATTCCAGCTTGTTGATGTTCTCGCTTGGGAAAATATTACTGAATAATTGTCACACAGCAGTGCTGCCACAGTCGCTATTTTTGCTACCACTGAATTTACCTTTGTTTATAAATTTTGTCCCTATCATCGAAAAATGTTATCGGCTTTATTAAAAAAAAAAATACAAATTTCCTTATTACCCCAGGTAGGCCAAAATGCCACGTTACAATACCCCCTCAATAAGATATTTTATGCCGAAGCATAAAAAATCTCATTGACACATTCATACTTGCTAAAGGGATCAGCCAGGATATGTCGCCACAACCCCCTGTATGGTTTACAAAAAATATAATCAACTCACCCTTGGTCCGGTGACTGTGACTGCACCTGAATGACAATACTGGACTTCTCTCTCGAGATCCCAACACCGTAGAGTCAGACAGATACTTAACGCCCCTGCTCTGACGCGCTGGCCAGCTCAGGTCCACCGCCACAGCATCACCAAACACTGAAACAACAAATCAACTGTTTGTATAAATGTATAAATAGTGGCCTTATACAACACCATATCCCCAACTGATCTGTTTCCCCCTAGCGGTGCTGGTTTGCGCTAAGAAGCACTGGTTTTGTTTTTCACTTATTTCTAACATATATATCAAAATACCTAACAACAACATGATACCCATTTTAAAATTCCATAATCTCATTCTATCTACTTTCTCTTGTTAACTTTTATCCCAAAATTCAAAATTATTGCCCTGATTCCCATCAGAATTTAAATAAACATTTCCCATTACCATATTATACATCGCTGTCATCCCCAATTTGCATTTAAAATATTCAAATTCATAAAACTCTCTTACACTAACAAACACAATATAACATAAGAAAACATAGTACATTCATAATTCACATTGTTATTATTATCTTAAAATAAACAATTTGTATTTAAAAATTACACACTTTACATCATTAAATTTTCATATAAAATCAGAAAATTACCTTTTAATCTCACTTTACTCTTTATTAATTCGTTTCTCAAAAAAATTTTTTTTTTTTTTTTTTCAATCATTTCATTTATTATTCCCTTTCATTAATTTGGGTGATTCTACGTTATTCATTATAATTCACTTTATCAACTTGGCATTTACTCATAATCTTACTCCTTTTATTACTCTAACACTCCCTTACAAAATCTTTAACTAGTATGACACCCCTCTAATGTATTATTTAAAATACAACAATTTTTTTTTTTTTAAATCGTTACCCCCCTGGATAACCTCCCTGCCACACACACTATGACCCCCCCCCCTGGACTGTGGCGTCCAGTTGCATCCAAAAGGACTGAAATTTTGGAGGAATTTGACATCTCCGTGTCCTTGCTTCTGCGTTACATTTGAACATTTGAATATCGATATATTCTTGTTTATAATTATGCGCCCTTAAATGGGTCTACCACCTGGCTTTGCTACCCCCATGCGGGCAGAGTGGTAGCCGCTGTTCCCTAATTTGGTGATTCCCCTTTATTTCACCCCCCATCAATTTCAAAATACACCTTGACAACGATAACAGCTATGGCCAGTATGGTCAGCGCGTAATCGTAATGTGCCCCAACCATAGCTGTTAAAGCTAAACCAATTCCACGGTCAGGGTTCGGTGAGGCCGTGACCGCCCGAAAAGTTGGGGAATCACAAGTATAATATATATTTTTTTTTTTTTAAATAAAATTAACAATTTATTTTACATGACATTTCTAGTCTTGGTGGTGTTTTAACCTCATACATTTCTTTCTTAACTTTCCCTACCTTGATGTTCATTTACATAAAATGCATAACGTGTGTATAAACAATAATAATAATTTATAATAATAGAATATAAAAATGTCTGTTTATGTATGAAAATTTTAATATCTATAAATACATCCATCATCATTCAGCTAGATAATACTTTTTTAATTGGGTCACATTATAAGTTCCTTTTATTTCTTGAGTTTGCAAATCTACTAAAACATAAGCATTCTCCATTTTCACTTGGCTAACCTCATATGGACCGTCATACAATAGGAAGAATTTCTTAAAATTTCAAAATTATTATTAACATTTATTTTTACCTTTATGTTATTCCACAAGCTAAACCATTTAATTTAAGATTTATTTATTCATTAATTGTTATTCAATTGAAATCTCCTAATATAATTTATATATCTCATAAAAATTCAGTCATACAACATTAAATCACAATATTTAACCATCTCAAATTATTCACTTCAATTGATTATTAAACACAACATATTTCAATTATTATCAAACTTTACAAAGCATTAATTATTGTCTTCATAATTATTTTATTATTTATTTAGACTGCAAAATATTAATAATATTATTATTATTATCACAACATTTTCTACTACATATACACATTACTTACCTAACATTTCATAATACACACAAATGAATTCACTACATTATATTTACAAATTATTCGTCAATAACTGTTCAATTGTTTCACACTTCATATGTCCAAATCTGCAAGGTCGTTACCAAAATTTACAATATTTAACAATGTTTATACACTGATATTTTAGCTCAGCCTCCATCGTCATATAGATATCTAATATATTTGTAACATGCATCATTGTTATACACACTCAATCTGTTATTACTATCATTATAATAATCATCCATTACCTTTATTCCATTCATTATGTCATTATAATTGATAGGGTTATTCCCTATTAATATTTCATACAACTTGTCAACATCAGTTGTCCAGTCTCCATCAGTATTATTGGTCAATGTCAGGTAGGTTGTTTTATCATCTTTATATTCCTCTACTATTACGTCAGGTAAGTCATAATCGTTTATAAAAATATTATCAAAATAATTCTCTATCTCTCTTTTGACAGGTAAGCATTTTGTATGGTTCATCTTCACCCCTTCTAATATTTTTCTCAATTCATCATAATTTCTTTTTAACTTATACAATTCTATCTCTCTCTCAATACACAACTCTCTCTCTCTTCATAACACCACATCACACTCTCACAATTATTACAGACAGAGGGTACAACATTATACAACATCAATAAATGACCCAATTCATCTATCAATACGGGACTCTTTCCCTTCTTAAACAACACTTGTATCAACACTTGTGAACACCTTGGTTCAGAAAAATTAATAGGAAAATTTATCCTCTGCCCCACATACTCTACTCTCTCTTTCCACTTTCTCTCTGACTCATAATAATTTCTCTTTAACTTATATAATTCTATTTCTCTCTCTGCACACAACTCTCTATCTAAATCTCTCTCACTCACATTAGTTAATTTCTGATTAATGGTTACATTCAAGTCTTTTCTGACTTTAATTATTTCACGCTCATGTTCCACTTGTTTATTTTTTAAACTAGCTACATTAATTATAATTGCATCAACTGGTTCACAGTTACTTCTGAATTCATCATTTATAGTCTTATTCTGTTCTTCTAACATATTGTCTATTTCTCTTAATTTTTGGTCTCGTTTGTTTATTTCTGTTTTCAACTCTATGTTACGAGCATTTATTTCTGATTTGATTTAAGTTTTGAGATTATTTATTTCTGATTTGATTTCAGTCTTTAAATTATTATATTCTGAATTGATTTCAGCTTTCATTCCTGACATCATCTCCATTATTAACGCTAACTGATTAAATATATTTACATTATCGCTTACTTTTGCGTCTACTGTCTCAATCGTTAATTCGTGTATTGTATTGTCTACACTCTCGTTAATATTTGTCGATATTAAATTGTCTTGCGTAACATTGAAAATTGACCCCTCCTCAACATCTTCACATAAATTTACACTCTCGCTTTTCTCTGCCATTTTTCGATCAGTTTGAAAATTTTTGTTAACTTAATTTTCAAAGTCCATGTTAACGGGCGCCATTAAAGCTTTACACGTTAATTAAATATTTTATTAATGTTGAAATATTGAATTCTGTCACTTACCTTTACTAAGTAAATGTAACTATTTACCAGGGTGTCGTCTGATGTACTTAGGCAGAGAAAACGACAGGCATTGGTGCAATGACAAACACCTATTTTGCAAGCACAAATAAATGGTACTTTATTTTTTGTAGCATGACAATTTTTTGTTTACCTTTCGGTTTAAATTTATTAAAATATGCTAAAATAACATTCCTAACAATATTTGATTCACCTAGCCATACTATCAAAATTTATTAATTTGAATACATATCTATAAACTTAAGACTTCTGTAGTAAGTCGATGAAAACAGACTTTAAAAGAAAAACATTATTCTAAATTTTTCTTAACGCTAACCAGTGCCGTTGAATTACGTAACTTCCACTCGCCCATACACTCACACACGCTCACCCAGTACATAATTTATTCCCCTTGGAGCTCATTTTTATGTTAAAATTGCAAGATTTTATTGACTTTAGTTTAAGTTACCTCCCTTTTATCATGTTTGAAGATACCATCATGAAATGTTTCATCGTGGACGCGCACTACCTTATTGTCTCCTCGCTTTCACCTTTTACTTTATAGCCAAACTGTTATTTTGTTTAAATTTGTCACTGTATTTACCTTGCTTATAAAACACTGTTTTAGATTATAAAATATAAAAATTCACATTTTTATTTATGTGCGGGCGCGACGAAAACTACGCCGAGCCGGCGGGCGCACAGACTGATTGCGTCCGGTGTGTTGAGCTGTTATTGTCCGACTGCTTTGTTCTGTGAGTGTCTGACGAAACTAGTGGCGTCGACACTCCTACATTCTCGTTATGCAAGGCGCTGACGTAATATGGCCTGTTGTTCGGTCACATAACTTGTTGACGCTGTTGTGTGTGTCATTTTCTGACCTTGGCACAATTCCAGCTTGTTGATGTTCTCGCTTGGGAAAATATTACTGAATAATTGTCACACAGCAGTGCTGCCACAGTCGCTATTTTTGCTACCACTGAATTTACCTTTGTTTATAAATTTTGTCCCTATCATCGAAAAATGTTATCGGCTTTATTAAAAAAAAAATACAAATTTCCTTATTACCCCAGGTAGGCCAAAATGCCACGTTACAAGCTCAAAAGGGGGTCATAAGAAAAATAAATTAAATATGTAAAGTATGAAAGTGTGCGTGGCTGGGTGAATGTACAAAATATAATTAAGAGGTGCTGGTTGCGATATAGTTAAATAAATCTAACGTAAGTAATTTTGGGAGAAACGAGAAAATGTTGATGATAATAATTACTATTTGTTTTACAAATGGAGCCTCGTGGCCTAATATGTTAAAATGCTTTGAATCAGAGGTTAAATGTACTAGTGGTAGAAAATGAAAATAAAATACCATTTATTTGTGTTTGTAAAATATGCGTATTAGTTTGGATACACCTGTTTTTTCTCTGCCTAAGTACATCAGACGAAACTTTGGTAATGTGAACGAATCTTCAAAGGTAAGTAATACGAAATTTAAATATTCCAATTATTAATTAACTCGTAATGTTTTAAATGGCGCCCGTTAACAGTGACTTTGTAAATTAAATTAATTTACAAACTGATCGAAAATGGCAGAGAAAAATGAGAATGCAGATTTTGGTGAAAGGGTAGAGGAATCTATTTTAAACGTTACTCAAGACGATTTAATTTCAACGAAAGTAATGATGAGAATGTACAATTAGAAATACCAAATGTAATTGAAACGGTAAATGTTGGATGTAGTAATATAAGCTATAATGTAAATATATTTAATCAGTTAGCGTTAATGATGGAGATGATGTCAGGAATGAGAAATGAGTTGAAATCAGAAAATAATAATATAAACACATGTTTAAATGAATTTAAAAATGAGATGAAATCAGAAAACGATAATTTGAAAACGAGCTTGAATGAATTTAAGATTGAAATCAAATCAGAAATAAATGCTAGTAACATAGAATTGAAAACAGAAATAAACAAACGAGACCAAAAATTAAGAGAAATAGACAATAAGTTAGAAGAACAGAATAAGAGTATTGCGGGAGTGAGAGATGAATTGACTATAGATATAAATAAAATACAAACCGAGATGAAAAATGATATAAAAATAATTAACGAAAAACAAAAAGAGAAAGTGTTAGAAACAAATAAAAAATTTGACACATTGACAAGTAAATTTAATGATAAAATTAAAAAGCAAAATGACAAAATTGACTGTAATGTTCAATGTATAATTAATGAGTGTGAGCAAATCAAACCAGCAAGTGAAATACAAGAAAATATAAATGATGAATTCAGAAGTAACTTTGAACAAGTTGATGCAATTAAAATTAATGTAACTAGTTAAAAAAATAAACAAGCAGAACATGAGCATGAAATAGTTAAAGTCAGAGAAGACTTGAATGTAACCATTAATCAGAAATTAACTAATGTGAGTGAGAGAGATTTAGATAGAGAGTTGTGTGCAAATAGAGAAATAGAATTATATAAGTTAAAGAGAAATTATAATGAGTTGAGAGAAAGGTTAGAAGGGATGAAGATAAACAATATAAAATACTTACCTGTTGAAAGAGAGATAGAGAATTATTTTGATAATATCTTTATAAACAATAAACACTTACCTGATGTAATAGTAGAGGAATATAAAAATGATAAAATAGCTTACCTGATGTTAATCAATAATACTGATGGAGACTGGACAATAATAAATTATGTCGACAAGATTTATGAAATATTAATAGGGAATAACCCTATAAATTATAATGGCATAATGAATGAAATAAAGTTAATGGATTATTATAATAATAAAAATACCATATTGTGTGTGGATAACAATGATGCATGTTATAAATATATTCGTTATATATATGATGATGGAGGTTGAAATTAAAATTAGTGAATGGACAATTTTAATATTGTAATTTATGGTAATGACCTGGCAGACTTGGACAATGAAGTGTGAAAAAATGGAACAGTTAATGATAAAAGTTTATAAATATATTTGTAGTGCATTCCATTGTGTGTATTGTAAAATGTTAGGTAAACAATGTGTATATGTAGTAGAAAATGTTGTGACAATAATAATAATATTATTAATATTTTGCAGTCTAAATAAATAATAAAAATAATTATGAAGACAATAATTAATGATTTGTAAATTTTTGATGATAATTGAAATATGTTGTGTTTTAATAATTAGTTGAAGTAAAAGATTTGAGATGTTTAAAATATTGTGATATAATGTTGTATAATTGAATTTTTATGAGATATTTAAATTATTTTATGAGATTTCAATTAAATAACAATTAATGAATAAATAAATGTCAAATTGTCTAGTTTGTGGAATAACATAATGGTCGAAAATAAATAGATTAATAATAAATTTGAAATTTGGAGGAATTTAATTCCAGACAGGGATAAATTATGTAATAATAAAATGTAACAAGGTCACGAGTAAATAGAATTTGAAAATGAAATTAAAAGTGTAAGTTATGTAATTTTGGTAAATCTAAAAAGTGAATTGTTTATTTTCATGTAATGACAACATCGTTCAGTATAAATAGATTAATTTAAGTGACTAAGTAAACATTTTGTTGTACTTATTATTTTATGTTAATGAAGGTCAAGGTAGGGAAAGTTAAGAAAGAAATGTATGAGGTTAAAACACCACTAAGACTAGAAATGTCATGTAATATAAATTGTTAATTTTAATTTAAAAAAAAAATATATATATTTTACTTGTGATTCCCCAACTTTTCGGGCGGTCACGGCCTCACCGAACCCTGACCGTGGAATTGGTTTAGCTTTAACAGCTATGGTTGGGGCTCACTGCGTCACGTTCTGCCTTAACTGGCCATAGCTGTTATCGTTGTAAAGGTGAATTTTGAAATTGACAGGGGGGTGACACTAGGGGAATCACCGAACTATGGAACAGCGGCTGCCACTCTGTCCGAGGAGGGACAGCAAAGCCAGGTGGTAGACCCGCATTAGGGGCGTATAATATGTACATTTGGATATTATGATATCTAGTTTTATTAAAATGTAACGCAGAAGCAAGGACACGGAGATGTCAAAATTCCTCCAAAACTTCAGTCCTTGTGGACGCAACTGGACGCCACAGTCCAGGGGGGTCATAGTGTGTGTGGCAGGGAGGTTACCCAGGGGGGTAACGTATTAAAAATTTGTCGTATTTTAATAATGATGACTCGCTACTAAATAATTTTGTTTTGATTTGAAAAAATTGATGCACTAGATACTTCCTATATTGTGTTTATTATGTCTTATTGTGTTAATTGCATGTAGTATGTTAGGAATAAGGATTATAAAAATATAATAATATGTTTTCAATGTGTTTATAGATTTTAAATAAAAATGAAATAAATTTGTGATAGTTAAAATTTTCAATGGTTTGCAAAAGATAGAGGTTGGGTGATAGTAATTGTTTGAGTAAAACGTTTGAGTCAGTCCACGTTGAAAATATTGGGGTATTAAAGGGAATAAGAGATGAAATACAAGTAATAGAGAATTTGAGTATAAGTGGAGACACAGTAGAAATGGAGAATATATGTAGAGTATTGATTGATATATTGATGTTTATAAATGATGATGTTATTTTGTAGTTGAAGTGGGGTAATAAGAATGAGATTTGGGGATGATAATTTTGTAAGAGGGGATAGTGTAATGGTGGAGTCCGCAACAAAAGGGTTGGGACGGGGAGGGACCGTTTGGCGCTGGAAAGGGTTACCTTAGGTAGAATCCAGGAACCAGATTAAGGGAATGAGCTTTTGGGGGGGGAACACTTATCCTAAGTACAAAGGGTTAGAGAATTTTTTTTTATATATCGAGAGAAGGTGGCGAATTGAGTTTAGTAGTAAGTTGGGTTTAGAGAATTGTTTGATAAATGTTTTGATAGAGGGGGTGTCATACTAGTTAAAGCTTTTGTAAGGGAGCGTTAGAGTAATAAAAGGGGTAAGATTATGGGTAAATGCCAAGTTGATAAAGTGAATTATGATGAATAACTGAGAATCACCCAAATTAATGAAATGGAATAATAAATGAAATGATGTGTAAAACGAAGATTGAAAAAAAAAAAATTTTTTTGAGAAACGAATTAAATAAAAGTCAAATTGAGATTAAAATGTAATTTTTATAATTTTATATGCAAATTTAAAGATGTAAAGCATGTAGTTTGTGGTCAAATTTAAATGTGAATTGTTTATTTTTAATGTAATAATAACAATGTGAATTATGAATGTACTATGTTTTCTTATGTTGTATTGTGTTTGTTAGTATTTAAGAGAATGTCATGAATTTAAAAAAAAAAAAACTTTTTGATGCAAATTGGGGATAAGAGAAATGTGTAATATGGTAATGGGAAATGTTTATTTAAATTCTGATGGGAATCAGGGCAATAATTTTGAATTTTGGGATAAAAGTTAACAAGAGAAAGTAGACAAAATGAGATTATGGAATTTGAAATATGTTATGATATGTCTTCATATATATGTTAGAAGTAAGTGAAAAACAAAACCAGTGCTTCTTAACGCAAACCAGCACCGTTAAGGGGAAACAGATCAGTTGGGGATATGGTGTTGTATAAGGCCACTAGTTGATATTTTAATTTGTTGTTTCAGAGTTTGGTGATACTGTGGCAGCGGACCTGAGCTGGCCAGCGCGTCAGAGCAGGGGCGTTGAGTATCTGTCTGACTTTATGGTGTTGGGATCTCGAGAGAGAAGTCCAGTATTGTCATTCAGGTGCGGTCACAGTCACCGGACCAAGGGTGAGTTAATTATATATTTTTTTTTGTGGTAAACCATCAAGGGGGTTGTGGCTACATATCCTGGCTGATCCCTTTAGCAAGTATGAGTGTGTCAATGAGAGTTTTTATGCTTCGGCATAAAATCTCTCATTGAGGGGGTATTGTAACGGGACATTTTGGCCTACCTGGGGTAATATAAAGAAATTTGTATTTTGAATGAAAACAAATAACATTTTTTACGATAATTGGGACAAAACATAAACAAAAAGGTAAATTTTATTGGTAGCGACAGTGGTAGTACTGATTGTGAAAATTATTCAGGAATATTTTATAAAACGAATTAAACAGACAACAAAACTGTGCCAAGGGCAGCTTCAAGGACTTACAAACTGTAAACAAGTGATGTAACAGCATCACGCGATGTTACGTCAGTGCCTTACATAATGCTTGAATGTAGGAGTGGCAGCGCTAGCAGTTTCGTTGCACACACAGAACAAAGACAGTCGGCAAATAACAACTACCAGTGTCGGACGCATATAATCGTCGCGTCCGCCGGCTAGCCGGTTAGGCGAAGTTTGCGTCGCCCGTACCTAAAATGTGAATACCGCATACAAGTAAAAAGTAAAGTAACGCAATTTTAATATAATGTGAATTAACAGTATTTTGTTCTGAAATAGAACGTTAAATGTAAAAGGAAATACGTGGAATCTGAGGATAAATCGGGAGTGCGTTGGACCGTTGGAATAATGCGCAGATAAGTAACCAACAAACAATAAGTTTATTCTAAATTATGTAATCATTCAAGCGGCCATTCAAAATTTTATTAAAGAGAATCATGAGCTCAAAAGGGGGTCATAAGAAAAAGAAATTAAATATGTAAAGTATGAAAGTGTGCGTGGCTGGGTAAATGTACAAAATATAATTAAGAGGTGCTGGTTGCGATATGGTTAAATAAATCTAACGTAAGTAATTTTGGGGGAAACGAGAAAATGTTGATGATAATAATTACTATTTGTTTTACAAATGGAGCCTCGTGGCCAAATATGTTAAAATGCTTTGAATCAGAGGTTAAATGTACTAGTGGTAGAAAATGAAAATAAAATACCATTTATTTGTGTTTGTAAAATATGCGTATTAGTTTGCATTCACCTGTTTTTTCTCTGCCTAAGTACATCAGACGAAACTTTGGTAATGTGAACGAATCTTCAAAGGTAAGTAATATGAAATTTAAATATTCCAATTATTAATTAACTCGTAATGTTTTAACCCATTTCCCGGTCCTTTATGCTTTGAAAGATATCTAATATCTTCTCAAGCTCCGTAATTTCTGTAATGTCGCGTGTCATCAGAGTGATCTGTATCTCTCGAGGTAAGTGTTTACTTATGTGTCGCATAAATGATCGGAACGGTAGCGGGGGCTCTAAATATTTTGCCTCGTTGTATAACTGCATTACATACATCATCACGTTATTCCCGTGGGTCCCAAAATTACCGGATCCCATGATTTTACTACGTAATACTTCTTGCTCTTCTTCCGACCAATATTTACCTCTAAAGGCCCTCTCAAAACTCTGACAATCTACCCAATCTATTTTATGTACCTCCACCCACACCGCGGAACTCTCTTTAAAACATTTCATTATTTTTAATAACTGCACCTCCCAACTACTACTACAGAACTGATTGAATTCTTTCACTCTATTTAAGAATTGCATGGGGTGTACCCCCCTACTGTCACAATTAAACAATTCTAAATCAATATCACTATTCATGTCTCGAGTAATCACTACTCGCTCAGCAACACTACTAAGTTTTTTACTTATTGCTACGTTCAACTCATCTTTGACATTAACTATGCTTTGTTCAATTGACACAAATTTATCATTATTTAAACATTCAAATTGCATGCTACGTTTACCCATAACATTTACTGTATCTTGTATCGCTTGTATTTCTATTTTACAAGTACTTTCTATTTCATTTATTTTAAGATTAGTATTGGTTTCATATGTCTTAATCTTATCAACTGCACAATTAAACTTATACTCACTGCCAGCGTTACATTCATTTATTTTACGTTCAAAACTTTCTTTTACTTCGTTAATTTGTTCCTCGACTTGTACTTTTATTGCATCTGGCACTTGTTTGTTTACGTCATTAATATGACTATTTAATTGCTCATTTACAGACTCTATCACTTGTTCTTTAATTGTCTTTAAACGTTCGTTAATCTCGTTCAGATGTTTATTCAAATTACTTTCAATTTTGATATTTTGTTGTTCCATTCCCCCTTTAATTCATTAAATTTAGCATCAAACTTATTATTCTGTTCATTTAACTTACTGTCATTAATATCAAAACGTTTATTAATGTCACTACTTAGTTCATTAAATTTGGTATCATTTACGTCAAAACGACTGTTTATATCAAAATCACTCTTTACTTCGCTAAAGCTACTTTCTAACTTAACATTCAAACTATGCTTAATATCATCGGACATTGCTCTCATTAATTCAATCATACTGGCCATTGACCATTCTTGTTCTTTTATTTTTGTCGCCACGGGAGTCGATTTTGCTCCCGCCTCACTAATTATTACAGATTGTGTTAAATTATTTTCATCTATTAGGCTTGGAGTTGTCTCCATTCCTGAATCATTTATATCATCTCATTCTTTTAAAATGCTTTCTTTGACCGCATTAGGGTCTGAATGAATTTCTGCCTCCCCCGTGAAAGTTACGTCAGTCAAACTGACCTTATTTTCATTATTTTTCATCTTATTAAATTTAATTCGACAGTTAATGCAATGAAATATTTAATTCAGCGTAATTTTGTATGTAAACTTACTCTTCCCCTCAATGTGCCATGTGCTACTATGAACACTTTCAATTACACTAGTACATTATTCTACTCAACATAACCACACTTACATGCAACGTAATTATTTACGACAATTTTATATAAAACGCCGTTTACCACCACCTACCCTCTGTGCTCCAAATAGGTCTCTTTCATATAATATTGTTATACAAAAATCCTGGCAGGCTCGCCATTTGTGAAGAAACATACACATTTTTTAAATAACTTTATGCTGCCAGACTTACCTTGCGATGTTTTCTCGCACTAGTAACTTACCTTTTACACAATCAGAAGTTCAAGGTTGCCAACATTTTTTAAGTTAAAATATGTAAAACTTTAGTACTCTTCCCATTAATTAATCCTTTAATAATTTCAAAGCAACCTGACTCCCCTTAATCAGAAGATTCCCAGTATCGTGAGACGAATTTGTGTGGACACAGAAATATAGGAGAAGGTTAACGGTGAAATTAGTTATTCTAACTCATTGTTGTGCTGACTAAATCAATGTTAATTTATTCAAAAAAAAACTTACTTCCCTTTTACTAACATTACTTTCAACTCCTCAAACTCTGCAGTTTCTTTTAACACTCTATTTCCTTTGTATAACATCAAAATTATAAATCTGAGATTACAATGGCTTAATTAATATCAACATTATAAATGGTTAATTATTATAAAGCTATTCTTGACCAACCAGTACAGTACTTTTAATATTTTTACATTCTCACACGCACACCCTCTTTCATTCTCATTATATTTTTTAAATTTCCCCTTTTTATTAATAGAGCTCTTTCTTTAATTCTCGTTTGATTAGATTTCAAATAGTTACTTCCCTGTTTTGCGCATTACTGCTGTGGCCGTCTTCACGTGGTTGCAACACTACTGTTAATTCGCTTTTGTTCAATTTAGGTCCAAAAATCACTGTCTAGGTCTTTGATGTAAATTACTTTTGTTCACATTTTTTATTCTGTCTTACGTCAATTCACTTTTTATTTGTCGGCCGACTTTAAAATTTTGCTCGAGCACTGATATAGAGAATCGCGCGGTTCGAAGGATCTCTGTCGACTGCTGCGTCTCAAAAATGGCTAACAGCGTCTCTCGGCATTCACCTGCCTTGTTTCGCCACAGGAAGCAGGTCTCATTGTAGATTTGATTGGTTCATTCTATTAGCGGAAAAGGTCTCGCCTTCACCGCGTGGTGCATTTTGGGTACGAGTCTATATATTTTTTCCCATAACCTTTCTCGTCCTCTGAGCACATGTCGAATTTTATGTCACAAAAGGCGACACACACGTGCACTCGCACCCCTTCTGATAATTTGCATTCCCAGACTCTTTAATTGCTTTTGTGCCTCGCACGGCTTGGTACCGCACTGACTGCAAGGTTTTCAAAAATGTCAAGTGTTTGTGATCAAAACGTTGTTCAGCTTGAGTTGCTACTACTTTTTACAATTATTAAAGAATAAAATAAATCCCAATAGTTTGTCCCGTTACAAAACACAAAAGCCGCGCGGTATGCCTTGGTCCTTTATGGACTGCTGAGCAGAGGTTTATTATTATTTATAATAGCATTCAACTATCATCATCAGATATAAAATTAATAAATCTAAATTTTTGTTTTAAATCAATTGTTCAAAACAGATATTTCATATGTAGACTAAATTTAATGTTTTATATGTGTATATAAAATATGTTATATAATTAATTATAAAATATAATATAAGACAATTTTTTTTTCATTTTAGCAAAGAAAACTAAAGTACACTCTCCCTAAGGGACCCCTTGATATACACTAATACTTTCATAATTTACAATTTCAAGAAGCAGCCAGGGGCTGATAAAATTGTCCCTGAAATGATAAAACATCTTGGACCCATCACATTAGACACTCTCTGGTCTATTTATAACAAGTTTTGAAATGAAGATATGAGTCTCCTTTCGGACTGGACCAGAGCAGGAAACAGCCCAGTACCGAAGCCAGGGAAGGCAGGGAACAAAATGAAATCCTATTGGCCTTATTGTTCTTACTTCAATACTTGCGAAAATATTGGAAAAAATGGCAACATCACAACTCAACTGGTACTTGAAAAGCAAAAGATCCTTGCTGAAGAACAAGTTGAATTTAGAAGCAACATGCCAACTTCAAATGCACTCATAATATTTGTCCAAGATATCGGACAAGATTTCGGTTCTAGGTATTTTGCTTCATTAAATATATGGTTAGGTGGTTGTTTACTCTCCCAAAATTCCCCGTTCCCATGATTTTACTACGTACACTTTCCTGATCTTCTTCGGACCAATATTTATTCTTGAACGCTACTCCAAACTTTTCATAGCTACTCCACTCCGTACCTCGGCCCATATTTCGGAACTACCCTTGAAACACTTTAAAATTTTTAACAATTTAACCTCCCAACTACTACTATTAAACCGGTTAAATTCCCTTACCCTATTCAGAAATTGCATCGGGTGTATTCTATTATTGTCACAAGTAAATTGTTCAAGTTCTATCTCGTCTTTTGCTTCACGAGTATACAATACTCGCTCCGCAACACTATTTAAATTCTGGCTTAAGGCCACATGTAATTCATCTTTGATTTCCGCTATATCTTGTTCTATCATGCTAAATTTGTTATCATATTTACTTGCATATTAAAGGTTATGTTTATTGATAACCCCTACACTCTCTTGTATTGATTGTTTACATACACTTTCTACCTCCATTATTTTAATTTCTACGTCATCATTATGTTCATTAATTTTACTTATACATTTATTTTCTATTTCTACACACTGCTCTTTAACTTGAGTTTTAATTTGGTCTGCCATCTGCTCATTTACATTACTGATTTGACTTTCAATATTTGCTGTGATTTCACAAATTTGTTCATTGAACTTACAGTTTACTGATTCTAATATCTGCTCTTTAATACCATCACAGCGTGTATTAATTTCATTGATACGTTTGTTAAGCTCAAAATTCTGTTGTTTGAGTTCGTTTCTAATTTTGTTAAAATTTAATATTTTGTTCATCCAACTTTACATTTTGTTTTTCGTATTTACTATCTAAATTGTCACACTTACTATCTATCTTTAACAGCAACTGCATCATTGCAGAAATCTCATCGGTTTTGTTTTCATATCGAGTTGAGATGGGTGTTATTTGTATTATATTTAATTCGACTGACTCAGTGGCACTACATTCACCGATCTGATTAACTGGTGTTGAGTGAATGCCCACTTCACTCGTAAATGTTTCGTCAGTGACGCTGACGTTTTCGTCATTATTTTTATTAGTACTCATGTTTATTTTTTATATTATAAATTTTATATTATCATAATACATCTATCATTCATATTATAACATACTCTTATCTCAATTTCATTCTATACATACCTCTGTTATTCAACCCCTCAACCACACTTGCATTTTACCGTAGGTGCGGAATTTCATCTATAAAATTTACTTAATAAAATTCGTTCCAGTTTGTGGCACCATTTGTGAAGTAATTAAATTTTACACATTTTTAAAAACACAGTGGTTTGTATAAAATTACTAGTAGAAATATTTGAGACCACTAACACTCCAATATAACAATAAAAACTTATGCTAAACATCATATATAGTTAGTTCACACTGAAATTAACTAATCATATATTACCATATAGTTTCAGGGTTGGTCAGCCCAGTCAAGAAGTCACATCTTGAGTACAACTCGATGAACACAAAAGGTGTGTTACTAGCAGTTCATACAGAACTGAAGTGTCACCAAACCAAGCGTTTACCAAGTGAACACAGGTGCGTCATCAAAATACACCACAAATGCAAATACTAAAGAATTCTCTCACTCATTATTACAGTTTCACTGCTTACACAAAATTTCTTTAAATATTAGTGAAACATCTTATACGAATAGAGTTTAAATATTCATCTTATATTACAGAAAGCAGCCCAGCCTGCTCGCACACAACATTCATACCATTGTAAAAACCCCTTTTTATGTTAACTGATTTGTTGAACCCAAAAAAAATGAAATTATTATGATGGATTACCCAACCGGTGTTACTCCTTTCGCTGCCATGTGCCGTGTGTATTTAAGTGTCCTAAAGTTTACAATTCACATTTTATTTTGGCCCGTTCACTTCACTAATTCTATTTGGCTATATTAAATAATTTTTTTCAATTTTGGTTACCACTTTTACATAATAAATTTAGATTTTTGTGTGCACACGTTTTCTTCGCTCCCGGCCGGGATAACGCGGTTAGTTGAGTGGGGCGAGAATCACCAACAAATCTCCCACCAGAAGTTAGGCATAACGGAACTTACAATGCCTTGTGATCTGAATCGTTCGTCACTGTTCACAAAGTACGCTGTCATTCATAGGTGTTATATGTCGATGAAATTTCACTGCCCTTCATCACTTCATGCAAATGGGTGTGACTTAGCCAGACTTCCGCCAGCCTCGGACCGCATGGCACAAAACTTTCATCGTTTCGCCATTTTTTCACAAAGTCGGTTGAAGCTGCTTGGCGTCCCGTCCGCGCGCCTGTTTGTTGTTGCGCGCACGAGTGTGTCACACACCTTTGATTTCTTGGAATTGAATTGCGTTGACCGACATGCATCGCATTCCAACGCACTCTGTCTGAACCACACTGTTTTATGTAGTGGATTTTCTGCGTCGATTACAAATGTTTAATCATGTTGAATAACATTTACATTGTAATAAAATACCCCCTTTTGTCCCATTACAAACGATTTAGAAAATTTAATCTAAATACGCTACGTTTTGTTCACCCTAACGATATAGAAAATCTAAATACGCTATGTTTTTGTTCAACCTAACGATTTAGAAAATTTAATCTAAATACATTACGTTTTGTTCACCCTAACGATATAGAAAATTTAAATACGCTACGTTTTTGTTCAACCTAACGATTTAGAAAATTTAATCTAAATAGGCTACGTTTTTGTTCAACCTAACGATTTAGAAAGTTTTATCTAAATACACTACATTTTTGATCAACCCATGATTTAGAAAATTTAATCTAAATAGGCCTATGCTACATTTTTGTCCAACCTAACTGTTTACAAAATTTAATCTAAATACGCTATGTCTGAATAAAGTTCAACATAAAACTCTGCTTATACCTTGTGAATGAACTAAAATAATTGAATTTCCACAACTGGATTTTGTTTCTCTAAAGATCGGCAAAAAAAATATATATAAAACTGAAGTAAATAATGTTAAAGTGTATTAAGTAATGTAATATAGAATTATTTATTAAGAGAAATAGTGAAAAAAACCTTCGCAATTTAAAAATAAGTACAAAAAAAACTAGTAGTAAACGGATTTCCAAACGAAGCAGATTGTTCAAAATCAAAAGCTAGAAGCCTACTGACTTCAGCTGTCAATGACGGGAATAGAAATAAGCAATCCCCACCAAGTACGAGTCATTCAAACCCAACAAGGAGAAAAGTTAGAGCTGTCCTCACCTGAGGCCCTCCCATAAGTGGGCTACATACAGCAGGGCCTCAGGTGAGGACCATCCGCAGCGAAAGTGTTAATACATTGGCCTTAGAAAACAACATGACTATCAGCAAATCAAAATCTCTATATCAATTCTTCTTATTCCAACACAATACTCCATACTTCCAATTACAACTAGAGAATGATTTTCTCAATAAGAGCCCCAGAACTATATATTTAGGTGCCATGCTTAATGACTAACTAAATTGGGAAGAGCAAGTTTAAAGAACAGCAACCGAATGAATCAGACTTATGAAGAGACTATCAAGAGCCAAATGAAGGTATACACAGATCTCCCTTAATATTACCTACAATAGCTATATCAAACATATTATGAAGTATGGAAGCAAAGCTGTGATCTCGCCCAACAACACATAACTGGACCTCCTGGAGAGAACACAGTCTGATACACTGAGGCTAACACAAATATGTGGGGAACTAGGTGAGACTAATATGAGTATGTGGGGCAGTAAGGACAACACGAGTCACAGCCCTTCAGCAACACACCCAAAGCCTCCCAATTATTACGTATGAAATACAAAAACAATCAGCAATGAGCTTGTCAAAAATTGGAAGCTTCACTAAAAGCTAATTGGATTCACCAATGAAACCAAAGCCAAACTCTTAAAACTCAAGAAATGTAGTCACTTCATGCGTAAAGATTCTTGCAAAGATCCAAGTGAAGTAAGGTTGTAATATTCTGTACTACGGTAAATTAAGGTAAAGAAGAGTAAAATAAGGTAAGGTTGAACAACTCTGTAATAGCTAATTAGACATTATAGACATCTTATTAATGTACAAATGAATTTAAGGAAGTCAATGAATATGGTATAAAAGAAAAATACTCCACTTACAACTTCAGATTGTATTCCAGAATCACAAGTTCCATTTGGCAGCGAGTTTGGCACTTCACCATGATCTGAATTCTGTAAACATACAAAACCACAATAATTATACAGTTGATTTTAATAATTATAATATCCATTTCTAACCAGATTTTAATTTTCTTTGTTTCATACAATACTTCAATAATTTTCTTCTTTTTTTAAATTATAAAATAAGTTTTAGCCTTGTTAATGAACACTGTTAAATGTAGGAACTGGGCCCATTAAATTTAAACTTTCCAAACACTGTTTTTAAAAAACACACATACACACACACACAGACACAGATGAAAAACCAATACTAGTCTGAAATATCAATCGCAGAGAAATATATTGTCATCAAAAAGAAAAGAGACAGCCCTTTTTATGTTGGTATCGCATTTAGGTATCTTTCATTGTTTGTGTCTTGAGATTTCTTTGTGACTGATCAAACTGCTTTTGACAGTAAAAAAATTCAAAATAATGTCAATTCTCCTGTAAGCGAATAACAAATAATGTATTCTCACAACCTGAGTTGAGGCACCTGCTACCATAGAATCATAAGTTCCATTTGACAAACCACTTTCCAAGGTCTCCTAAAAACAATATTCAGAATCTGTGACTTTGTAACAGTCAATAATAATAACATTAATACACCTGATACCACAAAAATCTAAGTCATAAGAATGTTATAGGTACCATGAAACTAATTTGTTGGTGTTTTTTATTCTTCGTATTGTTTAAATTAGCAGCCATCCTTACTTTTCTTTTATAAAATTGCTAAACTGCTATAATTGTTATTATTTAGACAAAGCTTTTTGTCATCACTGACATCTTCAGGTCTTAAACAACAAAAGACCTGAAGTTGTTGTTGTTTAAGACCTGAAGATGTCAGTGATGACAAAAAGCTTTGTCTAAATAATAACAATTATAGCAGTTTAGCAATTTTATAAAAGAAAAGTAATTTGTTGGTGGGTAAAAATCTGTCAACACCTTTGAATGATATCACTTATTGCTGTGAAAAAGACATTGGCATAAGTTAATTTTAGTTTATATGAGAAACTATCCACTATCCACAAAAAAAATGAATCTGAAATTTAAGACAACTGTCATACAAGTTCCACTACATGGAAGACAACAGGGTGCAGCAGGTCAAACAGTTTGAAGAGTGTACACGTAAGATATGGACTGGGACCAACAGCACTGTAAATGGTACCATTGGCAGAAAGGAAATTTATGTGTAGAAACACTGCCAACTGGCTGTACTACGCACGCTGTATCCTAAGGTACAAGTTAGGAGGAACTGGGGTATTGGATGACTCAGGACAAGATAGAAAGATGATTTTGAGGTTAGATCGATCAGATAGTGTGGGATGAGGAGGAGGAGGAGAAATCTTTGACAGCTCACAGGTGCCACTGTTTCTGCAACTAAACACAACTATGGGATTTGACTGAAGACTTCACCTGACTAAATGTAGATTAGCCCAATTCGGGCTGTTTCCCGTCGTGAGGGTCACATAAAATTTTAGTGGCTCATAAACAATAATTTCCTTTTCTCCTTCACTTTAAATCTATAATGTTTTCCTTTTAGTCTGACTAGTTCTCATCAATTTCTGCTGTCTAGACATGGTCTTCTCGCATCTGAATGCCCATCTCACACTTTGATGAAACAATATGCTCTTTTCACAATATTAATTGATGACTCGTTAGGAACTTGGTGAAATACATGAATACAAAGGTTTTTAAAAATATATAAACACTTGATACGTTTCACAGTGTTTATTCAACTCTGACAGCTGTTTCAGCTTCTTAAGCTATTGTCAAAGAGATGAGTTAAATCAGTGAACAACTGATCTCTTTGACAATAGTTTATGAAGTTGAAACAGCTGTCAGAGTTAAATAAAAACTGTGAAAAGTACCAAGTGTTTATATATTTTTAAACCCTTTGTAATATGCTTTGTACCAACGGTTGTACATTCTTGTACACATGTTGCACACCTGACTAACAATGGC
Organism: Magicicada septendecula; assembly: GCA_034769895.1. Taxonomy (NCBI): domain Eukaryota; kingdom Metazoa; phylum Arthropoda; class Insecta; order Hemiptera; family Cicadidae; genus Magicicada; species Magicicada septendecula. The sequence continues at coordinate 264,120,094 of CM068373.1, forward strand.
AACTTTATTTTATATAGTAATTAATTTTGTATGTAATATCAGGTAATTATTTTACTGCTAAAAATTCCATTATCCCATAAATGTGTGTACATTATGTACTATTATTAAGAAGGAATTGGCTAACCAGTATAATACGCGGGAAGTCAGTAGAGGTGACAGAAAAAAATTAATTTAATACTACTCCAAAATTGCATAAGAATGCCCAGTCCATGGTGACTACACAACATTGAAAACATGAAGTCTGCAAATGTTAAATGCTTTGCTCTTACCACATTAATATTGAGGACTATAATAAATCTAATCACTACTCAACTTACAACTTGTGAGTGTATCCCAGAATCACAATTCCCATTTGGCAACGAGCTTGGTATGTCTCCGTGATCTGAATTCTGTAACGTGAAGACAAGAATTGTACTACCGCTTTAAATAATAATTATGACATCTGCAACTACTCAGGCTTTATTTCTTTTTGTTTTTCTACAATTTTCAATTCTTGTATTTTGTTGTCTATAACATGTATGAGTGTTATCACTAACTAAAATATTCTTGGATTTCGTTGTCCATGACGTGTCCATTACTTAACTAAATATCACTATTGTATTAACGACTCGGAACACTAAGTTTTTTATAAGTAAAACCATAAAGTTTTACCTTATAGCTTAAACCGGTTTTCTCCTTTAAAAGGCTTCTTCAGAGGCTGCCGTAGGTAGCGCTGTCCGTCTTGTTGTTGGCGACGGGATAGATTTTCGAAAGATCGATGCTGTGTGTGTTGGGTGAGATGTGTTCGAATAATGCGTGCGATTTGAATTGTGTCTGTTCGTTTAGGATGTCGTTTTTATTTGTTTTTGTGTGTTTGTAGATTTCTAATTGTTCTAGAGTGTCTAGTTTTCGGCCTTTTGTGTGTACGTGTAGAATGTTCATGTTATTGTCGATGTTTTTATATGTGTGGTTTGCTTCAATGAGGTGGTTTGCAAAGGTAGATTCTGAATTGGAGTGGAGTGCCTTTGTGTGTTCAATGTATCTCTGTTTGAAGCTACGTCCTGTCTGGCCTATGTAGAATTTATTGCAATTTGAGCAATTTAGCTTGTAAACACCGGGTAGATCGAATTTGTTTTGTGCTTTGTGCGTGTGTTTTGATAGTGTGTGTTCTGTTTTGTTAGTAGTTTTGTAAGCGATTCTGTATCCTGCTTTTTTGAATTTGTGGGCTATTTTTTCAGTTTGTTTGTTGATGTATGTTAGTGTTATGAATTTGTTGTTTTCTGTCTTTGTCTGTTGTTTGTTTTGTGTAGGAGTTTACCGACTATTGTTCTGTCATATCCATTAGATTCTGCTAGATATTTTATCGTGTTTAGTTCGTCTTTGTAGCCTTTTTCATCTAAGGGGATGTTGTTAAGTCTATGTATCATGGTTCTGAAAGCAGCTAGTTTGTGTTGTATTGGGTGATTGGAGGTGTTGTGTATTAGTGTGTCAGTTGTGGTTGGTTTTCTGTATATACTGAATTTGTGCCTGTGTTCTAGTTTTGTGATCGAGAGGTCTAAGAAGTTTATGGTATTGTTGTGTTCGTATTCGGCAGTAAAGGTTATGTTTTTATGTATTTTGTTTATGTGCGTTAGTAACTGTTCACATTGTCTTTTGTTTCCCCTGTATAGTAATAGAATGTCATCAACGTATCTGTGCCAATATAGTATTTTATGTGAGTGTCTGTCATTGTTTGTGAGTATTTTTGTTTTTTCTAAGTGTTGGAGGAAGACTTCTGCTAGAATGCTGGATATGGGGGAGCCCATGGGTAAGCCATCGTTCTGTGTGTAGTATTTATTGTTATAAGTAAAGTAGTTTTGTTTTGTGATAATGTTCAGAGTTTCTGTTATTTCGTTGATAAGTTCGTCTGGTGTGTCGTTCTGTTTGAGTTTGTTTTGTAGGATGGTGATTGTTTCAGAGATGGGGATGTTTGTGTACAGGTTTTTAATATCAAAGGAGGCTAATGTGGCATTATGGGGGATGTGTATGTCTTTTATTTTTGTTACTAGGTCAGTGTTGTTTTTTACTGCAATGTTGTTGTCTATTTGTGTGTGTTGTCTAATAATTTTGTCTAGATATTTTGCGAGTTTGTGTGCAGGGGCATTACGGTAGTTGATAATGGGGTGGATCGGAATGTCTTCTTTATGGATTTTGGGATTTAAGGGGGGTAGCGGCGCCATATCTTCACTGATCCTCTTAGGTTTTAGGCAATGAGAGTTTGTATGCTTCGGCATACAACCTCTCATTGGGGGGGTATTGTAACGGTACAGAATTGTGTGCCACCATAGTTTTAATTTAAATCAGTAAATTTTTAATTGTCAGTATTCACCTGTGAGGTGCCCCTTGTAACCAGCAACATAGTGTTATTGTTGATGTCTAGACTGCCCAGCCCAGACATATTACGCAACAGCTCTCCAGCAGTCTTTGTGTGTGCAGCAGTAAGCAGTGTGTCTCTCTAGTATTAACATCAGACAGTAGCAGGAAGCAACATACAGTTCTACAATTAAAAACAGTGGCCTTGGGTGTGCAAGAGTAAAATAAATTCGGCCTATCTAGCAAAGTGTTAGAACATTTATAAAAAGTTCTACTGCAACTCATGGCCGCGCGGCTAGCCTATTTACCATCCAAGCGCTCGAGCAAATTTTAAAAGCCGGCCGGCTATATAAATATATATACCTTACAGTGCATAAAGTTTAAAGTAATACATTACAGTGCATAAAGTTTAAAGTAATTAACAACAACTAAACTCAATGTAAACTAGTGTCGGAGTGCGTCGAAACGAAGAAAGCGATCAACACGAGGTGGCGCAACAAACCATATGAACACGTAGTGGATGGGTAACTAAACGCACAGAATCCTAATACTTAAACCAATTTTAAGTAAATGGTGATTATCCATTATAAAATGAAAACTTAAAATGTAACCCCATAAATAGAGATCTCAGTAAGGGAATGTAAATAGTATGAGTGAGAGAGTGTAGCAAAGTGTTGGTTAAAATAATAAAGTTATTCTCAATTCATTTTCATATTAGTAGGTTATAGTGAAAGCTTAAATATACATGTATCCCTGTCTTATTATTGAAATTGCAGTGTAGAGTTGAAACAAAATAAAATAGTCCAGGTTAATAAATGAAAGTTGATTTGGTAAATCCACAAAATGTGTGTTAGTGTGATTATTGAGCCACTTAAACCCAGATAACCTCTTTCTGCAGCTGATTTTCGTCTGTACGACCTTGGAGGAGAAGTAACCGTAAGGTAAGTGTTTATAAAATTGTTCAAGTAAATCGTATTGTTTCACTGGCCCCGAACTAGGGACTCGATTATGTTATAAATTGATAGAAATCATATTGTTTCAGCCTCTGATGAAGTTCATAATTAGCGAAAACTGGTACAGGAAGTGAGGTAATTTTTTTTTTAATTTGTATCTAAAATAATCGTGTTCCTAAAAAACAGAATCTTATTCAGTTAGCATGATTTAAATACCACACACACACACACACACACTTGTTGAAATAATAAACAAAATGATTTAATACATACTTATAGTTGTTCTATTTTTAAAAATAAATGGGAAAAGTCTAAATACAGACTACTAACACCCCAAAAGACTAGGTCATTAGTTACTTGTAGTTATAATTGCTATGCCACACACACATACATACAAATTTTCTTTTCTTCACCCTCAATTTGGAATCTCTCGATTCTCTTCACATCATACTTGGGTATACATATAACTGTCATGAACAACACAAACTGTTCTCCAAGTATAATGACATTTGAAAAAGGTTTTGCACTATTCTAGAAATAAAAATTGTCTAATCAGAATGATCACTGTTGCACACCACTATATAAAAATCATCCTGATTAGCGCTTTCAAGCTTCACAGCCCAATATCGGAATATACAGGAAATATGTAAAAACAAACCCTTCACCCTCTCCCCCACACTGCTCACACACAACAAGCTATAATGTAAATGACCCTTCCCCACTCCGTAAACCCTGTCCCACCATCTGTACAGTTACATATTTTTCTAGCACATTCCTTGTGTTTCAGTGTTGTGTGTGTGTGTGTGTGTGTGTGTGTGTGTGTGTGTGTGTGTGTGTGTGTGTGTGTGTGCATCCTTTTAAACTACCCTCTTCCTCTCCACACACGTGGGTCAGTCACACACCCTTATTTTAAAACATCCAATTAGTACTATGCAATATAATTCTTAATCTTATCTATCTGTCCTCTATCATTTACTTCTTAATCATGTTGTAAAATATTTCTTCATTATCAAATTTAATTTTAATATTAATTAAATTGTCTAACCCTTTTTCTCTTTCTTTCAATATTTCTAACTCCTCTCTAAGCTTCCTTTCAACTGTGTTATTTACTACTTTTACAATTTCGTATTCTTCCAAAGGATTAACAAACTTATGGTTGTCTTCTATGAAATGTCTTGCATATAACGAATTGGTTGTTCTATTACCTTCTCCACGTTTGTGGTCAGACAACCTGCATACGAATTTTCGTCCTGTCTCACCTAGGTACACTTTGTTGCAGTCTTTACATTTTAATTTATAAATTCCGCTTTTCTGTAATACTGGAATTTTTTCTATATTCTTATTCCTTATCTTATCAAATACCGTTTCACATTTTTTAATAGCTATATCTACTCCATATTTATTAAAACATTTTATAATTTTTCTAGTATGTGAACCTATGTATGTCAATGACCCTGCATAATTCTTTTGTTCTGGTTCTATTTTAGCTTTTTGTATGTTAACCCTTTTCATAACTTTATCCACTATGTTGGTGTTATAATTATTATTCCTTACAATTCCCTTTATCGTTTTTAACTTCCTATCTTTTGATTCGGTCTCTTTTAAACACTTCTGAGCTCTGTAACAAAATGAATTGATTGCCGCCATTTTATATCTATATGGGTGGTAAGACTCTCTTGGTATAATTATATCAGAATACGACTCTTTCCTAAGTATCCCAAACTGTAGTTTCTCATTATTTTAATTTCTATGTTTAAATCTAAGTAATTTATTTTCTTACCTCCTATCTGTTCTTTAAATTGTAAGTTTTTATCCTTATTATTTACCTCATTTATAAACTCATGCACTTCTTCTATGCTTCCTTCCCAAATTACTAATACATCATGAACGTATCTAGACCATAATTTTATATTGTCTTTATACTTAGTGGAAGTTATTAATTGCTTTTCAAAATCATTCATGTATATTTCAGCAAGAATAGGGGATAATGAAGACCCCATAGGTAAACCTTTTTTCTGTATATAAAACTTGTTATTAAACCTAAAATAGTTCTGATTTACACATTCTTTAATTACTTTCATCAACTGCTTTTTATACCTGTATTCTCCCATATTATTATCGTTTATTAACTTAATAACTTTATTTACTGTGATATTGGTAAACATGTCCTTAACATCCAGTGATATCAATTTTGTATTTACATTAATCCTAATATTTTCTAATTTTGCTATCAATTTTATATTATTCTCTATGTTGTATTTTGTCCCAAATTCATATTTCTCTTTCAGTACTCTGCTAACTTCCTTTGATAATTTATAAATAGGTGCACTAATAAAAGAAACAATCGGTCTAATTGGTTTTCCTTCTTTATGTATCTTAACCTGACTTTTAAAAGTTGGTGCTGTTGGATTACTTTCCAATAAATACTTTTTCTTATTTTCTTCTATAAATGTTATCTGTTTCATCATTTGTTTTATCCTTGACTGGTACTTACTTGTATAATCATACTGTATTTCCTTGTATGGTCCTTCCCTTATAAATTCTTCCGTTTTCTTTATGTATTCGTCCTTTCTCAGTAGTACCATTGTATTTCCTTTGTCCGCCTTCGTAACTATAATATCATTCTTCTTTATTTTATTCCTTAGTTTAGTTACAGTTAATATAGTGGTGTGCAACAGTGATCATTCTGATTGTGATTTCAACCACTAACACAAATTTCTTCATTAAAAATTTTCTAGTTTATCAAAACTAGAAGTTCACTAAGTACATGAAATATTTGTATACTACATGCATATACTTTATGAGAATTTACAAATTCTATTTGTCAAGAAATAACAGGTATACCACAACATGAGGTTGAGAAAAACAGTGAATACAAGTGTGATTTCAGTGTCTAAATTTACTTCAAGAAATATGGACAAAGGTTACACAGTCAACTCCTAGTTATTAGTGTACGTCACTAACAATATTGATTTCTCCACCACATATCGCTTGATATTCAACAAGTCCTCACTTGTAAACACATGATGGGAATTTCCCACATACCATTTGTTTTTATATTCTCCAATATAAAATTATAGACGGTAACATTCTAGCATGATTTAGAAGGCCTATTTGAATTCACAGAGGTTCTTAGGAAACATTTGTGGTTATCTAGAGGAGTATAGAATCAAGGAAAACAACTGGGATTGTTGAACATATGCCCAAAAAGACTACTTCTAAAGAGTGAGTGGAAATCAGGAGTTATAGTAATAAACTTGTTTTTAACGGTCCAATTTTCTGAATTTCCAGAATTCTCACTCTTGAAACATGTTTACTTACCAATGTTTCACCATCTGTTTCTCCACAACACCTACTGCTGTCATTCACTGTGGTCATATGTCCAGTCAGATCCAGTGTCTCATTTGTAACTGTTGTATCGCCATTCAGCTGCAGTGATTCATTCATAACTGTTGAGTCACTGTTCAGCTCCTCTGTCTGATTCATAGTCATGTCACCACTTCGCAGTGGTGTCTCAGTCACTAATGTTTCGTTGCTAGTCTGTGCTGATGACTCATGCATGATAGTCTGAAAACATAAAACTTATGTTTCTACTAGTAATTTTATACAAACCCTGTTGTCTTTTGTATTGACGAGCGCTTTCGGCAGTCAAGCCATCTTCAGGTCATTTACCAACAGCTTTATAAATATTCAGGTTGGTAAATGACCTGAAGATGGCTTGACTGCCGAAAGCGCTCGTCAATACCAAAGACAACACAGTGGTTTGTATAAAATTACTAGTAGAAATATTTGAGACCACTAACACTCCAATATAACAATAAAAACTTATGCTAAACATCATATATAGTTAGTTCACACTGAAATTAACTAATCATATATTACCATATAGTTTCAGGGTTGGTCAGCCCAGTCAAGAAGTCACATCTTGAGTACAACTCGATGAACACAAAAGGTGTGTTACTAGCAGTTCATACAGAACTGAAGTGTCACCAAACCAAGCGTTTACCAAGTGAACACAGGTGCGTCATCAAAATACACCACAAATGCAAATACTAAAGAATTCTCTCACTCATTATTACAGTTTCACTGCTTACATCAATGTGCACTAAAGTGACCACGGTGAATTTCATTAAGAATCAACAACGTTTGGTTCCTAGTTTTTATTCCTCAATTTATCCTCTTACAAACTGTAATTGTTTTGTTCCTATAAAACGCTACAGTCAGTAAAGTTAATTTTACCTAGGAAAAGTAAATTTACAGGAAAAGCTGAACAAAATATAAAATACCACAATTGCAATTGTTATGGCTACTGGCAAAGAACTGACTGAAAATTAAAACTAATCGAGGCATAAGACTAATGTAGATGTGCTTTATTACCGACATTACTTAATACTTGTATAGATCGCGTTATAAAAGAATGGAAGAAAGTTGCACCACCAACCTGCACCAGGCTCAGTAAACAGTTCAGCCCGGATTGCACAGTACTACGCTCTTTGCTGACGATCATGTTGTAATCCAGACAGTGAAGATAAATTGCAACTGGCTGTCCACTGATTGAATCAATTGTGTGATACAATTTAAAAATATCAGTGCAAAAGCCAAGACCTACAAGGATGGCACTTATATAAAAAGATACAGTTAGCATGAAAATCATAACTGCCAATCAAACACTTGAACAATTACCTCATTTTAATTACTTGAGGTGTGATGTAATATATAAGGAGTCTCATTTAAAGATACTGTATTTTAAAATAAGACTGATAAATATCAAAGGATATGTGGGATTACATGACAAACTCTGAAGGGAACAACGATGAGGGAAACTGATATAAAGTTTTATAAAGTGACAGCAGTTGCTTCTTAGTTTTGTGGATCAGAATCGTGGGCCTTGGGAAAGGAGACTTTACATGGATAAAATCAATCCTCAGACATGAAATTTCTTTGATTGGTCAAAGCTTGTCGAGCATATAAGAAGTAATGATATACGACAAGAATTAAGTGTACAACTGATAACAGACGTAATCATGGTATAAAGAAAGACGGAGAGACAATGTTATGTATATATCTCTTGGTACGCCATGAGCTATAGCCTGGGGGAGCAAGTGTTGGGAGACCGGGTTGCTGCATAGCACGGGACGGAGTTGATATAGACGAGACCGCCAATATTCTATATCAACTCCGTCCCGTGCTATGCAGCAATGCCATGACCCGCCGCCTAGGGAAGCTTATCGTCTCCACCTATGTGGTGCCGATGGTTACCTACGCGATCCCCGTTTGGGGCTACTTGGCCAAGACCCATAAATGAAAGCTTCAGTCTCTCCTTGACCGAGGACTGCGCTGGGCATGTAAAGCCCACTATCTGACATCAAACAAAACCATCCGTGACTCTGCGTGTCCGTTCACTGGACGCCATTATACAGACACTGTCCTGCAAATTCTATCGCCGCTCCGCACGATTCCAGGGCAACCACCTAATTAGCACCCTCGGTCGCTACCAATCTGTGCCAGGAGAATCTTGGACCCGGTCTTGGCGTACTCTCACCCTCAATTAACTGATACTTAATTGACATCCACAGCCAGTAGCAGGCCACACCCTTAATCCAACCCCATCTATCGTCCCAGGAGTTCTATTTGAAGATTGGGACGCAGTATATGAGCGGGTGACGGGCATGCCTTTCGTCCTGCACAGCCCTTGAACTTGTTGAGGATAAGAAGATGATGTTAGAATAGGCAGAAGTGCCTAATCCTAGCAAGCAAGAAGAAGTAGTATTATTGTATTGTACATGTTACGGGCAAATGCCAAAATTGGACAGATCGCGATCTGCCCGGGCAAATCGCGATGTGTCTACAAATTTCAGGCAAAGCCTGATGTATCTTGGTATTTCGGGATGTGCCCGGGCAAATCGAGATATGACCGATCGTCTTTGGGCAAATCGCGATTCAACCAATTCAATACGTTTATATATGCTTCAAAGGTTTTTAATCAATTTACTGAAATATAAAATAATTTATATAATAAATAAATAATAATTTATAAGCAGAATCGCTTATTTCTGCAGACTGTTATGTCAGGGACCTCATACATTATGAAAAGTGACCTCATACATACGTAAAATTAACGGTGACCTCATAGTAATCAGTAACGGAAATGTTCATCAGCGGTTTTTATTTATTTATGTCTTGTATTAGAGTGAGTCAGTGCCTACGAGAGGCCACGTGCCAGGTTACTCTCGCATATGCTGTGTGCGCTATTGTTCGTCCAGCTCTCGACAGTGTTAGAAGCAATCAAGTAGTGCGTAACTATTAATAATGGCGTCGGTTTCTGATACACGTGTTGGTGATATAAAAGAACGGTTTCACACGAAATTAGCTGAAATGAACAAAAGTGATTCCTGTGATTTTCTCAAGGAAGAAAAGTATTATGAACTAGTGAATGACGTGGAAGGGGCGAAGAAAGCTGCAAAGAAATCGTGGAAAGACTACAGGAGAATAAAAAGGTTTGATGTTTTAACAATAAATGAGACAAAGAAATTAATTGTCCCAACTACAAAGACTAAAGGTGAAATAATCTATTATGTACATGAGAATGAAATTTTTGATATTTTACATTCAGTTCATTTAAATACTGGTCATGGTAGTCGAAATCGTATGGAAAACAGACTAAAATCAAAATATATCTAGAGATATCATAATGATATATTTAAATCTTTGCGAACCCTGTCAGAAGAAGTTCAGTCATCCAAGAAAAGGTTAGTTGTGAAATCTATGATTTTTAATGCAATTAATGCTCAGGGGCAAGTAGATCTTATTGACATGCAGACCTGTAGAGATGGAGAATTCAAATTCATAATGGTTTATCAAGATCATCTCAGTAAATTTGTGTGTCTACGTCCTATAAAAACTAAAACTGCAGCTGAAGTTGCTTATAATTTAATTGATGTATTTTGTTTCTTCGGAGCTCCAAGTGTGCTGCAGTCTGACAATGGTCGTGAGTTTTCAAATCATGTGATAAATGAACTTAAGAACATGTGGGAAGGCTTGACGATCGTCCATGGTAAACCTCGTCATTCCGAAAGTCAAGGAAGTGTCGAGTGTGGGAACCAGGATGTAGAAAATATGATATTTACTTGGATGGAAGAGAATAATTCAAAGCAGTGGAATGAGGGACTGAGATTTTGCCAATTCCGAAAGAACAGTTCATTACATAGTGGAATACAGCAAACACCGTTCGAAGCCATGTTTGGATAAATGCTCATATCGGCCTAAACTCATCTGTGTTACCAAATAATGTCTTGAATAGCTTAGTTTCAGAAGAAGACCTCCAACATGCATTAAATACTGTTTACGAAGAGAATAACCTAAGTGATGATTCAGCCGAACAAAATGACGAAGCGATAAACTCTAGTCAGGTTATTACTACAAATGAAATTCCTGTACAAAATGAACAAAAATCATGTTGTATCTGTGAACTGCATCATGAAGATAGTCATGTGTGTAACATATGTTCTCAATCAGTTCATGACATGTGTGCAGTAAGCAAAGACAACAAATTGTATTGTATGAGATGTCATACTAAGAAGCAACAAGGAAAATCAAAGACCAAAGCTCTTGAAAGCCTGAAAAAACAGGCAAAGAAAATGAAATTATCAAGTGAAAAGGCGTTTCCAAAACTGGCTATTGGAACAACAGTGAAAATTCCAATTCCTAGTGTAGATAGAAGTAAAGTCGATGCAAAGAATATTCTGGGGCTGGTTTTAGAAGTGACTGATGACGGTTATTATAAATTAGGTACTTTAAACGGTACAATCAACTGTCTTTTCTCAAGAAATCAAATAAGTGATTGTAAAGAATCATTTTTGAGAGCAGAGGACATTCCAAACAAAGAAATAAGTCTCAGAGAAGCAAGCAGAAAAGAATCGCGTACTGGTGGGCAGGGGTAGGTTCACTGTTCTTGCAAACAGAAATGTTCTAACAAAAAATGTAAATGCAATGCAAACGGCATAAAATGCAATTCAAAGTGTCATCCGTCTCTTCCGTGCACCAACAAATGAACTGCAAGTCCGTTTATATTTTTTAATACTTTCAGTTTTTATTTATTTTTTATGTTTATCATTTATAATTTCTTAAAGAAAAGATATCTTTTTATTCAGTAGTTAATAAAGATATTTTATAATTCATTAGTTCCTTAATTTTTTAAATAAACTTTTTTTATGTTCTTCAATTTAATGTAATTAAATTGTAATGTTTATTTTCAAAGATTGTTTCGTAATGTATCAATTCGTAATTAAATTTTTTTTAAATAAATTGTGAATTAAAATCGTATTGTTAAATTGAAATGTTTATTTTCAAAGTTTGTTTCGTAATGTTTCAATTTGTAATTTAAACAAATTCTAAAATAAATTTTGGAATAAAATTATATTGCTAATACTTTGTTTCATTTGCACTATACTTTACATTATTTTATATTTCAGTAAATTGATTAAAAACCTTTGAAGCATATATAAACGTACGATGGTCCCTTGACTTGGTTGAATCGCGATTTGTCCAAAGACGATCGGTCATATCTCGATTTGCCCGGGCACATCCCGAAATACCAAGATACATCGGGCTTTGCCCGAAACTGGTAGACAGATCGCGATTTGCCCGGGCATATCGCGATCTGCCTGGAATTCGGCATTTGCCCGTAACATATACAAGCCTTTTATTGTTAAAATTTCTTTAGTTTACCTTTCATGAATTAATTTTATAGATACTCCACTTTTCCACAAGCAGAAAATCTTCTCACAGACTGACTATGAAAACATTCATAAAAACAGCTTTATTAGTGAACAAAGCCATTAATTCACTCAAGTCTTCTGCTTTACAAATGATGCTCATGTTTTTCTGTATGGCATATCTAAATTCTCTTCTCTGGTGGTTCACTATTTGTAAGAAACTACATTAACATAAACACATGATAGCAATGTTGAACAATTACTATATGAGAAACTTCAAGAAAAATAAAAACTCTAAAAACAAATCCTTAGAATTAGAAACAAACTTCTTCACTATCATATTTATTATACTGTCTCTTCAGTATCCATTATATATATATTGTAACGATGATAATAAAGTCATCTCTGTAATTATGTATAGGTGGTGTGTTCGCCTCACACTGGTGTCGTTACTTCCATGTTTTGCGCTAACAAAGTCCGCAGTGATGTTTCAAATTACCAGTACAACGCGAGTGGAAACCTTACCTGTTATTCCATAGGGGTTTATGAATCCTGGGTGGCGCCAAATTGTTTATCTAAAACAATTAAATTAATGAATAATGTGACAAAAGTGTTTTAATCTATGACGGCCGGGAGTATTCGAATTTGTTTCCGCCTTCGTACGACCTATTGAATCAAGCAGGTAGTTTGTCGAGTTGCAGCATGAGCTGAGCGCTGGCCGTCAATTCTGGAAGTTCGCTAAAATGCACAAATTATACAATACACTTCCCTATGAAATAAAAACAATGGTTACACTCTGTACTAGTTTCTTTAATTATTGATTGGTAATTATTCAGTTTGACAAGAAAATTATATTTTGGTTATTCAACAATTTTGCACCGACAATTGATATGAGACGATTTCTCTAGGGTTTGGCGAAATCGATTTTGGAACGATTCATACGGCCTAAGATTGCTACAGTTTAGTTGGTTTACAATCTGTTCTGTTTAAAATCTAGGTTCTTTTGATTATGAGAAAAATATTCATTATGATTACAATAAAAAGTACACTACCTTACATTATTTGTACTTAAATAATATAAAGTATAGCTACAATTTAGCTGTACTACTGCAGTGTAGTAAAGTGTGTTTCAAAAGTTCGCAATCTAATGCTAGGTTATTTCCTTAATTAATAAATTTTCAGTGTTAGTTTAGCTTATTTAATCTTTGAAAGAAATTATATTCAGTTTATAGTGAGAGTTCAGATAACTGTGAGAAATATTTAAAGTGAGTTTATTTCAGGAAATTGGGTAATTCAATTATACTTATCAAATCAGATGACTTGGTATAAACAGTCGTTCAGTCGTAATGTAAATGGGCTGCAATCGTATTCAGTTTTCAATAATCTTGGGGCTTAAATATGTCTTGCGTCCTTTTCATGTTAGTTGTAGTCATTTTTTCATTTAATTCTCAGGTAAAATGGTCCTTGGCATCCGTTAAATATTATTGTTCCTCGTCTTCTTCTTACTTGTTCATGTTTTTGAATTTTGACTACTTTTTATACATTTAAAATGAAAATGTAGGTCATTTAATATTTGGCGTCTAATCTTGACGAGCGTCACTTTGAGAGTACTATAAATTAACGGAAAATTCGTAACCAACGGTCTGCTGTCATGGTTACATGTTAATTCTGATTGGTTAATCTTGTCTTATAACCATTGTTATCAAATTTGAATTATTATTCGAAATAGCTGTATATCTTCTGATTGCTTAAATTCTTCTGTCTTCCTTCCTAAGTATTAAATATTATCACTACTGTTATTATTTCCTTTCAAAGATTGTTTTGATATCCCATAAGGTTGGGTTCTATAAGATATTAACGTTTGTACAATTAAGTTAATATTTGTTAATTACATTTCTCTTTTAATTTAAGTCCTTATTCTAACATTTTTCTTTTAATATGATTTACAAATTATCCTTGGCTGGTTACTCGCCTTGGATTTGTTAAATTCCTTATTGATTTTATACAATTTGCAGTTATTTGTTTTTGGCAGTTAGGCATTTCATAGGCCTAAGCAGCCATTGATTATTTTTGTTTATTTTATACAGATTATATCTCATTTTACTTTAATGTGTTTTGTTTTGTTATTATAATTGGTTGGTTTATTTGTTGATGTGTTTTGGAACTGATTTTATACTGTTTAAAATCTAGGTTCTTTTGATTATGAGAAAAATATTCATTATGATTACAATAAAAAGTACACTACCTTACATTATTTGTACTTAAATAATATAAAGTATAGCTACAATTTAGCTGTACTACTGCAGTGTAGTAAAGTGTGTTTCAAAAGTTCGCAATCTAATGCTAGGTTATTTCCTTAATTAATAAATTTTCAGTGTTAGTTTAGCTTATTTAATCTTTGAAAGAAATTATATTCAGTTTATAGTGAGAGTTCAGATAACTGTGAGAAATATTTAAAGTGAGTTTATTTCAGGAAATTGGGTAATTCAATTATACTTATCAAATCAGATGACTTGGTATAAACAGTCGTTCAGTCGTAATGTAAATGGGCTGCAATCGTATTCAGTTTTCAATAATCTTGGGGCTTAAATATGTCTTGCGTCCTTTTCATGTTAGTTGTAGTCATTTTTTCATTTAATTCTCAGGTAAAATGGTCCTTGGCATCCGTTAAATATTATTGTTCCTCGTCTTCTTCTTACTTGTTCATGTTTTTGAATTTTGACTACTTTTTATACATTTAAAATGAAAATGTAGGTCATTTAATATTTGGCGTCTAATCTTGACGAGCGTCACTTTGAGAGTACTATAAATTAACGGAAAATTCGTAACCAACGGTCTGCTGTCATGGTTACATGTTAATTCTGATTGGTTAATCTTGTCTTATAACCATTGTTATCAAATTTGAATTATTATTCGAAATAGCTGTATATCTTCTGATTGCTTAAATTCTTCTGTCTTCCTTCCTAAGTATTAAATATTATCACTACTGTTATTATTTCCTTTCAAAGATTGTTTTGATATCCCATAAGGTTGGGTTCTATAAGATATTAACGTTTGTACAATTAAGTTAATATTTGTTAATTACATTTCTCTTTTAATTTAAGTCCTTATTCTAACATTTTTCTTTTAATATGATTTACAAATTATCCTTGGCTGGTTACTCGCCTTGGATTTGTTAAATTCCTTATTGATTTTATACAATTTGCAGTTATTTGTTTTTGGCAGTTAGGCATTTCATAGGCCTAAGCAGCCATTGATTATTTTTGCTTATTTTATACAGATTATATCTCATTTTACTTTAATGTGTTTTGTTTTGTTATTATAATTGGTTGGTTTATTTGTTGATGTGTTTTGGAACTGATTTTATACTATTTGTAGGTTTCTATTATTTTCTACATCATGGCTTGTTAATTATTTCCTAACTGATTTTACAGTGTTATTATTTTTGTATTGATTTACCTTCTTACTTATCTATTTTGCCCTTGTTAACAATATGGCTATTACTTACTATTAAAACATAACATCTAGGCCTATGGTCTGTACAATTCCTTCAACCATATCCTATTCATAAATTTAATTAAACAAATTTTTAACAGTTATTTGGTAATGTTTGTTTACAATTCATTTC
The DNA here is from genome assembly GCA_034769895.1 of Magicicada septendecula. Taxonomy (NCBI): domain Eukaryota; kingdom Metazoa; phylum Arthropoda; class Insecta; order Hemiptera; family Cicadidae; genus Magicicada; species Magicicada septendecula. Next base: position 264,135,720 of record CM068373.1, read on the forward strand.
ATTCCTTATTATTTTTTGGGTGATAAACATCACCACTCCTTATAAACTTATTCAATTAATTATCCCTTATAACTTGGGGTGTTTGTTGATTTCATTTCTAATTCCTTATTTCTTACATAATCTCTATCTTCAATCCATGGTAACACCAACTGTTTACCTTTCATGGGATTCTCCCTTTTAAATACTAGTGTATACAATTGAACTTAATTATATTAATAATAAGATTCTTATTTTAATAATAATGTCACCATCACTATACAGTGTTCATTACAGGTTATTATCTGTTTACTCCTAATACTATCATTAACAACATTATTAATTATTAATATGGTTCACTATTAATCATTTAGAGTTTGTTTATAGATTATTAAGTGTTTTTCCTATTAATATGGTTTCTAATTATTTTGGGGTTTTACACTTTCACTTTTGAACTCCTTAAATGCTTATATTAAGTGTTTATTAGTGGGTAATCCCTATAATTACTTTTTCTTTGTCACTTAGTTGATTTTATATTCTCACTATCTCACTATCTCTCTCATTACAAATATTATTTATATTATTAATAAGTTTATGTCGTTATAGAGTTTTTTGTTACATCTAACTCTAATTCTTGGGTTAGTATACTTTTATTTTTTCACATTACATTATTGGGTTTTTTCAAATCATTTACATTTATCTTTCAATCGATAATAATAATTATTTTATATATTGTAACGGTACATAACCCGGTCCCAATAAATTAACTCATGTAATAACATAAAGGTCAGAAATGGGTACTATAACGAGCTCAAAATTAAATTATATCGCTAAACATTATAAACATTGAAGTGATATACAGTGATAAGTGAGTTATAGTGTACCCATTGAGGTAAAAGTGAAAGTGAAGGTAACTTCTTACAGAATTGTGCTGTAGGTATGAGAATTATAAACGATGATAGTAGACTATAATGCTACTAACTGATTAGGTATTTTGTTAATTTATTGTAAGGTTTATATTGTGTAGACAACCAAGTTTAATACCTAAGTTAATGTTATATTTTTTTAAATATTTGTGTTATAGTATAAAATAACCCAGGGTTCATTCAATTTAAAAAAAAAAAAAAAAAAAGATTTAAATATCAGAGGATAATAAAAAAAATTAAAATAATACTGTATGAGGGAAATGGCAGAAGGAAGTAGTGCAGTGTAGGAATACTATGAGAGACTAATAAATAATATATAAATTCATTTAAAGATAATAAAAATATTAAATACTTATATACAAGGTCATAAGAAAATGAACAGAAACCTATTATGTAAACCAAATTGGGAAAGAAACCGGAATTAAAAAGAATTATTTTTCTGTAAATAAAATATAAATTTATAATAATTACAAACTGCCTGTATACTAAAAAATTATGGGTTACTAAGAGTGATGAAAATAACAAGTATTGTTAATCGAATTTAAAAATTAAACCTGGCGAGTTGACAAAAATGATGAGACCTCAATTTTATTAAAATATCCTTTTTGAAACCTTATAGAAGTGCAAAATTGGTACAAAATTAAACAACAGTATGAACATTATATAATCCTACCTTATTTATCAAAAATAAATTGCTATACTCCATAATAAAAAGTGAAAGAAAACCATTTGGATGATCCGGCCTAGTTTCGCTATGTTTCAAGTTGACGATATAATATTGGCCAGACGGTAATGAAATTACAACCCAAGACGGACATCACCAGAGAAAAGGCTTCATTCAAGTAAGAACTGTCAGAAGAGAGGTAATATAAACATTTCGTTTAATATTTAATGAAGAAAACTCATTCCGAATGGTGGTATAGAACAAAAAACTAGTACAAATTAATCACATGTTCTAATGAAAACAAACACACTCTGCTCTCTTACGGACATTTCTGGAACTACATACTAAACGAAAATAAACAAATTTTTTAATATTTTTCGGTATTTGTAAAGCGTAGTATAGTTATCCATTTCTGACCATCTCATAACAAAAAGAACTTACCCTTAACCCTGGGGAAATAAAAAGAATTATATATTGATTGATGTTTTAAAAATAGTATAAAATTTGGTAAACAAAACCATATATGTTTTTTCTTGACAATTCCATGTTTACTCTATGAAGTCGATATTATGTTTTAATGAAGGAAAAGATCGATTGTGATATTTGTATTTAATGCGGCAGGGAAAAACCAATAATATAAATAATAAATATTATTGAAAAAATGATATTGAATAATAAAAATGTGTTATATTTTTTGTAGTGGGTAGTTGTAATAGATTTCAGCACAAAATCGAAGAGGTCGATCCATTGGGTCATATTTTGCCCCAGTGTAGTCTGGTTGGACTATGTGTGGAGAGACTCGTCTCACAATCAGCTGATTTAATTCACGGCGAACAATTTGGAAGAATTTCAGAAATCGTCGGAACCGAGTGTAAACAATCGGTACTTACTCTCTCTTCAACATAAGGCTGAACAACTTCCCTGCTTGACCCCAAATCACACACTCTCGATTTCGGCTTTTGATTGAGTAACATTACCAAACACTTTATTTTTAAACTTCGGTCATTATAATTCATAAGTGGCGACTGCGGAGAGGCGGAAACCTCTGATCAAAAAACCGCACGTTACAGAATTGGCGAACCCAACAGTGGGGGTTGGATCAGACGGACGTTTCGCTAATACCTCTAAAAAACCGCAAGTTACAGAATTGGCGCTCAACGTAAAAGGGCTGTAATTAGAAAAGAATTTTGATATATTTAATAAATTAATATACAAAAAAATCTAATTATCGTCGGCAGTTATGAGAAAACAAGAAATGCATAATTCCCGAGGCAGATCGAAGAAGAGGGCAGAAGAAAAGGAGATTGAAGAAGGTGGACAGGAACGAGAGATAGAAATATTTACGGACAGTGAAATGGAACAACCGGTAGGTGATAAAGAAGAAACTGAAGCAATTATGAGCACGGAAAAGGAAATAGTCGAAGAGGATGCCCAAGGGGACCAACCAGAAAAAGCGGAAGCCAGAAGAGAACCAGATTGGCAAGAAATTATGAGGATGATGATGGAGAAAATTGATAGCATTAAGGAAAGCAATAAACAAACAATAGATGAAAACTCAAGGAAACAAACTGAAACCTTGAGCGAAAAATTTAATAAAATAGATGAAAACTTGAAGCAAAACAAGGAGGAAAGTAAGGAAAATTTTAAGAAACAGGAGGAACAAAATAGACAGACCAATGACAAAATCGATAGCATTCAGGAAAGTTTAGTCAAACAATTAAATGAAAAAATAGAGACCATTCATGGAAATATCAAACGAACCATGAATGAACAATACCATGAACTGAAAGAAACTATTGAAGGACAAAGAGAAGAGATGAATGCAAAATTTGAAGAGAATAATGAGAATTTAAAACAATTTGAGGGTAAAATGGAGAATTTCAATAAGGAGATATGGGAAATTTTCGGTGAGAAGTTTGAAAATGTTAATACGCTGTAACGTAACATAGTTGAGGTTCCCCAACGTTACATAAAAATTGGATGAAATATGGTCAAGGACCATACCCTGACTTAAGGTTGTTCAATAGTTCATGTGCTTGAGAAGTACCTCAAGTCAAAAGGAGGCAATGACTAATGTTAAATGTAAAAGAGCCAGACCAATGAATGATTGAATGTAATGAAATGTTTGTTTTGTACTGTGACATGTTAAGGTCTACAGAGTATTTATGTTGTATGTTGAATATGCTAAAAATGAAATGATGTTGTTTGATAATAATACTTCATCAATAATTATGTTTATATTTATATTAGATTTGTCTTTATACAACCCAGTATAGTTACCAATGTTAGGCACTGTACTAAGTTCTCAGTATTGTATAAAGTTGAAAAATACTGTTGTTTTAATTAATGTTTATAAACTGGATCAGGAGTGTGACCAGTGTTTTAAGTCTAACAAGTAGTTCTGACAATTATATCATAAATTAATAAAGGGTTCCATAACCAGTTAATTAATGTAAAAAAAGTAACCACCAGTAAATTAAAATTCATGTAATTAACCATGTAACCAATAATTAATTGTACAGTAGGTCAGGTAAAAAGAAAATTAAGTTAAAAAACCAAATAATGTTATAATGGTTGTAAGTGAATCTATAGGCCTAAATTCCATATTAGTGGAAGGAAATTAATACCTTTTTAGGAAACCCAGTCCAACGAAACTCTGGTAAAAGATTTACTGTTCAGGAAGGAAGGTTAGGGGAGAATTTTATGTGATTCAATATTAATCCAAGCATGGAGTATTTTATTGGAAAGGAGTAGTAATATTCTATAATGCCGGCTCAAGGATATATAGAAAACGTGGTTGTTAAGGCAACTGAATTGCAGAAGTTGTTGATTTTGAATTAATTCGTTCTGATTGTTACAAGCGATTAGGTTGAGATGGACCGATATATTTAAAAAATATGAATAAATCTGAAAGAAATATGTATCAAAATTGAAGAAACCCTTTCTGAAAAACAATTATACTTTAATGTTAATGAGTAATAAAAATTATATAACCTTCCAAATTGTAAATGAATACAGTTAAAAAGAATTGAAAGCCTCTCACCTCATTCACTAAATAATTCCGCTGGATTCGGTATTAAACCAATTCATACTATAAATCGAAGATCAGTAAAAGAATTAAAGTTTGAACTAACGGAATTATTGGAAATACCAGAAGACTCGATTTGGCGTAATAACCTTCATTAGCAGCAGAGAAGCTGGGATCCTAATTCCATTTCACTGGGACCAAGAATTGTGAAGATCGTAAAAGAAGAATAGAAGCCAGAAGATTTCCTGAGGGTTTACCAGTACACACCACCATCAATTCTATTGAAAACCAGAGCTATTTCACTGGATGAAGACGAGATAAGCTGAGTTTTGGGCCACTGTTGACAAACGTCCACCGCCAGACGAAATTTTCGTCGGTTTGGTAAAAAAACAACTTATTTTCATTTCACTGTATTTAAAGTAAATAATTTTATTTTTGTAAATTGAACAACCTTAATTATGCATTTTACCTGGCCTTACTAATGGTTCCAAGAACTATACGAACCCTGGGATAAGAATTATTTGTTATTATTTTCAAGTGTATATGTTTTTAGAATTTGAGTAATTAATAATCGATATATGTCTGGATGATCGATTGGATCGTATTATTGTTTTTTGAGACAACGTAACCTGTTAATTAATAGAGAAAATAAATAAAGTACATTTATTGTATGAGATAACGTTTAAGTTATTGCAGAATAAATACTATATGTGGTGGGTGGAATAATTTACAAAAAGATTGATACAAACATAACGAATAACTAACCTATAAGTACGCTTATTACTAGTAACAGCGCTCAAAGTTTGCAGCTGGTGGGACGGAAGATTGCTGAACTAGCTTGTGTTTAATACTAAATTTGAATGAAATTTTCTACCATCGAGTGACTAGGGTTGACACAAATTCCCCTTACATTCAGTTAATGCTCCATACATATTGCTAATATTACACAACCACTGAAAACTAAGTTAAGTCTATAGGGTAGTACGATTATAAATTCAAGAACATAATTATAAATTTGTTTGTTTAATAATCTATTTTCCGAAGGTTCCATCAGTCACCACTGAAAGATATATTCATTAATAAAACATTAATTAAGACAGGCAACAACATTTGTAATTGTTACGAATTGCCACCTGCAACGTATTACTTGGCGTTTGATACACAGGAGTCTATTATAACTAATTACACCCATAGACAAGATTTCTTTATAATTTGACGTTTCCAGCGTGCAGCATATAATATAACATACGTCCTCACATAATTAACAAGTAGTTCTTTATAAAACTGGTTTACAACAGTGGGGTTTGAATAAGACGGACGTTTCACCAGCAGTACCTCACATATTGATTTCTTTACAAATTGACGCAAACCAAAGTGGGGCTGGATTGAACCCCAGTACACCCAATCACATACTTGTAAACGTTGTATTCCAAATTGGAATCCAACAGTGGTGCTTCCACACATCTTCATATAACTAAATAAAATAATGTAAACGAGTTCTTTACAAATTGGCCAGCCCAACAGTGAGGCTGTAAGGAGAGGGAATCTAAGTTTCAATACAAATTGGCGCTCAACGAGTGGGCTTTAGTTAAGTAAAAAATCATATTATTTGTTACTTAACTTGAGCAGGCAACCATTAGAGGGACAGGAATGCATACGAGAGGTGTTACGAAAAGAATGGAGAAGGAACAAGAAACAGAAGAAAATAGGAGGGAAGAAGAAACAGAGGCAGGTACAGATATTGAAATGGAACAACAGGCGAGCAATACAGAGGATACCCAAGGGGACCAACCAGATAAGGAGGAAGCCAGGGGAGGATTAAATTGGGAAAAATTAATGGAATTAATGAGTAGTATGAAGGAGGATAATAAACAAACTAATGAGAGTTTAAGACAAACTAACGAAAAGTTAGACAGTATCAAAGAAGATTCCAGGACACAGAAGGAAGAATTGAATAAAAAATTTGAAGAAAACTCTGAAAAAATAGACAGTATTAAGGAAAGTACTAGTGAACTTTTGAGGCAAACCATAAATGAAAATAATGAACAATTGAAGGCCGATTTCAGACAAATCAATGAAAAGATAGACAGTATAAATGAAAATTCAGAAAAGCTGGAAAATAAAATAGACAGTATTAATGAAAACTCAAGGAAACAAAACGAAATCTTGAGTGAGAATTTAATCAAATTAATGAATGAGAAGTTTGACAAAAATAAGGAGGAGAATGATGAGAATAACCGGCTAATAAATGAAAGTTTGAAGCAAATGAATGAAAGGTTTGACAAGAATGATGAGAGATTAAAGCAGATTCTGGAGAATACCAAACGAATGGATGAGAAAATTGAAAACCATAATAAGGAGTTGCGGCAAATCATCAATGAACAAGGCCTAGCATTGAAGGAAGTCATCAATGGAAGTATTATAATTGTCAATGAAACACGGAGCAAAGGAGTTGATAGCTATGAAGTGGCGGTAAGACAGCAAATAAATGAAATTAAGGTGGATCTGGAAAAGACAGATGAACCTATCATGCAACTCAGAGTGGAAGTAGAGACCAAAATTACTCAAATAGGAAAACTACAAGCGAAGACCCAAGAAAAATTTGACAAGATACCAATTGATAGAACCGGAAGAATAGAACGGGTTCATGATGAAATGAAGATAGTGAGAATAAGACAAATGTGTAAAAGGAAATTAGACCAAAAAGGCCAAAACTAACAAAGGAGCATGGAGGACTAATGGAATTTATGTATGAACCATCAGAAGAATAGAACCATGAGACAGTACAGAAGAATCAGTTCAAAGGACGATGATGAGCTTGACTATAAATGACAATTTTATAGTGACAAGAGGCAAGAACTGTACAATAATGAGATATGTCACAAGGAGAGAAATAACTCTATACACTAGAGAGACCCGAACTACCAGTATAGAGGAAATAATGGACCACGGTTAAACAGATTCCAAACAGAATATAATGAAAAGGGACGGATTTTATGGATACAGGACCAAGCAACCCATTGTAAATAAAAACCCAAAATTCTAAAGAAACTGTAAGAACAACTTACTCAATAATTATTCAGAAACAGTAGAATTTAAAATAAAGAGGATAAATACCCCAAAATTCAAAAAATGAAGTAAGCTCAACTTACAAACAAGTATCTAAGAAAACAATTTATGAGGTATATAAGAAAGAGAATTTTGAAGATAAAAAAACAACCAAATTCGAAAAATAAGTAAGAACACCTTACTATACAATTTAGAAGAAATTGCTTTAAACTAATATGAAAGAAAAAAAAAATAACACTGATTCAACCTAATAAAAATCATCAAAACCAAAAAACAAAATGAGTTTATCTGATATAATATAATAGTGAGAAATGTAATTTAGAATGTAAAAGGAATAATAATGATTGTGCCAGAAGAATATAACTACATGATGTAATGTATAGTACTAACCAAAATCTCATAACCAGCTGTATTGATCATAAAGGAATATGAGCCAATGAAGATAAGAGAATGAAGAAGCCAAAATGGAACCGTCAAAAGGATCACAAGAAAAGAAAAAAAAAAACAAATGGTTAAGAATTATCCGTAAAAAACCAATTAATAAATGTCAATAAAATAGCCAAGTATTGGAGAGGAAAAGTGTATAATAGAAGGAAGAATTAATATGAAGAAATAATATGATCTGAGTTAAAGTACAGTGAATAATCCCTAGAGTATGATTATTATTTATTATTTTATTGAAGGTCACATGATGACTACCTTACGAGGTTTATTAATGAAGATTGACTGTAGAATATTCCAGCAATCATTTAACTGGGCAGAGATGATGTTCCTCTGATCCCAGAAAGTATGTAACGGACGACGGTAATTGGTTAGCCGATAGAGCACCACCGATTCGATTCCAGTTATAATGTTAGGGAGGTTTAGGAAAATTAAATATTAGAGGGAAAACTCACAAATAAATATAGAGAATTAAATAAAACCAGATCCAAAATGTATAATTAATAAAGAATGTCACAAGAATGATTATAGAAATAAGATTTAAACTTGGGAAATAATTGATTTTAAGAAGGAACGAAGAATGATAATAATATAACGGATAATTCTGAAATATAAAAGTACTATAAATAGGAAACCAATTGGCCAGATACAAGTTATGCGTTTATTTCTTGCTAAACTTTGTTTATACCAAAATAAACTTATTTCGAAGGGGGGGTGTTATGTAACGTAACATAGTTGAGGTTCCCCAACGTTACATAAAAATTGGATGAAATATGGTCAAGGACCATACCCTGACTTAAGGTTGTTCAATAGTTCATGTACTTGAGAAGTACCTCAAGTCAAAAGGAGGCAATGACTAATGTTAAATGTAAAAGAGCCAGACCAATGAATGATTGAATGTAATGAAATGTTTGTTTTGTACTGTGACATGTTAAGGTCTACAGAGTATTTATGTTGTATGTTGAATATGCTAAAAATGAAATGATGTTGTTTGATAATAATACTTCATCAATAATTATGTTTATATTTATATTAGATTTGTCTTTATACAACCCAGTATAGTTACCAATGTTAGGCACTGTACTAAGTTCTCAGTATTGTATAAAGTTGAAAAATACTGTTGTTTTAATTAATGTTTATAAACTGGATCAGGAGTGTGACCAGTGTTTCAAGTCTAACAAGTAGTTCTGACAATTATATCATAAATTAATAAAGGGTTCCATAACCAGTTAATTAATGTAAAAAAAGTAACCACCAGTAAATTAAAATTCATGTAATTAACCATGTAACCAATAATTAATTGTACAGTAGGTCAGGTAAAAAGAAAATTAAGTTAAAAAACCAAATAATGTTATAATGGTTGTAAGTGAATCTATAGGCCTAAATTCCATATTAGTGGAAGGAAATTAATACCTTTTTAGGAAACCCAGTCCAACGAAACTCTGGTAAAACATTTACTGTTCAGGAAGGAAGGTTAGGGGAGAATTTTATGTGATTCAATATTAATCCAAGCATGGAGTATTTTATTGGAAAGGAGTAGTAATATTCTATAATGCCGGCTCAAGGATATATAGAAAACGTGGTTGTTAAGGCAACTGAATTGCAGAAGTTGTTGATTTTGAATTAATTCGTTCTGATTGTTACAAGCGATTAGGTTGAGATGGACCGATATATTTAAAAAATATGAATAAATCTGAAAGAAATATGTATCAAAATTGAAGAAACCCTTTCTGAAAAACAATTATACTTTAATGTTAATGAGTAATAAAAATTATATAACCTTCCAAATTGTAAATGAATACAGTTAAAAAGAATTGAAAGCCTCTCACCTCATTCACTAAATAATTCCGCTGGATTCGGTATTAAACCAATTCATACTATAAATTGAAGATCAGTAAAAGAATTAAAGTTTGAACTAACGGAATTATTGGAAATACCAGAAGACTCGATTTGGCGTAATAACCTTCATTAGCAGCAGAGAAGCTGGGATCCTAATTCCATTTCACTGGGACCAAGAATTGTGAAGATCGTAAAAGAAGAATAGAAGCCAGAAGATTTCCTGAGGGTTTACCAGTACACACCACCATCAATTCTATTGAAAACCAGAGCTATTTCACTGGATGAAGACGAGATAAGCTGAGTTTTGGGCCACTGTTGACAAACGTCCACCGCCAGACGAAATTTTCGTCGGTTTGGTAAAAAAACAACTTATTTTCATTTCACTGTATTTAAAGTAAATAATTTTATTTTTGTAAATTGAACAACCTTAATTATGCATTTTACCTGGCCTTACTAATGGTTCCAAGAACTATACGAACCCTGGGATAAGAATTATTTGTTATTATTTTCAAGTGTATATGTTTTTAGAATTTGAGTAATTAATAATCGATATATGTCTGGATGATCGATTGGATCGTATTATTGTTTTTTGAGACAACGTAACCTGTTAATTAATAGAGAAAATAAATAAAGTACATTTATTGTATGAGATAACGTTTAAGTTATTGCAGAATAAATACTATATGTGGTGGGTGGAATAATTTACAAAAAGATTGATACAAACATAACGAATAACTAACCTATAAGTACGCTTATTACTAGTAACAGCGCTCAAAGTTTGCAGCTGGTGGGACGGAAGATTGCTGAACTAGCTTGTGTTTAATACTAAATTTGAATGAAATTTTCTACCATCGAGTGACTAGGGTTGACACAAATTCCCCTTACATTCAGTTAATGCTCCATACATATTGCTAATATTACACAACCACTGAAAACTAAGTTAAGTCTATAGAGTAGTACGATTATAAATTCAAGAACATAATTATAAATTTGTTTGTTTAATAATCTATTTTCCGAAGGTTCCATCGGTCACCACTGAAAGATATATTCATTAATAAAACATTAATTAAGACAGGCAACAACATTTGTAATTGTTACGAATTGCCACCTGCAACGTATTACTTGGCGTTTGATACACAGGAGTCTATTATAACTAATTACACCCATAGACAAGATTTCTTTATAATTTGACGTTTCCAGCATGCAGCATATAATATAACATACGTCCTCACATAATTAACAAGTAGTTCTTTATAAAATTGGTTTACAACAGTGGGGTTTGAATAAGACGGACGTTTCACCAGCAGTACCTCACATATTGATTTCTTTACAAATTGACGCAAACCAAAGTGGGGCTGGATTGAACCCCAGTACACCCAATCACATACTTGTAAACGTTGTATTCCAAATTGGACTCCAACAGTGGTGCTTCCACACATCTTCATATAACTAAATAAAATAACGTAAACGAGTTCTTTACAAATTGGCCAGCCCAACAGTGAGGCTGTAAGGAGAGGGAATCTAAAGTTTCAATACAACGCGTATCCAAAAAGCAGATACATACAAGGAGGAGACAAATAAGCAAATGGACCATAGTGTCAAGAATTTGGATGAAACATCAGACAGCACTTCAGAAGGTTTTATAGTAAGTCCAAACACAGAAGAGAGTAGCAAGGAAACAGAAATTACAGAATACCAAGGTGTAATGCCATCGGAAAATAAAAATAGCCACAACAAAAAGGATGTTCAAACCGTGGAAAAGAAGACCAAGAAAATAATAAAAACATGTACAAAGAGAATAATAAATACCAAGGAAGAATGGGAGATGATTACAGGTGGATTAATTAATGTATTCAACCTTCCAATTAACGAACAGAGGGAGTTAATTAAGTTTACATCCCAGTTAAATGTGTCGACGATTGAAGTGCATCAGAAGATATTAGTCAGATCATCAAGACGGAATATATCATTAAACATTTTGGTAAATCATCCAGAGGAAAACAGGAATGGAATCCTATTTAAGATGAGTGAATATGTTATGTTAGAGGAGGTACAATACTTGTTAGTTAAAAAGGAACGAACTATGACGGGAGACCGGTACTTAAATGAAGGTTTCGTAGCAGCAAAGTGGGAGAGCCGGATGATAAGGAGATTAACAAGGACAAAAATCATTATAGACACCCCAGTAATCCGAGAACATGTAGTACCCAAGTTAATGGACCATGGTTAACCTAAATGATAACAAACCAGAAAAGGGGACTGAAATTCTGAAAACCGACCCAGCAACCTATTGAATAGCAGAAAAAAATACCCCAAAATTCTAAAAAGCATGTAAGGACATCTTACTCAAGTTATTTTGAAACCATATAATTTAAAATGAAGAGACTAAAACCCCAAAATTCTAAAAGCACGTAAGGACAACTTACTCAAGTTATTTTGAAAACATACAATTTAAAATGAAGAGACTAAAACCCCAAAATTCTAAAAGTATGTAAGAACACCTTACTCAAGTTATTTTGAAACCATATAATTTAGAATGAAGAGACTAAAACCCCAAAATTCTAAAAGCATGTAAGTACAACTTACTTAAGATATTTCGAAACCATTTAATTTAACAAAAAATAATAACAGATTAGTAAATAAGAGTTATAAAGAATTGATTTAAAATGAAATAATAGGAAAAAGTAATATTTTTAATGGTAACAAACAGAAGAAAAATTAAATGAACAAAAACAATTGATGGTAATGTGCTCAGATAAGAAGAATAAAGAATAATTTAATGACTCCAATGAAACTGAAGGAGGATGATAATTAATACAATAATTAGAATTTCTTGGAATTGAAGATTATATAAGAAGAAATGATACGGAGAAATATGTCACAAGAAGTAAAGTCAAAAGAATTTTAACATAAGGCCTATCAATAATGTTATATGCTATTAGTTAATGGAAAAGAAGAAGAAATCAAGAAGAAAAAGAAATATATAAATAAATGCAAACAGCTACAGTATGAAGAATCCCAAAAGTGTTTAGTACTAGCCGCTAATTGACTACTACTTATAATTTTTTTATTTTTATGTATTGACCGTAGAAATGTTCCAGCAATAATTTTTATGAGCAGGGATGATGTTCCCCTGGTCTCAGAAGGTGTAAGGATGGACAGAGGAGTATGGACCCAGAGTGGCCACCCTACTGGTACCACCGCACAGGATAGGGAAAAATGTTAGGGAAATTGAATATTTAAGGGATAATAATTATAAAATAGCTGAAAAGAGTGATATTAGATTCCAGAAGTATAGATGAAGAAAATAGAAGGAAGATAGCAGACTGAAGCTTAATTGATAAAGATAATTTATAGAAGTAAATAGAAACGAGTGTTAAAACAAGTTTAATATAATTAGTGTGACCAGTCCTTATCAAATAAAATGTGGAAGTACCACTACCCAGAGAAATAAATAATTGGTGAATTTGCCTCCAAGAGAGAGAGAGTAGAGTAAGAAAACAGCAATTACAACCAGTCTGAATTACCAGTCAGTTTACAACCAGTTTGAGATAAATGAAGATATTATGAAGATAAAACCAAGACTATTAGGAGAATTGAAACAATCAACAATTTATTTTAATAAACGAGTAACCAAAATAAATTTGTTCTAGTGGGGGGGCTTTATGTAACGGTACATAACCCGGTCCCAATAAATTAACTCATGTAATAACATAAAGGTCAGAAATGGGTACTATAACGAGCTCAAAATTAAATTATATCACTAAACATTATAAACATTGAAGTGATATACAGTGATAAGTGAGTTATAGTGTACCCATTGAGGTAAAAGTGAAAGTGAAGGTAACTTCTTACAGAATTGTGCTGTAGGTATGAGAATTATAAACGATGATAGTAGACTATAATGCTACTAACTGATTAGGTATTTTGTTAATTTATTGTAAGGTTTATATTGTGTAGACAACCAAGTTTAATACCTAAGTTAATGTTATATTTTTTTAAATATTTGTGTTATAGTATAAAATAACCCAGGGTTCATTCAATTTAAAAAAAAAAAAAAAAAAAAAAAAAAAAGATTTAAATATCAGAGGATAATAAAAAAAATTAAAATAATACTGTATTCGCTAATACCTCTAAAAAACCACACGTTACAATATTGGTTAGTTATTGGTTTTGTTTCCAGTATTACGTTTGAGTGTACCATTTCTCCTTTTCACATTCTATATTATTTGTCCGTGTTTTCTCATTCGGTTTCACTTTATTTCCTTTATACTTGGTTAGTTTCATGTTCATTTTCCTTCTTCACCTTCATATTATTTTGTTTAATTTTATTTTGGTTTTCCCCTTCTCACTTGGTTTTATTCTTGTTTGGTTTTGTTGTTCCCTTCTTCTTTTGGTTCTTTTTGTTTGGTCAATCACTTGGGTTAGGTCATGTCGTCGTTTGTCGTGTCATTGTCATTTTATTTTCATTATTTTAAACATTTTATTTTATACGAATTATTTTTTATATTGTAGATTCATCTTTTTTATCCCTGGTATTGGGGTGGCTTATTCGTGTTGTAACATAATACATATATATTATAACATTGCCAAACCCTGATCACATTTGATATAAATAAGTATGTAAAAAATGCCAAGAAACAATATATTTTGATAGATAAATGATAACGAGAATGAAAGTAGTAAATATAATCAATAGTGAAGGAAGAAGAATACAACCAAAGGTGGTTACAAAACAAGAAAATACGAACTAGACTAACAGACAACTGACATTGACCCAACCCCAGAGATTGGCCAGATATTAACCAAAGTAAAGCGAGACAAGAAGACAGTGAAGAAAAAAGAAAAAAAAATTACATGGCCATAACAATTAACTCATAAGATTGTTTTAAAAGAGCATAATTTTTTATTATTATTAATAATTTATGTTTAAATTTTTGTTAGTGGTAACTTGTAAATGACAATATCTCAGCAATTGTTATACATAAAAAACCATGTGTAGATATGATTGTATGTATATCCTTATCTATAGGTGATGTGTCAGCTGTTATGTTTAAAATTACACTCATACAGACAGGGAATAGAAATGTGTGCGTGATTCAATCAGAGAACAAATTGTATAGCCTACTATATACTTTGGAACTTTTACTAGGATTATTTCAGCAGTATGTATGTTATTTCAGCATTATGTGTTTGAAAGTATAAGGTTTTGGAGAGTTTATTTATTCGCTAATATTATTGCTGTTGCTACAGATGTAGTATGTTTCAATTAACACAATATATTTTAACATTATTAAATTGTTGTTATTATTATTAATTATGACATTTCAGACCAATTTTTATCACTTTAATGACAATGTATACAAAGTTATGTTTTATTTGAAAGATGTATTTACAATACCATGTTGTTTGAATATTATAAAATGATATGTGACAGTCTGAAGTTAACAAAAGAGACATGAACTCATTAGATACAAAAACTTTGTAATAATAGTGAGATCGTGAGAAATATAAGGGTAATTAGAGATAGGTAGGGTGTGACAAAGATGAACAGTGAAGTGATAAGTGTAATAAAATAAACAGCATATAATCTTAAGAAAAAAGAGTTAAACAAGTGTGACAAACCCAAAACATAAGCACATATTAAATGAGCAATTAAGTTAAGTATATTAGACTGAAAGACACAGAATAATTGTGAATGTAAAAAACAGAAAAAATATTATCTCAGTATAAAAATCACCGGGTGATTACTGTTATAAAAGAGATGGTGTAGGTATAACACTCACCAAATTTGTTCATTCGTTAATTTAAAGAAAGAAGTTATTGGCTTAATGTTTAAGGCAATAAATACCAGAAGAAATAGTTTTACAGTAATATGTTAGTATGTTTTAAGGAAGTAAGGAATTTATAAAGAAAATAATAGCAATACCTTTATAAGAAATAATAGGCAAAATATAATAATTATGTGTAACGAAAGGGAACATGGCAGAATTATATTAAAACTTAGAAATAAGTAAATTATGTATTAACATAGTATTATCAATTTTGGACTAAAACATTAATACATGGCTTAGACCAATCTTGTAAGATATCAAATTAATCTTTGAAAGAAAATAGGAACATCTATGTAAAGATTACAACCATTGAAATTATCCCCAAGTAAATATAGCCATTATAAAATATTTATTCAAATTAAACAAAAAATTCAAAGTTTGATAACAATGTGTTTATTTTGAGATCGACCAGGGAGAATAATTACGTTACCATGGAAACTGTGGAGTAACAAGAAAAAGTACCGTTAGATTTTCTTACTGAATGCATGACGCTTTAATGGTATAGACGCTAATTTTCGAGTGACCAAAATTGTCAATTAAAACATAGAAAATATCAGAAGTTACTACTAAGTGTATACTAAGACGTAAGACGAGGACTGGAACCATATTATTGAAGTTGAGGCCAAATTAACGAAAAAAGAAAATAAATTACTACCAATTAAACTGGAAAAGATGCCTGATGTCCTGAACCAAGCAAATTAAAGAAGACTGTAGTATAACCCATGAATAACAGATCGTATGAATTCGCCATAACTACGGAAGTGATAAGTACCTATTAAATTACCCAAAATATATAAATAAACTCACATTAATTATTTCTCACTAAAGGTCGAAATCTCACTGAACTGAAATTAATTACTTTCAAAGATTAATAAGAATACTAAGTCACTGACAATTTATAAACTAACCAATATAAACTGTTGTTAATGATCCATAACTTGTAAACACTTTTACTACACTGCGCTAAACAAATTATACCTACACAATATGTTAGTTAAGTTTACTTGATGTAAGGGTGTGTATTTTTATTGTTTTAAACATTTGTAATCCTTTTAACGTAACCTCAAGACCCTGTGACAAACATTAATAACTGATGTACTATTTACAACAGACACCATTATTAAATGTCTGGTTATCAATTCAAATATCGATTTGTCAAACCCTGTAATTGTCTCATATAAACAACCGGAGCATTTGTATTAGAATAATTTGTATTAAATGAATAACAATCACTAATAAAATATGTGTAAGTATTGAGTGTAACCACGGTGTTATAATTTCATTAGGAGGTGCACAATATTTTATGTACATTTTAGCAGACGACTAACGATTTACACAGCCCACGCATCGAACTGCTGTGCGCTCCAGTGGGCCTAGCTGGCAGAAATATTTGAATTATTCAAACCGCCTGAGCTGCGCTGGTCATACACCTTTGAACTTTATTTTAATTGTTTTAAGAAAACAATTTGGCGCCACCGGGATTTTCATACCCCTAGTGAACATCAGGTAAGAACATCAAGACCTGGTTATTCGTACGTTCGCAACGGACGAAATCTGCGGAAGTTGCACGCATTTGAACTACGGATAGAGAAGACACGTTACACCCATCACACACAAATTGTACATTATTCACATTTTGCAGAGTAAAACGGTAGCCGTACACACGACTATATTACAAATTGATGACCAACCGCTGGAGCTAGAAGAGAGAGAAATACGAACTTCTAACGGCGAGAAAAAAGGTCGACTAATAAGTATAAAACGGTTCGCTACACACTATTCAACAATAATTAACAGGACAGGTAAACCGTTATTATACAATATATATATATATATATATTACTTTAATATTTATAACTAAATTTACCTCAAGATATACTTTTTTCCTATTAGGAACATGTTTCGAGAGTTCCTGTTCTCTCATCTTCAGCCTTCGCCATCTTGTTTAGAAGGCTGAAGATGAGAGAACAGGAACTCTCGAAACATGTTCCTAATAGGAAAAAAGTATATCTTGAGGTAAATTTAGTTATAAATATTAATATATATATATATATATATATTCAATCACATTCTGCTACAGTCCGTTTCTTGATGTATATAATACATTTGATATTTATAATTAAATTTACCTCAAGATGTTATTTTTCTATTTGGAACATGTTTCGAGAGTTCCTGTTCTCTCATCTTCAGCTTTCGCGATCTGAACATCGCGAAGGCTGAAGATGAGAGAACAGGAACTCTCGAAACATGTTCCAAATAGAAAATAACATCTTGAGGTAAATTTAATTATAAATATCAAATGTAATATATATATGTAATTTTTTTCGATACCGGTTACGGCTAGTGCGGATTTTTGGCTAAATGGCATTAATAAAACGTATAAAAAATCCCAGCTCGATCAGACAACTCCTTCTGCTGCCGAGTAGAGGTCAAATATTAGAAAAATCACCAAAAATAACTTTTTTATTGATATCTTCAAAAAATCATTTTTGATATTTTTTTATATTTTTTAGTGGTTTAAGTCATTGAAATAGCAAGGGAAAATACTAATAAATACATAAAACATTTTTATTAGGGCTCTTTCTGTGCACCACAAGCCTAAAAACCTAGTGAATATTTCGTAAAAAAGCAATGATTTTCCTGCCTGACAAACGTTACAAAATATGAGCGTTATAATTACTTTATCAGTTTTATTAAAACAAAAAGGTTTTAGTATGCGACTAAAAGGAATTCTGCAGCTCCTCATTTATTTCCACTTGCTGAGAACAAGTTTTGGAAATAATCCAGGACTCACCACGTGGAGGTGGCTGCAGGTGAGTCCCACCCACCTGCCCGCCCACGGGGGTTTTTTGTTTAGGTACTTGTCTTGTAGGAAGACTTGGTGTTAAATTTTGGCGTTTGCTTCCGTGACTTCAGAGTAGCAATGACGAATTTGTGCCGTTCTTCAGGTCCGCAAACAGCCGATGCAGCCTCAGTGATGAGTTTGACCATTCGTTCAACACTTTGTGTGTGACAAGGAAAGTCTTTTAGGTCCTCATTTGCAAAGGCAGAACTTCTAATATTCTCACGCAGAACTTCAGTGCTGATATGCTTTGTCAGTGGTGGCTCTGTTAATTTACAGTTTGACCAATCGATGACTTCTACATATGATGGAGCGTCAAGTCGAATTTCCAGAGGAACAGAAAATTCTCGAACAGCATTGGTTCGATGTAATGTTGTTCTAGCTTTTAGTATTCTTCTCCAACCTAATTGCCTTTTGTCAGCATCAGGATCCGAAATCATTGACAAGAGCAGATTCTCGGGATGGCTAAACCAGGCATTTCTCTTGATGACGGGGTCAATAATCTTTTTAGTAACTTCGTCCAGACAGCGAGAAGACGACATCAACTTCCATAGATGGCGTGGTCCTTCCGCGATAGATGGTTCGATCTTAATTGAAAACCAAATGAATGCGTAGACTTTCATGATGTAGACAACTAGGCGCACAAGATTGTCGGATGGCTTACTGGTTGATACATAAATACGCAATGTTCTATTTGCAAGGGTCAACCACCTTGCTTGATGTAGTTTTCCCGGACTTCTGTCTGCTAAACCTTGAGGACAATCTCCTGAAGATATCGCCTTGCAAATATCGAGAAGATACTGTTGATCACTGCTTAGACTGCTGCTTTCTTCCAGCTGCAAATCAGAGATCCAAGGTACTGGAATGGGGTCAAAACGTTTGATGGCGAGAGTTTCACAATTTTGGAGCAATGTTCCAATTGGACCCGCGTAGGTATTTGGTCTGTACTCTTTCCGTCGAGGGACTGGAATAAGTGTCGAAGTGGAAGTTCGTTGGTGTGGAACATGCATATAACTCTTTGGAGAGCCCTGTTCAAAGAATTTTCACAAAGGGACATAGCACCATTCTTGAGGCCAGAGTTTATTGGGGTACCATCACCGCCAATAACACTGAGATTTGTGAGATCAATGTCCTTTTCGCAGCAATAATTGAGCATTGCTTTTTCAATGCAGTCTCCCGATCCAGAATCTGGAGTGACGTGCCCAAGATACTCTGATCCAGGCTCTTCAACTAACACTACATGCTCCTCTTTTTTCACAACACGACTAACACGTTTTTCTTCTTTTCTAAGGTTAAAGTGCAGTCCTGTCTTCCATCAAAATACAAAGCTCTTAATTTTTTTTCTTTGAGAGCTGCATCAGTGTCAGCTAAAATGGTTGTCACCAAAACATTTTTTTGTCTCTGAATTTTGCTGGCATCGATCACATTTTCTGTATTTTCTAAGGTGACCATCCCAACGTCTTCTAGGAGGGAAGAGGCTAGAAGGGTCGCGTGTCTAGTTGATGTCTTAGTCCTGTATACTGCAGGACAAAAGGCGGGTAGCTGCAATCTCATCTGCTGAACAGGTTCCGGCGATGTTTTCAAATGTTTTGGTGGCTGGTACTCCTCATCTGAACTTGAGGCCTTGTCTTCCTCCGCTTTTTTGACGTATTCCACTTCTTCTGGATCAAAGCTTTGAGCCGATTGTTCTTGATCCATCTTCTTAGCTCTTGAACTCTCCCGCTGAAGGTCTCGTCCTAACCTCTTGATGCGTCATTTGGTTTCCTGACGATCCAAGTTTCCTATAAACATTTTTCTTGTTGTTCTTTGATCTAGAAGAAAAGGCACCTCTAGTACTGGCACTTTTCTTTTTTTTTTCGCAATTGCAGGCAACAGGATCTGAACACTTACAAAATGCTATATCAAATAAAGTCTTTTTGGCAGACTCTTGAAAATCAGCAATTCGTTGTGCACAAATTTGGAAACCGGTCTTCGCTGACTTTTGCAAGTCACGAACACTATCATGGTACTTCAATATCATTGCAACAATCCGTCTGACACTGAGAATTGCTTCGCCGCTGATTGAGGCGTAATCCCAAATTTCTACAATCTTACTGGCGACGATAGAAGATAAATCCTTTGTTGCAGGCTCCTTCCGGGATCCCAAAATTCTCATTTTTTCTTCTCGTTCCCATACGTATTGTCTCAACACATCTTCAACGGTCGGTAGCTGTGTTAGGCCGAATTCCTTAGGTGTCCCAATTATGTTATTGCTAATGTCAGACCGTAACAAACTTGTTGAAGCCATAACTTCAGCGTAACTGTCACCCTCTTACGAATAAAAGGCACTTAACACAACTACAACACTGTCCTCACTTCTACACACAGCACTTCACATGAAAACATAATTATTTTCAGTTGAAAATCGCTGCAGCACTAAGAAAAAACTCGAGCAGCAACAAGCGCGTTCGACGCAGCTGGTTGACAGGCGACTGACACGACTGAACCTGTCCGCTGGGCGAGTCGAAGTGACGCGGCGCTTGGGGAGGGGTGGGCGGGAGGCGACTTAGTGCGATAAGCAGATGCAGAAGAGATTGCGAGCAAATTATTTGTATTATTACTGCTCATACAACTTAGCATTAAAGGGTTTCGTTCGTTATTCAAGAGGCTTCAATATTTTTATATTAATATTTAATTGTACGTCACGCCGGAAAATCAGTGCTTTTTTATGAAATATTCACTAGGTTTTTAGGCTTGTGGTGCACAGAAAGGGCCCTAATAAAAATGTTTTATGTATTTATTAGTCTTTTCCCTTGCTATTTCAATGACTTAAACCACCAAAAAATATAAAAAAATCAAAAATGATTTTTTGAAGATATCAATAAAAAAGTGATTTTTTGGTGATTTTTCTAATATTTGACCTCTACTCGGCAGCAGAAGGAGTTGTCTGATCGAGCTGGGATTTTTTATACGTTTTATTAATGCCATTTGGCCAAAAATCCGCACTAGCCGTAACCAGATTTTGAAAAAAATGTTTTTTCGATACACCCTAATATATATATGGTTAAGACTATATGTATATAATGTCTATATTATTATTTTATTATAAATAATGTATACATAAGATTATGTATTACTGTATATATAAAGTTATTTATTAAAGAGAAAGTTTAATCTATATAGTATACATCACTAATAAAAAACATCAAGCCCAATGCCACACAACAAAATACAACATACAAAGAGTATAGATTAATAACAAGTTACATAGTTTTGGACAAACTATATCAACATAAATATTATAACATCGCCAATATCAGATCATATTTGATGACTATAAGTATGTATAAAAAATGCTAAAAAATAATATATTTTAATAAATAAATAATGAAGAGAATAAAAATATAAAATGTAATTAAGAAAGAAGGAGAAAGAGTTATAAACTAAAAGTGATTAATAAACAAACTCACCGACTAGACTGACAAACGACATTGACCCAACCCCAGAGATTGGCCAGCTAAGAACCAATATGAAAGTAAACAGGATGAGAAGTCAAGGAGAAGAAAAATGAGAACAAAGAGGAAACAAACCAACGATGAAGAAAATAAAATGAAACACGTCAAGAAAACACAGACAAGGCATAGAGAATAGAGAAGGGAGAAATAATGTAATCAAATATAATAAAGAAAATGAAACCGGTAAAGAACCAAAATAAATAATGAATGTTAGTATTGATTGAGTGACAATTGTAATTAGTCATTAATAAAAAACGATAGCTAAAAATACACTAGCCAAAGAATTAGAAGTACATGTAAGTTGTTAATAGAGAAAGACAAGATATTAATAAGTATATGTAATATGTGTAGAGAAAGAGAAAGATATTGAAATAGTGAGAAGTAAACGGAAGTTAACATAGTGAAAGTGAAATTACCCTAAAGTGAAATGATAGAAAAAGAAACACTAAGTAAATTATAATTATCACAAAATAATTTAAAAGTGCAAGTGATGAATAAATAAAAATATTGTCAATGATAGTAATAGGGAGAATAGGGAAGGCTAAAATAAACACTTAGTAAAAGTAACAAACACTTAAGGTTTGATAGTGAACAATAACATTTAAGAAAGTTGTTAAGAATAATATTTAAAATAAACCATTGATTCAGTAATAATGAACACTGAAGAGTGATATTAACTGTAGTGATTATAAAAGAATATTATTGTAGAGATTAAAAGTGTTGTAGAATTTAAAGGTGAGAACCACATGACAAAGTAATAAGATAGTGTTAACATGGAAAAGAAAGCAAAGAGTTTTTATAAAGTAAGTAGTTTAAAACCATAAGTAAACACCCATGTTATAAGGAAAGATTAATGAAACAAGTTCAATAGAGGTGAGGTTGTTTATCACCCGAACAATAAATCAAAGGTAATGAATTGTACACCAATATTACATAATAAGTGTTAAATAATTGTCTAAACAAACTTATGAATAGGATATGGATTGGGTAATTATCCCAAACATAGACCTAAATGTTATATGTTATATGATGAAAAAATAGTAATTAATAGCCATATTGTTGACATTGGCAGAGTAAATAAATAAGAAAATAAAGCAATGTCTGAATTAAAAAAGAGAAAACCAGTTAGTAAATAATTAGCAATAAATAATGAATAAAACAGTAGTAACACACAAAAATCACACAAAGACTGAACCAAAACACATCCATAGATAATAAACTTAATTATAAGAACAAAATAAAGCTCTAGGACAAAATGAGATATAATGTATATGAAATAATCAAAAATCAGTAATGGCTACTTAGACTTGAGACAGGCCTAACGGTCAAACACCAACAAATACTAATTGTATGAAAATAGCCAAGTAATTAACAAATCCAAGGTGACAATAAATGGTAAATTTTATTAAAAACAAAATATTAAAATAAGGAGTTATATAAACAGAGAAATGTAATTAGTAAATATTAAATTAATTGTAAACTTAGAAAACATGAAATAACCCAATATTGTGGGATACCAAAATAATCTTTGTAAGAAAATACAAATGACAATGCTAATAATTAATACATAAGAAGGAAGATAATGGAAGGAAGAAAGTCAGCAGATATATGAAGATTTGAAACGAATTCAAATTTTGATAACAATGGATTTATATCAAGCTAGTCCAATCAGAATTCTTTGGTAACCATAGAAACGGGACTGGTAGCGAAAATTACCGTTGAATATCGTTACTCAAAAAAGTGACGGTCATGAAAAACGGAAGCCAAAATTTTGAACAACCAATTTTCTTATTTAAAATGTTTTAAAAGTTAAACAAATTGTCAAAATTGAACGAGAAAGAGGCTAACTATCACTGAACTCAATTAACTGATGGAGAAGACTTTTTAATTCAAGACGAAGTGAATAAATTAATCCAAGGACTTTGAAAAATATGCCAGAAGCCCGAATAATTGAAAACTGAATTCCATTGCGGCTCCAGTCCTTTGTTCCAGACCAACAGATTAATCACATGCTACGAAGCTGTTAAGTATCCTATAATAAATTATCTAAACTTCCGAAATAATGCACTTTGAATATTTCTCACTATATTCGGAAATATCACTGAACCAATTTTATTCTCTTTCAAAGATTAAATAAAAATATTAAGACACTAAAAATTTGTCAAATTATAAAGTTAACCTAGTATTAGTTTACAAACCTTTAAAACACTTTTAATACACTCCAACAAACCACTTATAGCTACACGTTATAAGATTTAAGTAGAAACATTGTAAGGTTGTGTATTTTTTATTATTGTAATTGCATCTAAGCCTTTCATCATGATCAAAAGGATCCAAACGATAGAACGAAATTATTGGTTGACTACTTTGGTAGAACGCCATACTGTATATTTGTTACATTCAAAATCGATTTATTAAACCCAGAGAGAGCTTGTCTCATAAATAAATAACCGGTGCAAAATTATATAAGAAATCAAATATAGCTTGTGTCAATGAAAACAAAATAACCAATCGTTAATAAATCAATAATGTGTATATCAAATGTGTTTTATTTTCAGTAGGGAGGTGTATTCTTAAAATTATAAATTATAGCGGACGTCTATGAAGTGGAGACTAGCGCTCAAGCAGCGAATACAGCGAACTGCTGGCTTGATCATACAAATTGATAAGCGGCGGGACAAATTGAATTCTCCACACCGCCTGAGCGGAACCGCTGATAATAATACAATTTTAATTGTTTTAAATAAACAATTTGGCGCCACCCGGGAATCATACACTCCTAGTGAACCTCAGGTCAGGACTACGATACCTGGTTATACGTATGTTCGTGACGGATTCAAGCATCGTAAGTTACGTTACCGAGCGAGGACGAATTGGTAAGACACACATACACAAGTTACACTCTGACACTTCTACATTTTACAGAGATAATAACGACGACAAGAGAGGACGATTATAAAATTGGCGACCAACTGGTGGGACTAGAAGAAAGAAAGATACGAAATTCTAGCGGCGGTCACGAAAGGAGATCAAGATGTATACTAGAGGAGTGATGAAAAAGTTGGCGAAGGACAAGGAGATGGAAGAAAATAGAGGGGAAGAAGAGGAAGGAACATCGATCGAAGAAGTGGAGACAACAATAATCACAACAGAACCAACCAAAGAGAAAGAAAGGGAACCACAGGCGGGTGACAGAGAGGAAGCCAGAGGAGGCATGGACTTACAACAATTATGGGAATTGATTAATGAAAATTTTAAGAAACAGAAGGAAGAAACTAATGAAAATTTTAAGAAACAGAAGGAAGAAACCAATGAAAATTTTAAGAAACAGGAGGAGAAATTTGACAAGAGTGAGGAAAGTTTGAAACAAATCAATGAAAAAATAGAGAGTACAAATGAAAGTACTAAAGAAGAATTGAGGCAAACCATTAACAAAAATAACGAAACCCTCCAACAACAGCTGAAGGAAATCAATGAAATAACTAAGGAAGAGATGAAGCAGCAGGTGATCCAACAATTAAGGGAGTATCGAGAAGAAACCATACAACAGATCACCGAAACAAATGAGAAATTAGAGGAGACGTTGGAGAGACTAGAGAAGACGAACGAAAATGTTTCAGAAATCCGTGAGGAAGTAATCAACAAAATAAACAACCTCGAAGGAGAAAATAAAAGGAGAATTGAGAAATATCATGAAGAAACAGCCAGAAGATGTGAACGGGTGAACCAGGACATGAATCAAGTCCGGGAAGAAAACCAGAAGGAGATAGCAGCTGTACGAACAGACCTGGGAGAAAGAATGGAAGGAGTGTAAAGCAATTTAAATAAAATAGACAGCAAGGTAGACAAAAACAAACAAAGGATTGACGAGATGCACAGACTAGAAGAATCATTACGGGAAGAAGTGGACGCCTGGCGTGACCGGCCACGTAACAGTAACCATATCATTAACACTGACAATAGGGATACGATCAACTTCCGTAATTATAAAAGGAACCCTATTGAATTCCTGAAGAGGGTGGAAGAGTTGATAATAAAAAATCGAGAGACCCGATGGGCAACGGTGAGAGGAATGCTGGACGAAATGTTCAAAGAAACATACGACAACTGGTGGACCGCCACAAGACCAGACATCCAGAGCATTCAAGAATTTAAGACCTAATTCAAGGTGAAATACTGGTCTGAATCGCCCCAGAACATGGTCCGCAACAACCTAAGCAACGGGAGGTATGAGAGTCAAAATGGACAATCTCTCACATCCTACTTCCTGGGAAAGATCTGCATGGCAAGAAATCTGGAACCACGCATCCCAGAAGAGTGTCTTGTGATATAATTGTCTTACCATTACGACGACGCCATACAGAAAGCCCGGATGTACAGTCAGGTACAGACCATTCAAGACATAGCTAGTTTCTTAGAGAGCCATGAGCACGAGTGGCAATACAGGAAAAATAGGGTCTCGAGCTTCAGAAGTAGTAGAGTAAACGAAGGACCATCATCACCAAACCAACAGGGTGATAACAAGCCACCACAAAACAACCCTAATAATTATCAAGGGAACCAACGGGGCAATAATACACCCAGAAACTTCAACCGAAATGGGAACAATAATAACAATCTCAGAAACAACTACAGGGGTAACTACCCACAGAATGGTCCTAATAACTATTATCGCCCTGGAAATGGTAATAATAACAACAACCAAGGGTACCGACCACAGGTAAATTACGTAAGCGTAAGAGGACAAACACAACGGAGTCCAGGAAGAAACTATTCCCAAGCTAATTACCGGCGAGCATACTTTAACCAGGTACCCGACACGAGAAGCCACACATTCGAGGAAAATACCAGGAACGACGTAGATAACAGGAATAATCGACAGGAGCCAATCACTAACCAACCATTAAACACTAATGAAGTTAGGGACAATGAGGCCAGCCCTCATTTAAACGCCTAAGGTCAGTGAAAACTGTGAACAGCCCATCACTGGACCAATCTCTTGGGGAATGTAAGACGAAAGAAAATATAATCACTATAATACATACAAATTATCTAAAAAATGTAAGAGACGAGTTGATTGAAGAAAGTAATCAACCAATGCCTAGCCAAAACAGTGAGATAGTGTACGTAAGCGCTCAAATAAATGGAATCATATCAACATTAATGATCAATACTGGATCTAATATATCTTTGATCGACCAAGTAGAGTTAAGCAGACTACAGCAGGAAAGTAGTATACCTATACCAACTCTACCAATAAACAATGTGACCATCATCGGTGCTACAGGCAGACAAAACAAAACTGTCAGGAAACAAGTGTCCCTGGAACTTAATAGTAAAGGCATTCACTATGTCTTTTCTTGTTGCCAGCGGCTTGCCATTCTCAATACTTGTTGGATGTGATGTACTCCGACAATATTCTGCCATAATTGATCTGCGGCAAGGAGAAGTATCACTAAACACTGAACATGGAATATGGACAACAAATATAGTGAAGGGTAGTAACTTCAATAACCAACTGTTGCACCATGTTACAAAACAATTATTGCCAACAATCACATGGAAGGATAGTAAATGAATGGAAGGATGATGAACTATGGTCGAGCAAGCTGGAGGAGATCAGACAATTCCAACAAGAAGTACGAGATCAACAGATTAGTGTTCACCAGGCAGAGGATCTCATAAACATTTACAATAAATATAGACATATTTTTTCTGATGCCCCGGGCAAGATAAAAGATTACCAATGTAAAATCATATTCAAAGAGCCCGTTGATTTTAAGAAAACATCTTACCCTATCGCCTACTCGCAAAGGAATGCAGTGAGGGCCGAGATCAACCAAATGATGGAAGACGATATAATAGAATTAAGCCAATCACCATATACCAGTCCAATAGTGGCGATACCGAAAAAGGACGGAAAAGTAAGAATATGCCTCGATGCAAGAGAGATCAATAAAATGATCGTAAATGATAGGACATCCCCAGGCGAAATTGAAGAGATTCTAAAGAAGTTCCATGGTACTAAATACATCAGCGCATGGGATACAGTATGTGGATACTGGCAGGTGGAGCTACATCCGAACAGTAGAAAATACTTAGCTTTTCTGTTCGATGGGAGGAACTACCAATTCAAAAGACTGCCATTTGGACTGATCAATTCGGTTGCAGTATTCGTTAAGTGTATGGATCAGATATTGGGACAAGAGGTACTTAATTTTACTACTGTATATGTAGATGACTTGCTGATAACCTCATCAAATTGGCAAGAACACTGTGATAGAGTGGAGACAGTATTGAAAAAATTATCAGATAACCACATTACCCTTAAGCTGGATAAGTCAAAGTTCATAGCCAGCAAGGTACAATTTCTAGGGTTTAATCTGACAGAAGAAGGCATCTCCCCTTCATCAGAGAAAGTTGAAGCGATACAACAATTCCCCACACCTAAAAACAAAAAACAACTAGTCTTTCCTTGGAATCTGCAATTATTATCGGAAATTCCAGGACAATTATTCCAAGTTAACAGCACAATTTAAAAAACAATTATCCACTAAAGATAAATGGACATGGGGAGCCGAACAAGATGAAGTGTTTAAACAAATAAAAGAGAAATTTTTAAACACCGTTATTTTACAACATCCAGACTTCAAAAAGCCATTCTTCATGAACTGTGATGCGAGCGACGTGAGTGTCGGTGCTGTATTATATCAAGAAGATGATAAGGGGCAACATATGGTCATAAGCTTTGCAAGTAGAACCTTAAATGTATGTGAAAGGAACTACCACGTCACGGAGAAAGAATTACTTAGTGTTGTGTTCGCCTGCAACAAATTCAGGACGTACATTTTAGGATACAAGATAACCGTGAGAAGTGACCATAGATCCATATCTTTCCTTAAGCAATGCAAGCTCAGTCATGGAAGACTAACCCGATGGATTTTATTACTACAAGAATACCATATTAACTGGGAATACATACCAGGGAAGAAAAACACAGCTGCTGATATATTATCCCGTATCAACATCCAGCAACAAACATTCGAGGGAGAGAAAGAACAGCTAGTCAAGGTATATAACATAATCAAGGATAGAACAGATCTGGAAAAAATAACGCTGGAAATAAGCAAACATCAAAATGTGGACCCAAAAATAGTGAGTATCCGATAAAGAATATTGAAAGAAGAACCCATTGTACAGTATTATAAAATACACAATAACTTATTATTCATTAAAAATAACCCTAACATTGGAGAATGGAAACTAGTAATTCCGTCTATTGTAGAAGAACAACTGATCTTGGACTACCACATTCGGGACGGCCATATGGGTGCCATGAAAGTAATAAAAGCACTAGAGGAACAAGTGTATATCAAGAATATTTATCGAAAGGTGAGCAAAACTATACAAAAATGCCATATCTGTCAAATGGTAAAGTGCAACAATTCTAAAAAAAGAGGGGGTACGATGATACCCATAATATCAAGCCAAAATTAGAAAGAGTATTCCTTGATATTTGTGGTCCATTTCCTCGCAGTGGAGAAAGACACCGATTTAGATTCATTATAATCATATTCGATCACTTCACCAAATATACTAAATTGTACTCCATTAACCGTGCTACTACCAAGAAAATTATTGAAATCATATTAAACAACTTTATACCAGAAGTGGGGAAAGCTATGTCCATCATAACCGATCATGGGACTCAGTTTAAAGGAATTCTATGGAAAAGCAAACTCTGTGAACATGGTATTAAAACCTACAAAACATCCGTTTATCACCCCAGCAGTAACCCAGCTGGGAGAGTACTTAGAGAAGTGGGTCGAATTCTAAGGACCTACTGCCATAATAAACAAAAGGAATGGCACAATTACCTAAGATCCACTGAAGAATTTATAAACCTGGCTTACCACAACTTCACTGAAGCCACACCATACTCAATGATGTTTGAGCGACCACCACCTAGAGAGATAAACGATCTGATTCAATTTCCCACAAACACCAAATACCAATTCGAAAAAAGAAGAGTTTATAACAGATGTAACGGGGTTAAAAAGAGGGGTTTTTATTTTATTACAATTCATAAAATTATTTTCCATCTGTGTGGCCAGTCCCGTGTTAAATAACGCTGTACGCAAACCAAGATCCGCAGAGTGAAGTTTTGAACGTAGTTGGGGCGTTGGAATGCGATGTATGTTTGTCAACGCAGTTCAATTCCAGGAAATCAAGTGCTGTGTGGCGCACACCAACGCACGAACACCAGCGGTGTGCACAGACGACGCTTACAGTCTCGGGCCAAGCCGAACCAATATGGCCAATTGTAACAAATTTTGTCAGCAACGTGGTTACATGCTGCCAGAAGTCTGACAAGACCACGCCTATCTAAGTCATACGACGAAAGGCAGTGCAATTTCGTCAATGCCTAACACACATGAATAACCCATGCTGTAAGTACAGTGACGGACATTTTGTCACTAGCAGGCATTGTAATTTCCGTCTTGTCCGACTTTAGGAGTGGGGCATTTTGCTAACGCTCTAGGCAGTCACCTAACACCCTTGATCCCGGCCGGGACGAACACGAGACGTACGGATCCAAAATAAGTTCTTGTGAAATTTAACAAAACACCACAACTAAATTAAACCAGTGACAGTGTTAAAAAATGAAAATGGTGCTTTCAATAACTCACTAATGTGACGAACAGACAGATATACGACAGATGACATGTGACGGGAGTCGACGCCGAGGGACACGTAACGTTGTATTTTTCTTTACTATAAAATCAGAGATCTCTAAACTAAATAAATGGGGGATTAATCAATAGAATGAATGAGAGTGTGGCAATCTGGGTCGCTTTAATATAGATATATGTTTCAAATAGTTTAAGTGTTTTTTGTTTTTTTTTTATATGTTTTGGTACGAGAAAAAAGTAATATGCTAGATTATATTTTGCAGTTTTCATGATTAAGAAAGAAACAAAAAAAAAGAAATGTAACCAATGTAGTTTTCACAGAATCTTTTTGAAGTACAACCTTAAGTAAAGAATTTACTAAAAGCTATAAACAGAAGAGAAAGTAATTTCATAGTTTGAATTTTTAATAAAATGAATTAGTAGCGTAACCATGTGTTAAGTTCATTAATACGCCACATTAACATCACCTATCCTGTACGGAAAATTTCGCCTAACGAACCTGGCAATTAAATAAAAGTGTTTTCAAGGTTTCGATATATAACCATAAAATATCGTGGCGACCTACAAATAGTTTGGAAACTTCTGTGAGCGGTAAGTCAGGCGTGTACGTATGTGGTAAGTAAAAAAGAATAGAACGTAACAAATGGCGATCACTGCCAGTATAACTCAAATGAATTAATTCATATGGGTTTAGGCCTGATTTGAAGTACGAAATAGGTGGTCATATTAGGCGGGGTTTGTAATAGAAAAAACTGTAAAATTACAAGATGTGTGAATAGAGGTTAAGACGTAAAAAACTGTTAAAAAAGTTAAGTTATGAGATTTTGTTTAGATAATAACTAAGTTATATAATAACTAAGTTATATAATAACTAAGTTATATAATAACTAATAACTAAGTTATATATAATAAAGACTAATTAAATTTAAAAAAAAAATGGAAAATACAGAGAACGAAGTCAGTTTGTCTGACTCAACTGTTATAAGTGAATCAGAAATTCAGTCAGAAACTCCTATAGTAAATCAAGAAAGCTGGACAGAATCAGCTGTTATGGACGAGGCGAGAGTTCATTCAACTCCCGTCTCGGCTAGAGAAAGTAATAAAACTGAGGACTGGTTGCGTGAGATAATTGAGTAAATTAAACTGATGTCTAACCAAAATATTAGTTTAAAAGATGAAATGAAACTAATGTCTAGTGATAACAATAAGAAATTTGATGCATTAAATGATCGTTTTGACAAAAAATTTGATAAATTGAGTAGTGAAATACATGAACAGAAAATAAAATGTGAAAGCAATTTTAGTGAATTAAAAAACCACATTAATGAGGTTAATAATCATTTCGAAAACACTAATGAAGAATTTGTTAATAAGTTTAATGAATTAAATAACAAAGTAGATAGTTCAATAACAAATATAGATATTAAAATTAATGAGATAGATAGTCATATGTCAGAAAGAATTGATAAACAAATACATGAGAATAATGAGAAAGTGGTAAGTTCAATAAATAAGTACAATAATGAAATAGAATTTAAAATAAATAAATGTAATACTGAAAACGAATATAAGTTTAATAGTGTAGCGGTTAAAATTGAAAAAATATTGATGAGCATAAAAATGACACAGACATGAAAATCAATGAAATTGAGATTACCTGTAAAACAGAAATACAGGCGTTAAATGAATCAATTAATGTAATAACCAAAAATAGCATTAAATCTGAATGTAGTAATGATAAAAAATTGTATTCAATTGAACAGAGCATTAGTAGTGTGAAAGGTGAGTTGAGTTTAGTAATAAACCAAAAATTAAGCAATGTTACTGAACGAGTAGTAATTACAAGAGATGTAAACAATGAAATTGAACTTGAAACTTTTTGTAGTGAGAATCGTAGAGTGCATCCAATGCAGTTTTTAAATAGAGTACAGGAGTTTAACAGGTTTAATGGTAGTAGTTGGGAGGTTAAACTTAAAAAAATTTTTAAATGTTTTAAGGGTAATTCTGAGATATGGGCGGAAACACATAGAAATGAATGGGAGAGCTATGAAAATTTTGAAACAGCCTTTCGTAATAAGTACTGGTCAGAAGAGGAGCAGGAGATATTGCGCAGCCAGATAATGGGAACTGGGAAATTTGGGAGAAATAATAATATTATAGTATATACAATAAGACTGTTTAACGAAGCAAAGTACTTAGACCCACCACTGCCATTTCAGTCGTTTGTACGCCATGTCAGCAAACATTTACCGAGAGAGGTACAGATCACGTTGATGATGAGAGAGGTAAGTGATATCAATGAATTAGAAAAAGTGTTAATGTTTTTCAGAATATTCGGGACCAGGAAGACAGCAGACGTCCACTACAACCCAACGTGAACAATGGAGGGAGTTATGCACTAAGAGGAGGGCAAAACGTGGGAACTACACATAATGGTCGAGAACCAAACAGACGATATCTGATGTGGAAGTGTGATGGGTGTCTCGTGGAAAATTATGCTGACCGTAATTTTTGTTATAGATGTAGGAAGGCGAGGCCCGGTCATCAGCCGAGGATGCAGCAGAGATACAACAACACACATCAGAGAAACAGCGAAGGACGAGCCGAGAATACAAGAAACGAAGGAGGAAATCCGCAGACGGGAAGAGTGTACACGCCCAGAAGTACGGCTGAGAGGACGGAAAACTGATAAGGACAATGGATGAGGAGGCCCGGCCATTGTCGATAGATAACTGCGTGGTCCATGGAAATAAATACAGGAATCACACAATTCACACGGAAATAGCTGAATTGATGGAAGAAGAGGAGACGGGGGAGATGAGACCAGAAGCATGGTTGACGGAGGTAAAACTGGAAATTGAAGGTAAGCTAGTTACGACACTAATTGACACAGGTAGTGAAGTATCAGTAATAGCAGAACACGTACTAAATAAATTAAAGGAAACCAATAAAAATATTCCATCTTTGCCAGTTGCGGGAGTAACCATTGTAGGTATTACGGGTGTTAGAAGTAAACGGGTTACAACACAAGTTCTAACGGTACAGAATTGTGTGCTACCCCAGTTTTAATTTTTAATTGTCAGTATCCACCTGTGAGGTGCCCCAGGGCAACATACACTGTTAGCATAAACAACTGTCTAGTCTGTCTGTCTAGACATATTACGTAATAGCTTGCCAGCAGCAGTCTTTGTGAATCACAGTATGTGTCGACTCTAGTATAGAACCGGCGCATGTCCAGTATATAACGTCCTGTAAGTTAAACGCAGTACAGAATTTGAAGCGCTTTAATTGGTGCTGCACTCTTGTAGCGAAGATAAGGCACTAATTCTGAGCTTATCAAGTGCCTGAGCGGTGCTGGCCTCTGGTGCCAGCCGCTGTAGGCAAACGAGAAGGGCGGAAGTTATTCTGTTTAAGTGCGTCTCACACCAAAGCTCGTCGCTGATGGCTGCATTTTTTTTGTACTCCGGGAGATGAAGAAAATTTCGTCTAACATCCTTCCCACTATCTCAGGCTAGATCTGAAATCGACTGCGGGTCCTCCGAACAAGTCGAGAAAAAGCCCAACAACATGACCTGAACCTGTAACACCATTCGCTCTCACTTCATCTACCGGAGGAATAGCCAGGACGCCACACCAACACCCGTAATGTAGGCCACGAGATTGCCACCTCACCCCCATGGACAAAAATCAGGTGATCTCAAACCATTATATTATTTATATGTAGAGATGCACTCAAAAGACCCAGTGAACCAGTTCTATCAATCAACCACAACACTTTCAAGTTTTTAAACATTTAATTGGATCCCCAATTAATGGGACAGTATAGTGTGTGAACTGGGTGTGAAATCAATTGTAAATTTTATTAATTTGTTGTAAAATTGTCAGCTCAGAGGCTGGCATGTATCTTATGCAGTTCAACATTCAAACGTATAATTCCCTCTTATTTCAGTATATGTGTTTCATTACAGCTTTTAAGTCATTCATTCAATTTGTAATTTCTCGGGTTCAATTTAGTGTTCATTTTATATATATATTTTCTAAATTTTAAATTCAGTTTGGTTCATATGGTATAGAAATTTCTGGGGTAGTTAAGTGGATTCACAAGTTTAATCCTGAGTGGGTGCCTGTTCATACAGTATTAAACGTGTTGTTGAGACAGGTTAAATTATGCACCGACTGGCAAACGAACATGTCGGTCTCTGGGCCAAAAGTACTTTTTAAAAGGGTTATAAAATTCATGACATATTTCTATTTTCACTACTTAGCAATGTTTCTATATATATATATATATACTATTAATTATGATAACTGGGGGGGGGGGGTTCATTTTTTCTAAATTTTTATTTCTCACAGTATAAGAGCCCAGTGGGGCAGAATTTTATAACAGTATTAGGCACTTGGCCAAATTTTAGAATTTATTATGTCCTGGGGACTACTGGAGTTGCACAAGCATAATCTAATACACATGTCATGTGTTATGAACCAATTAAGTATTTTAATCCTAACATGGATGTCCATAAAAGAATTCATAATATACCTCATGGGGGTAAGAAAA
Source organism: Magicicada septendecula (assembly GCA_034769895.1). Lineage (NCBI taxonomy): Eukaryota > Metazoa > Arthropoda > Insecta > Hemiptera > Cicadidae > Magicicada > Magicicada septendecula. The sequence goes on from CM068373.1 coordinate 264,171,081, forward strand.
GGGCGTGGCAAGAGATCTTTGTATAATTGTATTGTATTGTGGAACATGTGATGTATTGTATATTTGTGTGTGTATTTTGTGGGGTTATATGTATTGTACATTTAGGTGTATTTTTGGGGGAGTTTAGATACAGGGTTTTTAGAAAAGAAAGATGAAACATAGGATTATATATCCTTTTAATTTTAATAACAAGTATTTATTCTATCTCAATTAATTTTTGCTGAATATTTCTTCTAAGAAAGTAATTTCTTTTAATTAACTTGAATAACAAGGATGTGGATTTGGCACTATTTAATTTTTAATTAATTTGTTTGAGAATTTGTTATTATAATTATTATTATCAAGAAGTCTATAAAAATTATCTCCATTAAGTTCAATGGATCATTTTAAAGAGAACATAGAAAATAAATTTTATATTATTAATATTTTACAGGAAACTTTATTTAAAGAATAGTAATGATTTTAAATTTTAATTCATTTTTAAAGAGAGATAGCAAATATATTTTATATGTGTTAATAAATATTTTCAGGTGACCTTGTTGAAAGAGTATAAATTATTTTAATTATCAATTTAAGGGAATAATAGATTCTGACTGTTATGTTTATTGATTTTGTTATTAATTTTGTTTACCAATGGAGATAGAATAATAAAAGGGATTTTATTAATTGTTTAATTTATGAGTTTTCATTGCAAGTCCCGTCTCACTGGATTGTAACGTGTCAAAATTTGGGTCATTTTATTTCCTACCGTATGGGGTATTCGTCTTTTTATTTATTTCATTTTGGGTGGGAGTTTATAAATTTATTGTGAAAGTTTTATTTCCCGATGAACGTTCTTTCTATTACCACAGAACGCATGGTGAGTGAAATAGTGTTGAAACCAAGCAGAGACGTAGTTGCTGTTGAGTAATGCGGCCAGGAATCCGCGCCACCCTAAAAATTCTAAGAACTCTGTGCATGTGTGGCGACGCCCGTACGTAACATTACCGGACGGCGCGCTGTAGTGACGCCGTAAAAAATCTAAAGAAGCTGTGAAACATGGCGCTGGAACGAACAGTCTGTAGCAGCATCCAGCCAACTACAGGAAATGCCGTTAAGCCACGCCTACTACTAATGACGTCAGTGTGGCACATGCAAATATCGGCTATACATGTGGCGAATATAATGACTATGTGTCACGCATAAAACTCATAAGTCACAGCAAATTAAGCATGAACGGCGACTAAAACCTGGTGGCAGTGAATCGCCGCTTCCTCCCGCTTAACGAAACACACTGCCCAGTCCTACTCTGTGCGTGTCGGCCGACACCAGAGCTAAGTATGCTCTAGTAAATTTCACCAGTTTTTTGATATAAAAGTGAAGTCATCTCTTTAGACAAGTGACAGTAATAATGGAGAATAGTGGCAGAACATTCCTATCTAAATTTGTGTTTCAGTTTTATTTTTCCGGGACATTTAAGACTTACCGCGGTAAGGCCACGAGGTCACTGAAGAACGCGTTGTCGGCGGGGACTTCATATCATGCAGTAAATCGGGTAATCGGGGTAATGGGGGCTTTATAATAGAATGTGAGTAGTGAGTGAAAGGCAGGCTGGGCTATCTTGCGTAAGTAATTAGTATAAGTTATAGATGTAAAAGTAATATGTAGGGAACCAAGTTGCACAACATTTGACGACATAAGAATGTATTTGATAAACAATAAGTTCAATAATTGATCATTAAAATTATTTCTCTTCCTAAAGATGTGTAGCGTTAGTTATTTCGATAACCCATGAAACACATGTTTATATCTAGCGTTCGCACGAAAGGATCCTGGCCCCACACAAAACGAAACTTTCAAAGTAGGTGGAAGTTAATATATTAATATATTTAATAATATATTTTTAAAATAGAGAAAAACGTCTCAATGGCTTCCGATACAGGGACAGTTTTTATTAATTAAAATATTAAAGACCGTACCTACAGCAAAGATACAAACATGTTTTTGGGGTTAGCGGAATAAAACAAAAGTGCGTTATTAACGCAAAATTGGTTATATAATACAGTATATTGATTATATTATAGTTACACAAGTATCAAGTATAAAATAAGAAATGGCAGATAACCATGAGGTCAGCTTATCTGACAGTCAGACCGAGAGTCAAGTAAATGCTGACTCCGGTATTCAAACAGAAGTAACGTCAATAAATGAGTATAACGTAGAAGCATCTGTACTTAGCTCACCGGGAGCGATATCAACTCCCGTAACAAGTAGGGCAAAAGAATTGTCATTGGACGATCTATTTAATTTCATGAGAGAAAAATTTGATACAATTGACAAAAAATTTGAGAGTCGTTTTAACTCTAGTGACGAAAAATTCGATAAAATAGACCATCGTTTTGACGTTCAGAATAGCAATTTTAATGTAAAATTCAAACAACAGAATACTCAGTTGCAACAGAATATTAATGTACAATTTGATAATTTGAGTCGTATATTAGATAAACATATTGATGAACGTTGTGAAAGTATGAAATCCCAATTGTCTGAGTCCATAAATGAGCAATTAGAGTGCCGTGATTCTGATATAACCAATGATATAACAAATAAAGTAGAGAAACAGATCACGGAACAATATAGCGTCATAAATACAATTGTTGAGAAACAAATAGGTGAATATAACACCAATACTGAATGTAAGGTTAGTTATGCTATGAATAAGATTGAAAATAGTAACCTTAAAATAAGCGAAATAGAAAACAATTGTAAGATCGAATTTAAGACGATACATAATACAATAAGTGACCTTGAATCTGATAGTAACCTTAAATTAATGAATGTTGAGCAAAATATCATGAATGTCAAAAATGAATTGAGCATGGCCATCAGCCAACAAGTAAACACGGTTACCGAGCGAGTAATTATGACTCGTGACGTAAGCAATGAAGTTGAGTTGGAGACATTCAGTTGTGATAATAAAAGAGTGCATCCCATGCAGTTCATAAGTAGAGTGAGAGAGTTCAATAAGTTTAGTACGAATAACTGGGAAGTTCAATTATTAAAAATTTTAAAATGCTTCAAAGGTAGTTCGGAGATATGGGCCGAAGTACACAAAACGGAATGGGGTTGTTTTGAAAGTTTTGAGTCCGCATTCAGAAATAAATACTGGTCCGAAGAAGATCAAGAAGTGTTACGCAGTAGAATTATGGGAACCGGGAATTTTGGGGGGCCCAATAATAATATAACTGGGTATGTGATGAGAATATTTAATGAGGCGAAATACTTAGAACCGCCATTGCCATTTAGATCTTTCGTGAGGCATATAAGCAAGCATTTGCCAAGGGAAGTACAGACAACACTTATGACACGGGAGGTAGCTAATATTAGCGAATTGGAAAACATTTTAGATGTGTTTCAGAATATCCCGGACCAAGAATTGAGTCGCCGTCAGAACCAGCAGAATGGAAATAATGGAGGTAACCAGGGGCTGCCGAGGGGACCTACAAATGGACCGGCATATCCCAGACGAGAACAAAATAATCGAGGACCCATGTGGGCTTGTCCAGCGTGTTCACAGGAGAATTATGCTTCACAGAATTTTTGTTTTAGATGCAGGAGAGAGAGACTGGGTCAGCGACAGGGACCACAACCTTCACAGAACCAGCAGGCATACCAACGAAGGGGAGAGGGCCAAGGAGGAGTGCCGAGAGGCCACGCTCACGAACAGCGAGGAAACCAGCACGAACGAGGATACAACCCTGCAGTGGCGAGCACATCTGCGGGAAACTAAAAGGGACAATGGAACACCGGACCCGACCGTTGTCGCCGGAAAATTCTGGGGTCCAAAGGGAGCCGGAAAATTCTGGGGTCCAAAGGGAGGACAGATATCGAAACAACGTTGTTATTACAGATTTATCGGAGGAATTATTGGAGGAGGAAGACTTCGAAGCAGGGAGACGGGAGAATGGACTGACTGAGGTGAAAATCAACATAGAAGGTAAGGAGATTAAAACTTTAATCGATACAGGTAGCGAAATCTCTGTTATTTCTGAACATGTACTAGATGAATTAAGAGAAATAAATAAAAATATTCCATCTTTGCCAGTTGCGGGGGTGACGATTGTAGGTATTACGGGAGTTAGAAGTAAAAGAGTCACGAAACAAGTACAATTGAACATGATAATTAACGGGGTAGGGTACGATAATACATTTCTGGTCGTACGGGGATTAATTCTTGAGGTTATACTGGGAAATGATTTTCTGATTAAACATAAGGCGGTGATTGATTTTCGTAAACGGGTGTTAGAATTAAATAGTGAAGGGAAACCAGTCCGTATTAATTTTGAGCGGGTGTTAGATGCGGTAAGAATTTCAGGGGTAAGGGTGATACATACTCGGAATAATAAACAAGAAAGGGAAGTTAGCATGAATGTATGTAGTGAGAGTAAGATAGAGTGTGGGGAGAATGTAGATCACTTATGGAATGAGAGAGCACTTAAATTTTGTAGTGAGGGTGGCGTGATAGGGAGTTCTCAACGTGAATCGTTGTGGCGGGTAGTAGAGAATTTTAGAGAAGTGTTTGCCGATATACCAGGGAGGGCAAGAAACTATGAATGCGAGTTAAAGGTAAGGGAACACGCGCCCTATGTGCAAAGAAGTTATCCGGTGCCATATGCGAAGAGAAGAGCGGTTCAGCTTGAGTTAGAGAAAATGTTAGAGGGAGATATAATTGAGCGATCTGTATCACCATATTCTAACCCCTTAGTAGTAGTGATTAAAAAAGATGGTAGAGTCAGGTTATGTTTAGATTCAAAAAATCAATCAAATAATCATTCCAGACAGGGAGTCACCTGAAGCGATAGAAGAAATTTTTCAGAAGTTCAGCGGCGTACAATATATGACCTCTTTAGACCTAACCGCTGGGTATTGGCAAGTCCCGTTGGCAGCAAATAGTGAAAATATACAGCCTTTTTATTCAACGGAAAGAATTATCAATTTAAGAGACTACCGTTTGGTTTGAACACAAGTGTAGCTAGTTTTATCAAGTGTCTTGACGAAATTTTGCAACCCCATAACTTAGATTTTTTAACCATATACGTTGATGATATTCTGATAGCTTCCAGAACATTTGAAGAGCATGTAGAACATTTAGAATATGTATTGGAGAGGTTATACCAGGGAGGTTTGACAGTGAATTGGGACAAATCAAAATTTTTGCAAACTGAGATACATTTTTTGGGTTTCATCATAACACCTACAGGGATACGTGCCAATCCGGATAAAGTAGAATCCATCCTGACGTTCCCGGAGCCTAAAAATATAAAACAATTGCAAAGTTTTCTTGGTCTCTGCTATTTTTACAGGAAGTTCCAGCGGAACTACGCCCAGACGACGGCCCGACTCAGCGCAGTGCTGCAAAAGAATAAACAATGGAGATGGGGAGATAACGAAAGAGCAGCGTTCAACGAAATCAAAAATAAGTTCGCTGATATGATACTAATGAATCATCCCAATTTTAATGATAAATTTTACTTACAGACAGATGCCAGTAATATAGCACTCGGAGCAGAACTATACCAGGAGGACGAGGCGAAAGAACATAAAACCATTGCCTTCGCCAGCCGGACGTTGCTAGCCGCAGAACGTAACTATACTACCACCGAGAAGGAGCTCCTCAGTATAGTGTTCGCTGTGAAGAAGTTCCGTACGTATCTGCTGGGTAATAGAACCATCATCAGGACGGACCATAAAGCGCTGTCGTTCCTGAATACTTGCAAACTCACACACAGCCGGATAACCAGGTGGGTGTTAGCTCTTCAAGAGTATAATTTTTCTTGGGAATACATTAAGGGTGTAGAGAACAGGGTGCCAGACACACTATCACGAGTAGACACAGACAGAAATAGAACGGGTAGAGATATTAAAGAGATAGAGATTTATAGATTGTCCAGGGAAGATAAACTTTTTGGGGAAGAATTGAAGAATATAAATGTAATGCAAAGAGCTGATAGTAAGTTAAATAAAATAATTACTAGTGTAGAATCAGATGTAGATGAGTTTGGTTATAAACAATATTTTCAAGTATTTCAGGGAAGTTTGTTTAAAAAAGTAGAGGGGAGAGAGAGGGATTGGAGGTTAGTTATACCTGAAGGTTTGATAGAGAAAATAGTGTGGGACTGTCACCTTAGATACGGGCATTTTGGGGCACGGAAGTGTGTAAATGTGTTGAAAGAATCCTGTCTATTTAAAAATATGGAGAAACGCGTCCGAAAAATACTTAGGGTTTGCGAGATATGTCAGAAATCTAAGGTTGTGAATTATAGGTTAGAAGGGGAACTAAATTATCTTAAAGTAGAAAAACCATTTGATTTAGTAGCTGTAGATTTGTACGGCCCATTGCCGAAGGGTAGGGGCGGAGTGATGCATATTTTTGTTGTACTTGACACATTTTCCAAATATGTAAGGTTATATAGCGTGAAGCGAGCAACAAGTAAGGTGCTGAGCGAGAAGATCACACACGACTACATGCTCAACGTGGGAAAGCCGAAGGTGATATTATCCGACCATGGGCCGCAGTTCATCAGCGGGAGATGGCGCCAGACTCTCGGATAGGAAGGTATCATCCCCAAGCACACCGCAGTATATCACCCGCAGTCCAATCAGGCGGAGAGAGTCATGAGGGAATTGGGAAGAATTTTCCGAACATACTGCCACACCAAACACAGCGAGTGGCCACTCTATGTCCAGAAGATTGAAAATTGGCTTAACTGCACCACCCACGAGTCGACAGGGTTCACACCTTATGAGTTAGTAAGAGGGAAGCGTCCACAGAGGATTTTGGAACAATTAATTGAGTATCCACCGGAAACCAACACTATTGGTCACGATGTTAAATTGAGACTAGCGAATGAAAGTTTGTTGACGAAGGGGGAGAGGAGAAAACAGAGACATGATATGAAAGGTAAGTGGACGCAGTACGAGGTTGGACAGATGGTATTGGTGCGACGCCACGATTTATCAAGTGCACAAGATAAGGAGATCAAGAAATTTTTCTTATTGTACGAGGGGCCGTACGAGATAGTAGAGGTAAAAATGAAAAATTCGTATGTGTTACAGAATAGAGAAACGAGGGAGATAGTTGGAACACACAACGCTACAAATCTGAAATTATTTTGGTCAACATAAGGATTTTTATCAATGATTAAATGTATGAATGTAATTTAATTGTTTTTTCTATATGTTTCTAGAAGGGATCCTCCCCCATTTTCGGGCGGTCATCATCTTACCAGTCCTGGCCGTGGAATTCGGAACTCGGAGGCGGGCCATGGTTGGCGGATCTTCCTTCGGGCAGTGAAAACAACGATGGTCCGGCTCCACCAAAATTGGTACAAAGTAGAAATTTAGCTACACATTTGAACGGGGAGGGGGACCCCAAAAGGTACGTGACAAATTATCATTAATACACTCCAGGTGCATCAGTTATGATGTACCTGTCACGTGCCTGCACTGCCTTAGAGTGTTGTATATAAAGGAGGCTACACCTAAATACAAGGCAGTGCATACAAATTTAAATATTTTCAGTGTCAATGGTAAAGTTCAAAATGAGCCATTGACAATAGTATTGCTTACACCGAAATGAAGAGTTTTGTTGGGAGGCACATTTGATGAAAATTCAGACGGTGGGTCTGGAGAAATGAGAGTCAGAGAGAGAAAAGGGGGAAGTAATTTCACAAAGCAGATCTAAATTTTCATCAAAAGTGTGCCTCATAGCAAAACACCCCCGTTTCAGGTGCGTCCATGATCGCCGAAGAAAAAAAAAAAAAAAAAAAAATATATACCAAAACAATTTTGGATGTGTATAATTTTAAATGTAAATAAATTTTAGAATTAAGTGACCAAATATAATTGTCAAGTTTTAGTATCAGTGAATATAGGAACATTTTGAAAAGATGTGTAATAAAATAAAAACTTGTTATCAACACAAGAAGTGGGAACAATTTTGGGGGGTAGATTGGTGCTCAAGGAAGTGATAGAGCAATGGAGTGTGGAACTGCAATTGTAGAAAGTTTAGTTGTCAATTTTAATTAGTTAGTTATTAAGTTGCTATTGCGGGGGTGGCCTGTGCCCTCGTAGATAGCGAAATGGGTTGGGGGTAACAGAGAGTGTTACCTCCATCGGAGGCGAAAATGTGCGGCACACCTTTTTTCGTGTAAGTTAAAATTTACACACTGATAGACGACCGTGTCGCACATAGTAATAATGAATGTAACAGGCAGTGAAATGCAAGTTAGATTTCCCCGACTTTTCGGGCGATTACTGCCTTACCAGCACTAATCGTGGATTTGGCTAGCGGTTAGCTATGGTCATATCAAGTCCCTTGACCATAGCTGACTTGAAATTGGTATATATTAGAAATTCAATGGGGGGCGAACATTAGGGGAAATCTCCCGGAACTATGAAACAGCGGCTGCCACTCTGCCCGCTTGGGGGCAGCAAAGACAGGTGGTAGACCGGCATTAAGGGTATGTAATTATAGACCAGAACATGTTGATGTTCATAACCTTTAAAATGTAATAGCGGAAGCAAAGACACGGAGAGGTAAAACTACTCCAAAATATGCCGTCTATGTGAAAGCGAAAAGGGCGATACAGTCCTCCATAATTTGAAATAGTGTGTGTGGCTGGGAGGTGACTCAGAGGAGCCACGAATTTAAATTTTACAACATAAATTTTTTTTTGCTAATTCAAATTTTGATCCAATCAAAAACGCTTGTGCTCTGTTAAATAATTAGCTGCTCAGACACTCAATATAAGGTGTTCATTACATGCTTTTAAATGTATTATTTTATTGTCGTAGGTTAGAGATAAGCATTGATAAGAATATGTGTTTTCATTATGTGTGTATATTTTTTTTCTAAGCCAATAATTAAATCGTCTGGCAGGCGGTTAATATGAATGACCAGAATCAGAGAAATGGGAAACAAGGAGGTGAGAGATAATGATAAATAAATATATATATATATATATATATATATATTTCATATAATTTGTCCAAGTATGAGATGTGTTTTAATTGTGTTAGGAAGATCAGCTGATCAGCAATAACATGTCACTGGTATATTGGTTTGTAAATGTTATAAGTAATTCATGTTCAATGCAATGTTTTAATGTATTACCGATGTTTTAAAGTAATGATAAAAATAATTTGATAAAGTAAGAATTTATGCAGGTTGATAAAAGATAGTGTTTGGGTGATAAATATTTTATGGGACACATTGATCTGTCCAAGTTGAAGTCAAAGTTAGAGAAATAGTAGAGATGAAAGTAATGTGATGTTGTTTTGAAGTAATGTATATTATGGAGTTTTGAGAAGTATTGATGTTGACACAGTAGTTGTGGAGAATTTATGTAGAGTTTGAGTGATATATTGTGGTTTATAATTGATGTTGTTCTTTTGTTGTAGTTGTAGTAAGGTGATGAGATTGAGATTTTGGGGATGGCAATTTTGTAGTAGGGGATAGTGTAATGTGGGAGTTCGCAACAAAATGATATGTTGGGACGGGATTAGAATCGATTTAGTGAGGAGGGGCCGCCTTAGGTAGAATCCAGGGGCCAAATAAGGGATTTGAGTTTTTGGGGGCGGGGAAACACATATCCTATGTACAAAGGGTTAGAGAGTTGTTTTATATAGATATCGAGAGAAGGTGGTGATTTGAGTTTAATGATAAGTTGGGGTTAGAGAGTGTTTTGGGATAGATGTTTTGGTAGAGATGGGTGTCATGGTAGTTGAAGTTGTTAGTGGTTAGAGTCAGAGGGAGAAAGTTGGTCTATGTATAAACAGATCAAGTAGTGAATTAAATGAGAATAAATAATTTACATCACCCACAGTAATGTAGAATAAGATTGTTAATAAAGAGAGAGATTTATAATAAAGATATAAAATTTTATTTTTACAATGAAACCAGTGACCAAACTTTGATAAAATTTGGAAATCATGTAAAATTAAAAATTGTTTATTTTAAATAATTTAAATGTCAATTTGCCTATTATTTATATTAATATTTTGTTTGTTTTAAATATTTTATTTTACTATATTTTGTGTTTCAAGTTAGGAGGTTACAGATGTTGAATGTATGTACAGAAAACATACATAACATATGTAGGTCAAGGGTTTTGAACTTGACCTAGTTTCGATCAGCTGATGAGGTCGGACACATACTAAGCTTGTATAGGGGGAAGTCAATTTAATTTGTTTGTTTAATCAATTTAAAACAATTTTCAAATAATGTCTAAATATGAAGGAAACATTTTCATAAATTTAAATTTTTTTGTGAATTTTAAAATTTTTGGAAGTTTTAACTTTGAGAAAAAAAAATCTCGATTTTTCGCCTGCCAGCGAATGAATATTTTGAGTAATGATTATTTTATTTGTGTGCTACCTATGTTTATTTTATTGATTTATTTTGTATTGCATTGTATTGTTAGACTTTAAGTGTTCACCTGTTAGAGTAAGGATATGTTTTGATTAGGAGATATGTCTAAATTAAGTCATGTTAAATAAAACAGAAAAAACAAGGAAGAGAATTTTTTTAATAAAGTATATTATTTTGAATTTTGAATTTTTTAAATTTTCGTAAATGTTAAAGAATTTGTCAAGGTAGGATGTAATGTGAGTGTGTGTGAGCCCAGTATCTGCTAAAGGCAGCCCAGCTTGCATAAAAGGGGAAACATATCGGTGGAGGATCTGGCATAATTTAAGCCAGGGATTGAGGATATTTGGGGGTAGCATGTTAAAAGGCGAGGTGTGCTGTGGTACTTTTCTGTTCGATTTCTCGGTGTTGGGATCTCTTACGGAGAAGTCCAGTGATCTCGTTCAGATGAGTCCATGGTCGCCGAGCCAGGGGGGGTCGTGTACCCATGAGGAGTAAGAACGAGGGGGTTGTTGGCACCAGTTCCTCACCGGTCCTCTTCGGGGTTTATCAATGAGATTTCTTCTGTTTTGGACAGCAGAATTCTCATTGAGGGGGTATTGTAACGTGTCAAAATTTGGGTCATTTTATTTCCTACCATATGGGGTATTCGTCTTTTTATTTATTTCATTTTGGGTGGGAGTTTATAAATTTATTGTGAAAGTTTTATTTCCCGATGAACGTTCTTTCTATTACCACAGAACGCATGGTGAGTGAAATAGTGTTGAAACCAAGCAGAGACACAGTTGCTGTTGAGTAATGCGGCCAGGAATCCGCGCCACCCTAAAAATTCTAAGAACTCTGTGTATGTGTGGCGACGCCCGTACGTAACATTACCGGACGGCGCGCTGTAGTGACGCCGTAAAAAATCTAAAGAAGCTGTGAAACATGGCGCTGGAACGAACAGTCTGTAGCAGCATCCAGCCAACTACAGGAAATGCCGTTAAGCCACGCCTACTACTAATGACGTCAGTGTGGCACATGCAAATATCGGCTATACATGTGGCGAATATAATGACTATGTGTCACGCATAAAACTCATAAGTCACAGCAAATTAAGCATGAACGGCGACTAAAACCTGGTGGCAGTGAATCGCCGCTTCCTCCCGCTCAACGAAACACACTGCCCAGTCCTACTCTGTGCGTGTCGGCCGACACCAGAGCTAAGTATGCTCTAGTAAATTTCACCAGTTTTTTGATATAAAAGTGAAGTCATCTCTTTAGACAAGTGACAGTAATAATGGAGAAATAGTGGCAGAACATTCCTATCTAAATTTGTGTTTCAGTTTTATTTTTCCGGGACATTTAAGACTTACCGCGGTAAGGCCACGAGGTCACTGAAGAACGCGTTGTCGGCGGGGACTTCATATCATGCAGTAAATCGGGTAATCGGGGTAATGGGGGCTTTATAATAGAATGTGAGTAGTGAGTGAAAGGCAGGCTGGGCTATCTTGCGTAAGTAATTAGTATAAGTTATAGATGTAAAAGTAATATGTAGGGAACCAAGTTGCACAACATTTGACGACATAAGAATGTATTTGATAAACAATAAGTTCAATAATTGATCATTAAAATTAATTATTTCTCTTCCTAAAGATGTGTAGCGTTAGTTATTTCGATAACCCATGAAACACATGTTTGTATCTAGCGTTCGCACGAAAGGATCCTGGCCCCACACAAAACGAAACTTTCAAGGTAGGTGGAAGTTAATATATTAATATATTTAATAATATATTTTTAAAATAGAGAAAAACGTCTCAGGATCCAGCGCATTTTTGGCTTCTCTAGGCTTTGGTCTAGTTCTAATTAACTTGTGGCCCCTCTGTTTAAAAAAAAAAGAATTTCAAAAAAAAATAATTTTTTTTTTAACTGCCTAAGTTAAAGAGGAGTTACAAGTATGCGGATTAACATCAGACAGTAAGGAGCAGCATACAGTTTGTTAAGTAAAACGGTGGCCTCGGGTGCAAGATAGGCCGTAATTAATAGGCGGCTTATCCATTAAAGTATTAAACAATGTAACAAAGTGTACAAACCATATAGCGCGGCCTGCATATAAAACATCTAAGTGCGAGTAAAACTACGTCGGCCGAATTTTATCTTGCATTTATAATGTGGAACCAGTGAACCAATCAGTTAAAACTTAATCAAACAAAAGAAACAGTAAACTCAGTACCAACGGCGTGTGAGATGGGCCGAAAATATCGTCGGTCTATCCAGTAGAATAACTGTATAAATGTGTGAAACATTGAAGTGCGAAGTGTTCGAGTAAACGGTATCTTATACGCGGTGATGGTGAAAACAACGAGAACTTCTCAGGATTTGGTTAAGTACCAATAAACAAACGAGAACTTCTCAGGATTTGGTTAAGTACCAATAAACAAACTATTAATTAAAAATTTCAAGCAAAATTTTCCAAAATTACCTAATAAAAGTTTAAAGAGCTCTATAAAAGAAAACGTGGTATTGGTTCATACAACAAATAAGTTATTTGTAAGAGGTTAGAATTAAGAAGTATTCCATGGGTTAATCAGTGTGATTTTATAATATTATATTATTTGTTATTGATTCAATGTATTTTAAATTATCATCAAAGTAATCCAAAACGAAATGACTAACTTGTTTAATAAACTAGAAGCATTTGTTTTAACATAAATTGTGTATTTATATGTGTACCGGTAACCTTCAAATAATCCTTTCTGCAGCTGTGTTCGTCTGTAGAACCTTGGAGAAACCCCAAGAGTTTAATATCTGCATTAATTAATAGAGTTTCAAAGTCCAGTTGAATATATTAATAAATGGGGAAAGTTATGAAAATACATTCTTAGTTGTAAGGGGCTTAAACTTAGAAGTAATATTGGGTAATGATTTTCTGATCAGGAATAATGCGGTAATCAATTTTAGAAGGAGAATTTTAGAATTGAACAATGAAGGTAAACAAATAACAGTCAATTTCGAGCGGGTGTTAGATACAGTAAAGATTTCGGGTATAAGGGTTATACCAAATAGGGTCATAGATAGGGACACGGAATTTAGTATGAATATGTGTAGAGAGAGAGAGAGTGAGTGATGAGAGTGAGGAGAGAATATGGGCGGATAGAGCGGTTAAATTTTGTGGTGAGGGTGGCGCAATGGGGAGTCCTCAACGTGAAGCATTGTGGCGGGTAGTCGAGGGTTTTAGGGGAGTGTTTGCCGGGGAACCAGGAAGGGCAAAAGGTTATGAGTGTGAATTAAAGGTGAGGGAGCATGCGCCATATGTACAACGAAGTTATCCGGTACCATATTCTAAAAGGGGGGCAGTACAGTTAGAATTGGATAGAATGTTGGAGGGTGGTATAATAGAAAGATCAGTGTCGACCTATTGCAACCCTTTAGTGGTAGTTATAAAGAAAGACGGGAGAGTTAGATTATGCCTAGACGCGAGAAAGTTAAACCAAATTATTATTCCTGATAGAGTCCCCTGAGGCAATTGAAGAAATTTTTCAGAAGTTCAGTGGGGTGAAATATATGACGTCGTTAGACTTGACGGCAGGTTACTGGCAGGTACCGCTAGATCAAAATAGTCGCAAGTATACTGCATTTTTATTTAACGGAAAAAATTATCAGTTTACTCGCTTACCGTTTGGATTGAACACCAGCATAGCTAGTTTTATTAAGTGTCTTGATGAAATTTTGCAGCCTCATAATTTAGATTTTTTGACTATATATGTGGATGACATTCTGATAGCTTCCAGAACATTTGAGGAGCATGTGGAACATTTAGAGTATGTGTTGGAGAAATTATACCAGGGAGGTTTAACTGTGAATTGGGATAAATCTAAATTTTTACAGACTGAAATACATTTTCTAGGATTCATCATAACACCTACAGGAATACGGGCTAATCCGGACAAAGTAGAATCCATCATGACATTCCCGGAGCCTAAAAACATAAAACAATTACAAAGTTTTCTTGGCCTATGTAATTTTTACAGGAAGTTCCAGCGAAACTATGCCCAGACGACGGCAAGACTTAGCGCCGTGTTGCAGAAGAACAAACAATGGAGGTGGGGGGAAGATGAAAGGGAGGCGTTCTGCGAAATAAAAAATAAGTTCGCCGATATGATTTTAATGAACCACCCTAATTTCAATAATAATTTTTATTTACAGACATACACTAGTAATATAGCACTAGGAGCTGAACTATATCAAGAGGACGAGGCGAGAGAACACCATACCATTGCTTTCGCCAGCCGGACGTTGGTAGCATCAGAACGCAACTACACAACTACAGAGAAGGAGCTCCTCAGCACAGTGTTTGCAGTAAAGAAGTTCCGGACCTATCTGCTGGGCAGTAACACTATCATCAGGACGGACCACAAAGCGTTGTCTTTCCTGAACACAAGTAAGCTCACACACAGCCGGATAACCAGGTGGGTGTTAGCTCTCGAAGAGTACAATTTTTCTTGGGAATACATTAAGGGGGTAGAAAACAGAATACCAGACACACTATCATGAGTAGACACAGACAGAAATAGAACCGGTAGAGATATTAAAGAAATAGAGATTTATAGACTATCCAGGGAAGATAAGCTTTTTGGGGAAGAATTGAAAGACATAAACATAATGCAAAGAGATGATAGTAAACTAAATAAAATTATAACCAGTGTAGAATCAGAATTAGATGAATTTGGGTATAAACAATATTTTCAGGTGTTTAATGGGAGTTTATTTAAGAGAGTAGAGGGTAGAGAGAGAGATTGGAGGTTAGTAATACCGGAGGGACTGGTAGAAAACATAGCGTGGGACTGTCACTATAGATACGGACATTTTGGGGCAAAAAAGTGTGTGATTGTATTAAGGGAATCTTGTCTATTTAGGAATATGGAAAGATGCGTTAGAAAAATACTTAGAGTTTGTGAACTATGTCAGAAATCCAAAGTGGTGAATTATAGGGTAGAAGGGGAGTTAAATTACATTAAGGTGGAGAAACCATTTGATTTAGTAGCTGTGGATTTGTATGGCCCATTCCCAAAGGGTAGGGGTGGTGTTATGTATATTTTCGTTGTGCTTGATACTTTTTCCAAATATGTCAGATTGTATAGTGTAAAGAGAGCGACAAGTAAGGTGCTGAGTGAGAAAATCACACACAACTACATGGTCAACATCAGAAAGCCCAAGGTAATCCTGTCAGACCACGGACCACAGTTCATCAGTGGAAAATGGCGCCAGGCTCTCGGATGGGAAGGTATCATCCCAAAACACACCGCAGTATATCATCCGCAGTCCAACCAGGCGGAGAGGGTCATGAGGGAATTAGGTAGAATTTTCCGAGCATACTGTCACACCAAACATAGCGAGTGGCCTTTGTACATTCAGAGAGTTGAGAACTGGCTGAACAGCGTAACACATGAGTCGACAGGGTTCACGCCTTATGAGCTGGTAAGAGGAAAGCGTCCACCATGGATTTTAGAGCAGTTATTCGATTTTCCACCTGAGACGAGTACAATAAACCAGGACATAAAATTGAGACTGGCTAACGAAAGGTTATTGACGAAAGGAGAAAGGCGGAAACGGAGACATGATATGAAAGGTAAATGCGTGAAGTATGAAATTGGACAATTAGTATTGGTAAAAAGTCATGATTTATCAAATGCTCAAGACAAGGAGATAAAAAAGTTCTTTTTACTATACGAAGGCCCCTACGAGATAATAGAAATTAAAATGAATAATTCGTACGTTTTGCAGAACCGGGAGACACGAGAGATAGTGGGTACACAGAATGCTACAAATTTGAAATTATATTGGTCAGGTTTTAATATGTGTTAATTTGTTTTCAGAAGGGATCCTCCCCCATTTTCGGGCGGTCACGACCTTACCAGTCCTGGCCGTGGGTTTCGGCACTTGGAGGCGGACCATGGTTGGCAGAACTTCCTTCGGGTGGTGAAACGACGATGGTCCGGCTCCACCAAAATTGGTATAGAATAGAAATTTCAGCATCTTATTGAACGGGGAGGGGGACCCCTAAAGGTACGTGGTATAAAATTTTTTACACTCAAGATGCAGCGGTTAGGTGTACCATATCACGTACCAGCACTGCCTTAGAGTGCATGTAAATAGTTATGGAGGCTATATTTCAACAAGGCAGTGCATTCACAAACAAAAATTTTCTAGTCTCATTGGTGAAGTTAAGTTTCACCAATGAGAGCAATTACAGTGTATGTAAAAGATGAGTTTTGTCGGGAGGGAGGCTGGGGGAAGAAATAGACGGCAGGTTTGGACAAGTGGTAGAAAAGGGAATAGATTTGGGGTAAAAGAGGAACGGGAATTCACGTAGTGGATCTATTTTGTCCCCAAGCTTCCCTCATGGCAGAACCCCCATCTTTTCGGGCGATTACAACCTTAGTAGCATTACGGATAAAATGAGCCTCCAATGTAAATACTTATCAAAATATAATTTGGAATGTTTATAATTTTAAATTTATGTCAGTCCAATTCCAGGAAATCAAGTGCTGTGTGGCGCACACCAACGCACGAACACCAGCGGTGCGCACAGACGACGCTTACAGTCTCAGGCCAAGCCGAACCAATATGGCCAATTGTAACAAATTTTGTCAGCAACGTGGTTACATGCTGGCGGAAGTCTGACAAGACCACGCCTATCTAAGTCATACGACGAAAGGCAGTGCAATTTCGTCAATGCCTAACACACATGAATAACCCATGCTGTAAGTACAGTGACGGACATTTTGTCACTAGCAGGCATTGTAATTTCCGTCTTGTCCGACTTTAGGAGTGGGGCATTTTGCTAACGCTCTAGGCAGTCACCTAACACCCTTGATCCCGGCCGGGACGAACACGAGACGTACGGATCCAAAATAAGTTCTTGTGAAATTTAACAAAACACCACAACTAAATTAAACCAGTGACAGTGTTAAAAAATGAAAATGGTGCTTTCAATAACTCACTAATGTGACGAACAGACAGATATTCGACAGATGACATGTGACGGGAGTCGACGCCGAGGGACACGTAACGTTGTATTTTTCTTTACTATAAAATCAGAGATCTCTAAACTAAATAAATGGGGGCTAAATCAATAGAATGAATGAGAGTGTGGCAATCTGGGTCGCTTTAATATAGATATATGTTTCAAATAGTTTAAGTGTTTTTTGTTTTTTTTTATATATGTTTTGGTACTAGAAAAAAGTAATATGCTAGGTTATTATTTTGCAGTTTTCATGATTAAGAAAGAAACAAAAAAAAAAAAGAAATGTAACCAATGTAGTTTTCACAGAATCTTTTTGAAGTACAACCTTAAGTAAAGAATTTACTAAAAGCTATAAACAGAAGAGCAAGTAATTTCATAGTTTGAATTTTTAATAAAAAAAAAAAACAGAGAATTACCCAGCTCAATAGAAGGCATTACAAAAAAGTTACTATTATTATACGTAGGACCGTACACTATCACAAGAGACAAGGGCAATAACACTTATGAAATCACTAACCCCATCACTAAGAAAATAAAGGGGGTATACAATTAAAATTAAAAAATATTAGGCATCAATTAAAAAGTATTATGACAGCCAAACATGACTGAAAAAACTTAAAATTGAAAAACCAACCAAATTACTTGGAATAAAAAGAGATAACAAGACAAACGAATAAGTTTGCTAACAAATAATAAAGAAAAGTATAAGATGAATTTCAAAATTCAAAAAAAAAAGTTATGTAAGGACAACTTACGCAAATATTTCGATAATATTTTAGACCAATTATAAAATGGAGAAATAAAGTTTAAAAGAATCCATACAAAGTAAGGACCACAAACTTACTATAATATTTAAATAAAAAATAATAATAAAGGAATGAAGTTACAGGAAATTCCTACAAAATAAGATTAAGTTACTATAATCTTTAGCCAACATATGAGGCATAAAAAGCAAAACATACTATAAAGGAATAAGCTACAAAAAATTCCTAACTAGTAAGAAGTACTAACTTACTATGATATTTAAAAAATTATGAAAAAAAAATATCAATCAAAATGATCAACTTCCACAACTATTTAGAAAAAAGATGGGAAGTAAAATTAAATGAACCAATGATGAAAAAAACGAAATAAATAAAATGAACATTCTACAAATTATAATATGAAATGAGATGAAACAAAGAGTAATTAAAAAATGAATAAAAAAATGTGAATGGTATCAATAAAAACCAACGCTTCAAGTATCATCAAATAGTATCACTAAAGAAAGATGAAAAATATATGACTCGAACTGAGCAATAATGAAATACAAAAGTAAAAGATTCCCAACAAATATTATGATTATTATTATTATTATGAGTCACGAGATGACTGTATTGAAGATTCATTAATTGAGATTGACTGTTGAATAAGTCCAGCAATCATTTAACTGAGCAGGGATGATGTACCCCTGATCTCAGAAAAAGAGTAGTTTTGAACGACGGAGTTAGGTAAGCCAATAGAGCCCATCCGAATCGATTTCAGCTACAAAGTAGGGATAGTTAGGGAAAATAAGATTTATAGGGAACAATTTATAATAAAAAATCAATAAGCCAGTTCGTAATTAGAGAAAATAATGAAGAAAAGACTCAGAAGAAAGGAAATAAAAGATACAGAATTAAACATAAAAATGAACGAGAAGCAGGAGAATTTAAGAAGAAAATGATACAATACAATTGATAATTTCATCAAACTTAGAAACACGTTTTATAAAATGATCAATTTTGGTGGAAGGGCATTATATAACATCACCAAAATCAGATCATATTTGATGACTGTAAGTGTGTATAAAAAATGCTAAAAAATAATATATTTTAATAAATAAATAATGAAGAGAATAAAAATATAAAATGTAATTAAGAAAGAAGGAGAAAGAGTTATAAACTAAAAGTGACTAATAAGCAAACTCACCGACTAGACTGACAGACAAACGACATTGACCCAACCCCAGAGATTGGCCAGCTAAGAACCAATATGAAAGTAAACAGGATGAGAAGTCAAGGAGAAGAAAAATGAGAACAAAGAGGAAACAAACCAACGATGAAGAAAATAAAATGAAACACGTCAAGAAAACACAGACAAGGCATAGAGAATAGAGAAGGGAGAAATAATGTAATCAAATATAATAAAGAAAATGAAACCGGTAAAGAACCAAAATAAATAATGAATGTTAGTATTGATTGAGTGACAACTGTAATTAGTCATTAATAAAAAACGATAGCTAAAAATACACTAGCCAAAGAATTAGAAGTACATGTAAGTTGTTAATAGAGAAAGACAAGATATTAATAAGTATATGTAATATGTGTAGAGAAAGAGAAAGATATTGAAATAGTGAGAAGTAAACGGAAGTTAACATAGTGAAAGTGAAATTACCCTAAAGTGAAATGATAGAAAAAGAAACACTAAGTAAATTATAATAATCACAAAATAATTAAAAGTGCAAGTGATGAATAAATAAAAATATTGTCAATGATAGTAATAAGGAAAATAGGGAAGGCTAAAATAAACACTTAGTAAAAGTAACAAACACTTAAGGTTTGATAGTGAACAATAACATTTAAGAAAGTTGTTAAGAATAATATTTAAAATAAACCATTGATTCAGTAATAATGAACACTGAAGAGTGATATTAACTGTAGTGATTATAAAAGAATATTATTGTAGAGATTAAAAGTGTTGTAGAATTTAAAGGTGAGAACCACATGACAAAGTAATAAGACAGTGTTAACATGGAAAAGAAAGCAAAGAGTTTTTATAAAATAAGTAGTTTAAAACCATAAGTAAACACCCATGTTATAAGGGAAGATTAATGAAACAAGTTCAATAGAGGTGAGGTTGTTTATCACCCGAACAATAAATCAAAGGTAATGAATTGTACACCAATATTAGATAATAAGTGTTAAATAATTGTCTAAACAAACTTATGAACAGGATATGGATTGGGTAATTATCCCAAACATAGACCTAAATGTTATATGTTATATGATGAAAAAATAGTAATTAATAGCCATATTGTTGACATTGGCAGAGTAAATAAATAAGAAAAGAAAGCAATGTCTGAATTAAAAAAGAGAAAACCAGTTAGTAAATAATTAGCAATAAATAATGAATAAAACAGTAGTAACACACAAAAATCACACAAAGACTGAACCAAAACACATCCATAGATAATAAACTTAATTATAAGAACAAAATAAAGCTCTAGGACAAAA
Organism: Magicicada septendecula; assembly: GCA_034769895.1. Lineage (NCBI taxonomy): Eukaryota > Metazoa > Arthropoda > Insecta > Hemiptera > Cicadidae > Magicicada > Magicicada septendecula. Next base: position 264,191,749 of record CM068373.1, read on the forward strand.
TGAGATATAATGTATATGAAATGATCAAAAATCAGTAATGGCTACTTAGACTTGAGACAGGCCTAACGGTCAAACACCAACAAATACTAATTGTATGAAAATAGCCAAGTAATTAACAAATCCAAGGTGACTAATTAACCAAGGTGACAATAAATGGTAAATTTTATTAAAAACAAAATATTAAAATAAGGAGTTATGTAAACAGAGAAATGTAATTAGTAAATATTAAATTAATTGTAAACTTAGAAAACATGAAATAACCCAATATTGTGGGATACCAAAATAATCTTTGTAAGAAAATACAAATGACAGTGCTAATAATTAATACATAAGAAGGAAGATAATGGAAGGAAGAAAGTCAGCAGATATATGAAGATTTGAAAAGAATTCAAATTTTGATAACAATGGATTTATATCAAGCTAGTCCAATCAGAATTCTTTGGTAACCATAGAAACGGGACTGGTAGCGAAAATTACCGTTGAATATCGTTACTCAAAAAAGTGACGCTCATGAAAAACGGAAGCCAAAATTTTGAACAACCAATTTTCTTATTTAAAATGTTTTAAAAGTTAAACAAATTGTCAAAATTGAACGAGAAAGAGGCTAACTATCACTGAACTCAATTAACTGATGGAGAAGACTTTTTAATTCAAGACGAAGTGAATAAATTAATCCAAGGACTTTGAAAAAGATGCCAGAAGCCCGAATAATTGAAAACTGAATTCCATTGCGGCTCCAGTCCTTTGTTCCAGACCAACAGATTAATCACATGCTACGAAGCTGTTAAGTATCCTATAAATTATCTAAACTTCCGAAATAACGCACTTTGAATATTTCTCACTATATTTGGAAATATCACTGAACCAATTTTATTCTCTTTCAAAGATTAAATAAAAATATTAAGACACTAAAAATTTGTCAAATTATAAAGTTAACCTAGTATTAGTTTACAAACCTTTAAAACACTTTTAATACACTCCAACAAACCACTTATAGCTACACGTTATAAGATTTAAGTAGAAACATTGTAAGGTTGTGTATTTTTTATTATTGTAATTGCATCTAAGCCTTTCATCGTGATCAAAAGGATCCAAACGATAGAACGAAATTATTGGTTGACTACTTTGGTAGAACGCCATACTGTATATTTGTTACGTTCAAAATCGATTTATTAAACCCAGAGAGAGCTTGTCTCATAAATAAATAACCGGTGCAAAATTATATAAGACATCAAATATAGCTTGTGTCAATGAAAACAGTAATAACCAATCGTTAATAAATCAATAATGTGTATATCAAATGTGTTTTATTTTCAGTAGGGAGGTGTATTCTTAAAATTATAAATTATAGCGGACGTCTATGAAGTGGAGACTAGCGCTCAAGCAGCGAATACAGCGAACTGCTGGCTTGATCATACAAATTGATAAGCGGCGGGACAAATTGAATTCTCCACACCGCCTGAGCGGAACCGCTGATAATAATACAATTTTAATTGTTTTAAATAAACAATTTGGCGCCACCCGGGAATCATACACTCCTAGTGAACCTCAGGTCAGGACTACGATACCTGGTTATACGTACGTTCGTGACGGATTCAAGCATCGTAAGTTACGTTACCGAGCGAGGACGAATTGGTAAGACACACATACACAAGTTACACTCTGACACTTCTACATTTTACAGAGATAATAACGACGACAAGAGAGGACGATTATAATATATGAAATATGTAGAATGTATAAACAAATGTAAGGTACACTACGAAGGAGTTATAACATAACATACACTGTAGCGGGTCAATTTTGGGTCATTTCATTTTTTACAGTATGGGGTATTACAATTTATTTATTTCGTTTTTGTGCCGGAGTTTTATAAAATATTGTGAAATCTTATTATGCGGCAACGTTATTTCGATTACAATAGAATTCATTATAACAGAACACGTATTGAGAAACAGTGGTGTAACAAAGCGAAACGCAGTTTGCAGTTGAGTAAGGCGGCAAAGGAATTCGCACCTCCACGAAATTCTAAGAACTTTGTATATGTGTGTTCACGCTCGCACTTAGCATAGCCGGGCGGGGCGCTGGAGTGACGCCATGAAAAACACCAAAGTCGAGGCAAACATGGCGATGGGACGAAAAATTAGTAGCTCTAAACAACTAGCTACCGGAAACGTCGTTAAACCCCGCCTACTACTAATGACATCAGCAGAGCCGAGGCCAATATCGTCACCTGGTACACACATATACCAGCCGTATTCCCTGTATAAAAGGGTTATGCCACAACAACTGAAGCATGAACGGTGACTAAAACCCGGTGGCCGTGAATGCGCATATCCTGCCGCTCAAAGACACTCACTGGGCAGTTCCACTATTGTAGCCGGCCGGCTAGGAACGAAGTAGGATCCATACAAAAGTTTTTCTATTATTTTTACTAGTAAATTTAAATATCAGTGGAAAAAAGTTTGTTACTACAATACATCCATTCGGTAGAAACCAATCGAGTGTTTTTTCGGACACCAGCATTAAAACATTTATGAAAGCGATGACTGTGCGTGAAGACCGCGTGGCCGCCGTGGGGGGAAGTTTATTCTTATAAAATGTTAAGGGATTTATAAATTGATTGGTATGTAAGCGTGAGTGAGCAATGCTGGGCTGTTTATATTTATGTTGATGTTTTGTGTAATTATGAATGATACAAGGTAAGCTATAGTTTGTAAGTTATATTATGCAAGAGTTGCACAACATCTGAGACATGTACTTAAGGAACCTTCTTAATTTTATAAAAGTTCAAAAGTAAAAGATTAAATAAGTAATTCTCTTCAAAAATGAGTTGTGTCAGTAATTTGCTTAACCTGTAAACCATGTTTGTATCTAGCGTTCATGTGATCGGACCCTGAAGCCAGACAAGCGATCGTAACGGTAGGTAAGAAATTAAATTGTTTTTTGTGTTAATAAGTGTTCCAAATAAGTAGAGGATCACAATTGGCGCCGCGAAACAGGCACGAATTGAATTAATTATAATTAATTAATTAAATTCCACATCTACAAAGATACAAACATGTTTTAGGTTGGCATAGCAAAATAACATTACATTACAAAATTTAATTAATACATTATTTATTTAAGTAATTTATTTAATCAATTTATTTAATATAAGTTAACCAATAATACAAAATGTCAGATAACGAAAATAACGTAAATGAAATGACGAGTGTCGAAGTTTTCGACGACTCAAACATTAGTAACTTTGAAGCACACTCGACTCCAAGTGTGAGTCAGAATGAAGCAGAAATAAGTATAACAGATCAAAGTAAAGTAAATGAAGATTCAGGGATTCAAGTAACCCCGAAATTAGATAGGGAAAGTAGAATTAATAGTAAAGAAGTCGGCTTCACTGACGGAAACATAGCAGCACAATCTACTCCGTCGACAACACGAACCAAAGAGTTGTCGATGGACGATCTGTTTAACCTAATAAAAACCATGTCTGAAAATATAAATAGCAATGTAAATACAAAATATAAAGAGCAACAAATTGATTCCAATGTCAAGTTTCACGAATTAAAAAATGAGATTCAAGAATTAAATAAATGTTTAGAAAGTACTAATGAAACAATGAGAACCAGCTTGAGTAAGTTAGAACAGAGTGTTGAGCGAATGGGAGTACATGTGATGAATACAGAGATAAATAAAACAAATGAAAATTGTAATGACAAATGTAAAAATATGATACCAGAGAAAGAGTTAATAAATGATAACAATAATGTTGAAAATAATGAGAATAATAGTAATGTATTTGAAGAATTAGTATCGGAGATTGATACGGTAAAAATAAAGAATGAGAGTACTGATGAGTTGGTGGAATATAGTGATAATGAAATGTTAATGTGTGTGTATGAGTTAGAGAGAGAGAGGAGAAATAATGTTGTACTGGAGTGGGGACAGAGGGCAAATTTTCCCTTTATTATTTATGATGTTTATGATGATGATTTAATGTGGCCACAAGTGGTATTGAAGGGCAAGAGTCCTGTTTTGATAGATGAATTAAGGTGTTTATTTTTGTTGAGTAATTGTGTACCCTCTGTCCGGGATAATTGTGAGAGTGTGATGTGGTGTTATGAAGAGAGAGAAGTAAGTAGAGAATGGTATGTAACAGAATTGTATAATTTGCATAGAAAATATGACGATTGGAAAGAAAGTTTGAAAGTATATGTGAATGATAATAACTATAATGTTTTGAATAGAGTAATTAACCCAATCATGAATGTATTTACCGATGGACACGTAACAAATATGCCTAATGTTGACTGGCTTAATGATTATGTGGATAAAATAAATGAGTTTAGTTTGTATGGTTACAACACACAAAACAGTCGTTTGTGTGGTGATAAAATTGAACGATGTTATGTAGAACCAAGGTTAATTTGGGACGATGGAGGGTAAACTATTAAAACAATAAAAGACAGTATAAACATTGTGTTTAATGGGTTTTGACATGGCAGAATGGGACAATGAAGTGCGGAAAAAACTGAACAATTAATAACAAGAGTCTGTAAATAAAAATATAGTGAATTTATTTGTGTGCTTTGTGGAATGTTAAGTAAATAATGTGTGTACGTAAGATGATTGTTGTAGTAATAATATTGAAATATTTGGAAGTTCAATAAATATCAGAATTAATTGTGAAAACAGTAATTGATTAATGGTAATTGTTTCGATAACTATATAATTTATATTTTTGGTAATTAATTAAATTAAACCAATTTGATACATGTTAGATATTTTGATTGACTATTTGAATGTTAAGTAATTAAATTCTTTTAATGAATTTAATTTATTTTACGAGATTTGGAAATTTGGTAACGGATGATAAACTATTTGATGTAAACTAATATTTTTGTGTTAAATGTTACAGAGGTGAGGTGAAAAGTATTGTGATATGGTGATTACGTTTTGTGTGTATATCGTGTTAGATGGATTGTAAGTATGAAAATTTTATAATCATGTATAACAAAAATGTTTACAGGTAACTAAGATTTTAATTCAATAGTTATATTATTTAAAATAATTGCGTTCAATAAAAATAATTAAAAAAAAAAAAATTTTTTTTAATAATAAATGGAAAACGATATATACTAATTATTAATAATAAATTTTGAAAATTTTAAGAAAGTCAAAGGGTAACAGGTTATGAATGGGTTAAATGTTTGTTGATGAAAAGATTATATTGATTTAATGTATATAAAAAGTTAGTTAGTTAGTAAGTTGCCATTGCGGGGGTGGCCTGTGCCCTCGTAGATAGCGAAATGGGTTGGGGGTAACAGAGAGTGTTACCCCCATCGGAGGCCAAAATGGCGAAAATGTGCGGCACACCTTATTCGTGTAAATTAAAATTTACACACTGCTAAACGACCGTGTCGCACATAGTAATAATGAATGTTACAGGCAGTCAAATTGAAGTTAGATTTCCCCGACTTTTCGGGCGATTACTTCCTTACCAGCACTAATCGTGGATTTGGCTAGCGGCTAGCTATGGTCATATCAAGTCCCTTGACCATAGCTGACTTGAAATTGGTATATATTAGAAATTCAATGGGGGGTGACAATTAGGGGAAATCTCCCGGAACTATGAAACAGCGGCTGCCACTCTGCCCGCTTGGGGGTAGGAAGACAGGTGGTAGATCCGCATTAAGTGTATATAATTATATAACGAGAATATGTTGATATTCGATAATGTTTAAATGTAATAGCGGAAGCAAAGACACGGAGAGGTAAAACCTGCTCCAAAATATACAGTCTCTGTCGAAGCGCAAGGACGAGACAGTCCTCCATAATTTGAAATAGAGTGTGTGGCTGGGAGGTGACTCAAATGAGTCACGAATGTAAATTTTATAACATAAAAAATTTTTAATGCAAAGTTTGATCAAATAAAAATGCTTGTGCTCTGTTAAATAATTAGATGGTCATATTCTCAATACAAGGTGTTCATTGCATAATTGTAAGTGTATTATTTTATTGTTGTATGTTAGATCTAAGCATTGATAACAATATGTGTCTTCATTATGTGTGTATTTTAAACTATGCAGATAATTAAACTGACTGGCAGGCAATTAACATAGTAGAAGATTTCATGTAATTTGTTCAATTTGAGATGTGTTTTCATTATGTTAGGATCAGCTGATCAGCAATAACAGGTCACTGGTATATTGGTTTGTAAATGTTATAAGTAATTGATGTTCAAGGTAATGTTTTAATGTATTATAGATATTTTAAAGTAATGGGAAAAATAATTTGATAAAATGAGAAATAATGTAACAATTTATGCCAGTCAATAAGAAATAGTTTTGGGTGATAAATATTTTATGGGACATATAGATCTGTCCAAATTGAATTCCAAGTGAAGTTGAAATAGTAGAGATGATATAATGTAATATTGTTTTGAAGTAATGTAGTTTTGTGAAGTATTGATGTTGACACAGTAGTTACGGAGAATAATTGTAGAGTTTTGAATGATATGTTGTTGTTTATAATTAATGATGTTATTTTGTTGTATTTGTAGTGAGGTAATGAGATTGAGATTTTGGGGATGGCAATTTTGTAGAAGGGGATATTGTAATGTAGGAGTCCGCAACAAGGTTTGGGACGGGATAGGACCGATTTAGTGGGGACGGGGTCGCCTTAGGTAGAATCCAGGGGCCAAATAAAGGGAACTGAGTTTTTGGGGGCGGGGAAACACGTATCCTATGTACAAAGGGTTAGCGAGTATTTTTTTTATATATGTAGAGACAAGGTGGCGATTTGAGTCTAATGGTAAGTTGGGTTTAGAGTGTTCTGGGATAGATATTTTAATAGAGATGGGTGTCATGGGAGTTGAAGTTGTTAGTGGTTAGAGTCAGAGGGAGAGAGTTGATATATGTATACAGAGTAAGCTGTAAATTAAATGAGAATAAATAATTTACATCACCCACAGTAATAGGAAAAGAGATTGTAAAATGAAGAAAGAGATTTATAATAGAATATAAAATTTTTATTTTTTAAACCAGTGACAGAATTTTGATAGAATTGAAAATAATGTAAAGCTAAGAATTGTTTATTTCACATAATTTAAATGTCAATCTGCTTATTATTTATATTAATATTTTGTTTATTTTAAATGTTTTATTTTGTTGTTTTGTGTTTCATATTAAATTATTACAGATGTATGTATTTTCAGAAAGTATACATAACATATGTAGGTCAAGGGTTTTGGACTTGACCTAGTTTCGATCAGCTGATGAGGTCATATACCCACTAAGCTTGTATAGTAGAAAGTCAATTTGATTTGTTTATTTAATTAATTTGAACCAATATTTAAATAATTTTACATATAAAGGAAACATTGTAAGAAATTAAAATTTTTGGAAATTTTAATTTTTTGGGAAAAAAAACTTGATTTTTCGCCTGCCAGCGAATGAATATTTTATGAATATTTTAGGTAATGATTATTTTATTATGTGTGTACTTGACATGTTTGTTTTTATTGATTGATTGTATGGCATTGTACTGTTAGATTCTAAGTGATTACATGTTAGATTAAGGATGTGTTTAGATTAGGAGAAAGGTTTAAATTAATGCATTTTAAGTAGAAAAACAGAAAAACAAGGAAGAGAATTTTTTTTGTCAAGTATATTATTTTGAATTTTGAACTTTTTTAAATTTTTCATAAATTTTAAAAGAATTTTTAAATTTATGATGCGTTATGTTAATATGTAATGTGAGTGTGTGTGAGCCCAGTATCTGCTAAAGGCAGCCCAGCTTGCATAAAAGAGGGAACACATCGGTGGAGGATCTAGCATAATTTAAGCCAGGGATGGAGGATTTTGAGGGTAGCATGTTTGTTGCGGTTTGGAAGCTCTTGAATAATCGTGAGTTATTCCAAAGACGCTAATGAGGAAGGCTGGATTGTTTGTTAGAAAGAAGTGGACTGTATTAAAGATGTTGAACATTCGTTTATTGAAAAAATCTGATTGTTATTACGATCGGCACGTGCGGATGCATTTGAGGCAATAACGCCCGAAATTAATTTTGAATGAAATCGTGGTCCATTGTAGATGGACGCAGGTAGTTGAATGAAATGAAATATTATAAATGCATGCTAAAAAATAGCCAGAAGCCGCGGCTGTAAGAGAAGTGTTTTACGAGAGTTGCGCTCGGAGTCGTGTTATAAACTGAACTAAACTTGCTTGCAGCCGGCGGTGATTGCCAGCTGCAGAGTTTGATAAACGCGTGACGTCATCCGTGCGTGCCGTGTAACGGTAGCAGACCGCTTACAGCTGATAAACCAGTACAAAGTTTAAACATACTGCCCGCCAAAATCGGGCCGATTTTGTACATTAAAGGTTAAATTAAATAATATAATAATTAGACTTACATGTCGTAATCGATACAATAATTGGCGCACTGGCCAGAGAGCAATGACATAATAAACATAATATGAATTCAATTAACAATCACCAAGCATACAATAAATTGACCCTTACGCCAATAGCAAGGGCTTACTGACGTTAAAATTACTCAAAACATAATAGTAATACAATACGCACAATAATACAATAATTAAGTAGGTATTGATCTTTCCCAAATAATACCCCTTGATATTTGCCAAGCATTACAATAACAATTGATAACACCATAAAAAATACAATAATTTCCCCATGATATTGACATAACAACCCCAATGAATTTCATAATGTTTAACCCTTAGAAAATACAATACATATATAGAATAATTGACACTATAAATGACACTTGTGGTTCTCAGAATTTGAATCACACAAACATATTGACAATACACAACATCCATAATGATTGATAGTACATATGAAACACAGTCACTATTGCTGCAATAGCTAGCGGCACGTAAACAATATTACAATGCTTATGATACAATTGACTTGTATGCTCGCCCCGGGGAATGTCCCGGGCGTGGTTCATGTAATGTGACACGCACACACACACACACACACACACACACACACACCTCGTATGGCACGCATACGATTAGTGTGTAGCCACCGGAAGGGGGCATAATTTGTGGATGGGTCGGCGTAAGATACCTAGCGCGGTGCGAACTTCTGCGACGCGTACTAAGGAATCTTGACCCGGAAAAACATTGGTAATTACCCCACGCTTCCATTCTAGAGGGGGGGAATTGTCATCCAAAATGAGGACAAGTTGTCCGATGTTCAAATTCTTTAATGGGGTGCGCCATTTATTGCGCTGCTGCTACTGGTGCAGATAATCCCTAGACCACCGTTTCCAGATGGTCTGCGTCAATTTTTGGAGCAGAAGCCATCTGCCCAAATGAGTATTATTGCCTTGTGTATAATCGGGTTCCGGAAGTGCCGTCAGTGGAGCACCGACCAAAAAATGAGCAGGTGTTAAGGGTTCAGGGTCTCTAGCATCGTCGGACACCGCGCATAACGGGCGTGAATTAAGGCAAGCCTCAATTTGAGAAAGAAGGGTAGAATATTCCTCAAAATTCAAGATCGTACCGCCAATTACGCGACGTAAATGGAATTTAACACTCCTTACACCACTTTCCCACAGACCACCAAAATGAGGGGCTGAAGGGGGGATAAAGGACCATTTGATGCCGTGGAGACCGCAAAACTCCAGAGAAGATTGCTCAACTTCCTTGGAGGTTAAAAATTTGTACCAATCATGCAACGTGTGGTTGGCACGACGAAAATTCGTGCCATTATCCGAAAATATTTGCGCGGGAATACCTCTGCGCGATATGAACCTTTTTAAAGCCGCTATAAAGGCGTTGGAAGTGAGATGCGACACCAATTCTAAATGGATGGCCCTAGTACACATGCATATAAATAGAGCGATATATGCCTTGGTCGTGGACTTGGAGCGCTGCCCGCCATGGCGCAAAAGCACAGGACCGGCGTAATCCACGGCCGACTGTGAGAATGGCCTTGACGGCGTGACCCTAGAAGAGGGTAATTGACCGAGTAATTGATTCGCGCCTTTAGCCCGGAAACGAAAACAAGTGACACACTTATGTATCACTGAGCGGATATAGGACTTATCGTGTATGATCCAATACTTACGCCTAAGCGAAGCTTGAGTTGATTGCACTCCAGCGTGCAACAAACGGATGTGTTCATATTCAATTATTAATCTCGTGAGATGAGAGTGCGGGTGCAAAATTATTTGGTGTTTAGTCTCGTAGCTAAGTGGGGAGAATTGCAAGCGTCCACCCACTCTTAAAATGCCTGATTTATCCAGGAATGGGTTGAGAGCAAGAATTTTACTACTGCGTGGAAGGCACCGGTGTGCCTCAAGTTCCCTAACTTCCACGTCCAAATGCAACTTCTGAGATTGCCGGACAAAAATCAAGAGCGTGTCAGACAATTCTTGAGCCGACAAAAAGGACGTGTATTTATCAACCACCGCGAGCCTAGAATTGCGAAAAAATCGACGGCAATATGCGAAGACGCGAATAAGCCTCGTAAGAGATGAATAATTTTCAATGTAACTATGTGTTGAGGACGTGACAATTAGTGAGGTTTGAGCCTGCTTGCGACGTTCCTCTTCAATGTCGGGAAAAGTACAGGGAGTATTAATGTCGAACGCGCTGACCGGCCATGAGGCCGCATCACGAGCCAACCAGGAGGGACCATGCCACCATTGAGTATGACAGTGCAAACTACGAGGGAGGCAACCGCGCGATAAAACGTCGGCAGGGTTGTCATTTGATACTACATGACGCCAAATTCCCCTGCTGCTAACAAGACGCTGTATTTCCGCGACACGGTTGGCCACAAATACCTTCCAGCGGGAAGATTGCTGATGTATCCAGTACAACGCTATCATCGAATCCGAATAAAGATATAGTCCGTCAAAATTGTAATCGACGGCATTTAAAACCTTGGAGGTTAATTGAGCCAACAATAAACAAGCACAAAGTTCAAGTCTAGGAAGCGTTATCTGTTTCAGCGGAGCGACCCTAGATTTAGCACACAACAAGTTTGATGATATGGCGCCGTTCGAATAGACCGCCCGCACGTAAATGTATCACGCGTAACCTTTAGATGAAGCGTCGGCGAATCCGTGCAGCTGCAATGAACTAACTGGGTAACTGTTCGAACTCTTAACCGACCTCGTAATCTCAAAATGAGTGTCGGAGACTAATTGGGCGTATAATTCCAACCATTGATTGGCTAATGACCCGGACAAGGGTTCGTCCCAATCAGTGCCCGCCAACCACAACTGCTGCACGAAATGCTTGCAGCAAAATGTGATGGGAGCGATTAAACCTAGTGGATCATAGATCCCGGCGATGATTGCCAACACGCTTCTCTTGTTGAAAACGGTTAAATTGTCATCACCCCTAACGGTGTATAAAAAGTTATCCCCCTCAACATTCCATTGTATGCCCAAGGTACGCACGTTTTGACCCTTGCTGAAGTCACGGGTTACTTGGGCGCGAAGAGTCATAATCTTATGGTGGTTAGAGAACCATTTATGTAACGAAAAACCATACCTCCTCAACAACTTCTCGATCTCGCATTTCATTTCAGCTAAGCCGTTTGGATCATCCGAACCCGTTATGAGATCGTCTACGTAAAAGTCATTTGCTATGGCCTTAGCAGCTGTAGGGTAGTCGGATTTATTTTCATATGCTATTTGAGCCAGACAACGCGTAGCAAGGAAGGAGGCACTAGCAGTGCCATATGTAACCGTCCTTAACGCGTAATGTCGCAATTCCTTATGCGGTGTATCATGCCAAACAATGCGTTGCAAGTTTGAATCCTTAGGATTAACAATGATCTGGCGATACATCTTTTCAATGTCCGCAATAAGTACGTATCAGTGGGTGCGGAACCGAACCATTATCGAAAACAGATCCTGCTGGATCATAGGACCGACCATTAAAGTATCGTTAAGGGACAAATTATTGGTGGTTTTAGCGGATGCGTCAAATACCACGCGCAATTTAGTGGTTAAGCTAGAGTCTTTGAAGACTGCGTGATGGGGCAGATAAAAGATCTCTGACCTGTCAAGCGACAGATCGTATTCATTAAGCGGCGACATGTGGCCAAGTCTTAAGTAGTCACTCATGAACTCACTATAATCCTTATAAAGGGTAGGGTTCTGCTTGAATTTGAATTCTAACGATTGGAATCTGCGTATGGCTCCGCGGAGAGAATCTCCCAAATAAGATTTATCAGATCTGCGGGGCAGGGCTACCACGAATCTCCCGTCACGATTGCGGCTAGTGTTTTCCACGAAATGCCTTTCACACGGTGAGTCCTCAGATCGGGCTTCGCGATTAGAGATTTCCTCCAACTTCCAAAATTCCTTTAGTTGCGAGGAAACCTGATTATCATCCCTACAGACCATAAAGGAAGAAACCGTTTTAGTCATATCGACGTTGAATGGTAAGTCACCGGCCAAAATAAATCCTAACTTGGTTTCCTGAATTATAGGAAAGTGTGGTCCGCGCGTATATTTCATAGGTTCAATTAATTGGAGAAAATATTGAGCGCCGATTAATATATCGACTTGCGACGAGCAATGTAGGTGTGGATTCGCCAAGAATATGCGCTTGGGTAAATTTAAAGAGGCAAGATTGAACGACTCCGCCGGTAAATTATTAGTTATACTGGGTAATACGGCACAATGTACGTTTAACGTGAAGGGTTTATAGCGCGAATGTAGCCTTACATTAGTACTGAAGTCAGCCTGGGAAAGCGAGTTGTTTATACCCGTGATGGGCAGTTGCGACTTAACCAATTGGAGGCCCATCCTGCGGGCGAAATCCATTGTGCAAAAGTTCGCTTGAGAACCGGAATCCAGTAATATCCTAACGGGAAATTTTTTGCCGACTTTATTGTATGTCATACAGACGGCGGTAGATAACAATACCGATTTATTGGTCTGTGATTTCAGTGAACACTGGTTGTTAACAGAAGTTACGTCCCTGTTGGGGACATGAATCGTTGTGTGGTGACGCCTAGAACATTTTTTACATGAGAATTTTGAGGGACATTTTGAACCCTCGTGTCCCGAACGGAGACAGTTTAAGCAAAGTTTGTTTTTTATTAACGCGTTTTTTCTATCAGGGATAGACAGCGATGTAAATTGTGGGCAATCGCTAAGTCTATGTACACCGTTACACAGCCTGCATAAATTGTTTCTAATATGTGAGTGGAATGCGCCCCTTGGAGTGCTTATCTGTTTAACTGCCTTGCGATAAGGAGACTTATCGCTTTTGTTCAACCTGCTCGTTGGGCTAGTCGCGTTATCGAGATTTTGCAATAATTTCCTACGTGAATTTAGAAAATTTATAAAATTATTAAAATCAGGGAATTTATGCTCCGATAAACTCTCTTTCCACAAACGTAAAGTGTAATTGTCAAGTTTTTTGGCTAAATAATTTACGACAATAATTTCAAACGTGTTGACTGGCAGTTTGAGATTATTTAAAGCGTTTATATTTGCAGAGATTTGATCAATAAATTGCGATATGCTAACTTGGGATTCCTGCTGAACTAATGGTACGTCTAGGACATTCCACACGTGGTGAGCGGAAACAATCAGCTTACTATCATATCTATTCCTCAACAGATCGATAGCCACCGCGTAATTCTCATGTGTTATGGGCAACGATTTTATTACGTTAAGCGCCTCGCCATGTAATGACGAGTGCAAATAATGAAGTTTCTGTATATCTGTCAGATCTGCTCTGACATGAATTAGTTCCATAAAAATATGGTAATAATGTTGCCATTCCACAATACTACCCTCAAACCGTGGTAATTTTATTGGTTCCAATTGAATGGGGGGTGTTTTAGGCTGTTTACCTTCAGCGTTAATTACTGGTTTTTGGTTCATATGCTCAGCTTGCTCTAGCAGGTGTTGCAATTTACATTCTATAGTACAGAGATCGTCCTCCGTTTGCACTCTATCACTCGTTAACGCAACGTCTGCTTCCTCAGCCTCGATTTGTGACTGAATCTCGTCATATTTAGTGGATAATTCCATCAAATGACGCAGTTTTATTTTTAGCGCATGAGGATCGCTGTTTAACAAATCGAAGTTATCCACGAAGGTATTTACTCGGGATATTGAGGCCTTAATTGTGCCTCGTTTTTTTATTAGAGCCCTTACATCGGCCATTATTACAGTTTAAGATAAAAAGGGAAAGATATTTAGAAAGCAATTGAGCATAGAGCATGTGAACCACAAACTTAATTTTGAATGAGTTTAAATACGTTTTGGTAGCTAGCGATCGTTGTTTTGAACATAAACTTACTCTCTCTAACTAATCAAACTTGTTGGCAGTTAAATTATTGAAATTATGAATCTAAACGGTTACAAAGTATATCTTTATCTTTAAAGTTCTGACTGATAATGAGCTGCCAACCATTTATTAATTTGTATTGTGTAATGAGGTATTTGTTTATATAAATGTGTCAAAAAATACCCACTGAGTGAAATATTATTAAAAATCAAATATAAGTAAAGTTTATAGTCACGTGGCCGTCGATCCATTCGTGATGAAGCTGGCTTCGATCCTGTTTGGAGCTGCTACACCTCCTGTCTCTGCCGGTCAGCCGATGCCTCATGTTGTACCTTCCATCAATTAAAGCTGTGGAATCTCGAAAATGTTGTCCTGTTTCGTCCCGTCGTCTCTGGTCTACTGCTCGGCTGAATCTTGTCGAGATGACTGCGACGTGATTCACAATAACGGTGTCGCTCAGGACGAAAATGATGCCCGTAGGGCGTGATTAACTTCAGATTGGTTTTTCCAGAAATGATGTGTATAAATAAATGCTGTCGCTTGTGTACTCAGATATGAGAAATCTGTGCCGTGGGGACCAAAAATGATGCGTTTTTTGGGCCCGAAAATGTGAAATCCTGCCTGGTTGGACCAAAAATGATGTCGTTTTTGGCCTGAAAATATGAAATCTGGTCCGGTGGGACCAAAAATGATGCGGTTTTGGCCCGCAAATATGAAATCCTGCCCGGATGGACCAAAAATGTTGCGGTTTGGAAGCTCTTGAATAATCGTGAGTTATTCCAAAGACGCTAATGAGGAAGGCTGGATTGTTTGTTAGAAAGAAGTGGACTGTATTAAAGATGTTGAACATTCGTTTATTGAAAAAATCTGATTGTTATTACGATCGACACGTGCGGATGCATTTGAGGCAATAACGCCCGAAATTAATTTTGAATGAAATCGTGGTCCATTGTAAATGGACGCAGGTAGTTGAATGAAATGAAATATTATAAATGCATGCTAAAAAATAGCCAGAAGCCGCGGCTGTAAGAGAAGTGTTTTACGAGAGTTGCGCTCGGAGTCGTGTTATAAACTGAACTAAACTTGCTTGCAGCTGGCGGTGATTGCCAGCTGCGGAGTTTGATAAACGCGTGACGTCATCCGTGCGTGCCGTGTAACGGTAGCAGACCGCTTACAGCTGATAAACCAGTACAAAGTTTAAACAATGTTAAAAGGCGAGGCGTGCTGTGGTATGAGTCTGTTCGATTTCTCGGTGTTGGGATCTCGTACGGAGAAGTTGTAAAGGTATCTCGCCTTCTACCCTTTATAATTACCTATAATACACTCATCAAAAAATACTCACCGCTGCCAGAATTTTACTTACCGTCATGGTCCCCGTAAAACTTACCTTTAAAAATTACCCAAGGTCGCCACGATATTTTCTGGTTTAATATCGAAACCATTCTACACACTTGCCCTTATAAAAATCCCGCTATCTGACTATAATACAACTCAGAAAAATCCCAAAGAACGTTAGACGAGGTTTTCAGCACAGAAAACTAGGAAATGGTTATGGCGTAATGACTTACTCAACACATACTTTATATTAAATAAAATCTGAATTTATTTTAAGGTGAAATTTTATGAATTAATAAAATAAACATTTCTTAATCAACTAGCTTCTAACAAACTACTATGAACCAGTACTAAATTTTTTCCTTTAGAGATCTCGTTTGAAATTTAACACTTTATACATAACAAAGGAAATTACTAAAAATGGTGTTTGATTTTATTCAATTGATTATGTTCTTAAGTTTGCTACTCATCTGGTCAATGCAATCCACAATTTCCGCCACCACGTGTTACGCACTTTTTGTTTGTAGAACACTCCGAAAACTGATTTTATACTGTTTAACTTGGATTATTTTCTCAATCACAAATGTTAAGGCTGTTTCACAAATGACAGCACTATTCTTTTCAATCGGTCAGCTTACATTGTTCGCAAGCACATTTTTTTGGCAAACTGCGCGTTAACACTTTACTTGATAGGCCGATTAGATTATTTTCGGCCTATCTTGCGCCCGAGGCCACTGTTTAATTTTACATTACAACTTTACTGTCTGATGCTGGCTGTCTGTTGTTCACTCTCTACTGACACACTGCAGACTGGGTTTCACACACAAGCCTGCTGCTATGTGATTGTGCAATGCGTCTGGCAGTTGTTTTGGCTGGCTGTGTATGTTGCATTGCTGTACTGGAGGCTCCTTACAGGTGAAAGTCTGGCAATTTGGAAAATGCTTAAAATGATGATTTGAATTAATATGAAATTAAACTGGGGTGGCTCACAAATCCGTACCGTCACTCTTCGAATTACTTTACAAAAGTATAATTATATTTATCTCTTACCTTCGGGTTTTTTATTCCAAGGGTCGTTCAGACGAAACTGCTGCAAAAAGGATTATTTGGATTTTATATAGGCAAAGATCAAATACACCGTTTGTGCTAAAACAAATTGCCTCTGATTTATTATTCAAAATAATTACTTCGTCTCTCTTTCATGACATTGAGAGCAAATACTTGTAGAAGGAGCAACAATTTGTGAAATCAAACATAGTAATAAAATATTTCTTAATTAACTAGCTTATGACAACTATGGTATACCCCAACTATTTACTATTTGCCATGAACCAATACGTGCTTTAGCTACACACTCACACACATTCGTTCTTTGATTTTATCGTTCTATTAAACCCCACTTTGAGATCTCTGATGTACATTTTAGATTTACAATTTATTTATGTTGACTTATACTCTGTGGAAACGGGTAAAATAATCTTGGTTAAAACTCAGTTAATACTTAACGTCAGAAGAACTCCGCTGTTTTGCACCTCTGCTGTGAATGCACTGTTTAACACACCATGATTTAGTTTTTCACTTGTTAACCGCGGTACTGTTATTGCTTATTTCAAATTAAGTTGATGCGCCACTATTACTTTAGTTCACTTTAAAATAGCATTTAGTGTTGTTTTGTCGTTCTATTTAAATTTTCGAACACTTAGCTCGCTTAGGCTGGCCGCGCATTATACAGTTTTTTATATTAGTTTTAGTATTTTCAAAGATAGGCCTACTCTTAACTACGGCCTATCTTACACCCGAGGCCACTATGTAATTTTTATCTGCACTGTATGCTGCTTATTACCACTCTCTCTGATGACACACAGCAGACTGCAGACTGTGTCACAAAGCTGCTGCTATGTGATTACGCAATGCGTCTGGCAGTTGTTTTGTCTGACTGTATGTGTGTTGCATTGCTGTACTGGAGGCTCCTTACAGGTGAAAGTCTGGCAATTTGGAAAGTGCTTAAACTGATGATTTGAATTAATATGAAATTAAACTGGGGTGGCTCACAAATCCGTACCGTTACAAAGTCCAGTGATCTCGTTCAGATGAGTCCATGGTCGCTGAGCCAGGGGGGTCGTGTACCCATGTAGATTAAGAACAAGGGGGTTGTTGGCACCAGTTCCTCACCGGTCCTCTTCGGGGTTTATCGATGAGATTTCTTCTGTTGTGAACAGCAGAATTCTCATCGAGGGGGTATTGTAGCGGGTTAATTTTGGGTCATTTCATTTTTTACAGTATGGGGTATTACAATTTATTTATTTCGTTTTTGTGCCGGAGTTTTATAAAATATTGTGAAATCTTATTATGCGGCAACGTTATTTCGATTACAATAGAATTCATTATAACAGAACACGTATTGAGAAACAGTGGTGTAACAAAGTGAAACGCAGTTTGCAGTTGAGTAAGGCGGCAAAGGAATTCGCACCTCCACGAAATTCTAAGAACTTTGTATATGTGTGTTCATGCTAGCACTTAGCATAGCCGGGCGGGGCGCTGGAGTGACGCCGTGAAAAACACCAAAGTCGAGGCAAACATGGCGATGGGACGAAAAATTAGTAGCTCTAAACAACTAGCTACCGGAAACGTCGTTAAACCCCGCCTACTACTAATGACATCAGCAGAGCCGAGGCCAATATCGTCACCTGGTACACACATATACCAGCCGTATTCCCTGTATAAAAGGGTTATGCCACAACAACTGAAGCATGAACGGCGACTAAAACCCAGTGGCCGTGAATGCGCATATCCTGCCGCTCAAAGACACACACTGGGCAGTTCCACTATTGTAGCCGGCCGGCTAGGAACGAAGTAGGATCCATACAAAAGTTTTTCTATTATTTTTACTAGTAAATTTAAATATCAGTGGAAAAAAGTTTGTTACTACAATACATCCATTCGGTAGAAACCAATCGAGTGTTTTTTCGGACACCAGCATTAAAACATTTATGAAAGCGATGACTGTGCGTGAAGACCGCGTGGCCGCCGTGGGGGGAAGTTTATTCTTATAAAATGTTAAGGGATTTATAAATTGATTGGTATGTAAGCGTGAGTGAGCAATGCTGGGCTGTTTATATTTATGTTGATGTTTTGTGTAATTATGAATGATACAAGGTAAGCTATAGTTTGTAAGTTATATTATGCAAGAGTTGCACAACATCTGAGACATGTACTTAAGGAACCTTCTTAATTTTATAAAAGTTCAAAAGTAAAAGATTAAATAAGTAATTCTCTTCAAAAATGAGTTGTGTCAGTAATTTGCTTAACCTGTAAACCATGTTTGTATCTAGCGTTCATGTGATCGGACCCTGAAGCCAGACAAGCGATCGTAATGGTAGGTAAGAAATTAAATTGTTTTTTGTGTTAATAAGTGTTCCAAATAAGTAGAGGATCACAACACCATTAGACAGCACAAACATTTACAAAACGTGAGGTATAAGTAAAAACACAATAATAAAATAAATATAGTAGTGCATTAGACAACCAAAATAATTGGTATTTAGAGTAGTTTGTATGTATGAAAAGTCGGACATTCAAACACGCAAGAAAGCTGCAAAGTAATATATGATAATATGAGGTACGCTCTAACATTAAGGTTTTTGGTAAATGAACATAAGCTTTCATGGCCAGTGTTTACATAAGCACAATTTTCTGGGCTGTTACACCATGATCTAGGTTGTTCATGTTTATCACCAGATGTTTCATTCATATCGATGATGGACACCTTCTGTGGTGTGGGGACACGCATCATAACACCCGCAAACAAATAACAGTCCCGGAACGAAAGAATAAGTTTTGAACAGTCGCATGGAAACACAAATTACAACCACTTTCTAATGATGACCACACAATTTTGTATGGAGAGATCCAGGTCCTCTCCTCGACTTGGCAGTACTTTGCTTGGTTGCAGAGGGAGGCACTTGAAATATATAAGCAAGGCAACCGCAGCATGAATAAGAAAGAGGCCTATTGTTAGCGCTAATAATACTGAGTGCTGAATAATAAGAGGGATTGTTAGCACTGAATAAATACTGTATACCAGCACTGAAGCATAGTGGATACACAACCCAATCAAAAAAGGAGTGACTGGCCAAAAAATGATCTTCCAGCACCTTAAAAAAAAAAAGTAAAAATATAAGTGCCTCAACAGGGCAGAACAGGCTTTGTTTGCATTAATTCGCAGGTGGTTGTAATCTATGTTCCTGCGTGACTGTTCGTATTCGTTCGCAGGTGTTGTGATCTGTGATCTCGCGCCACTGAAGATGTCCGTCATCGGTATGGACAAAACATCTGGTGATAGACATGAACAACCTAGACTAAGCCTAACAGCCTGGAAAATTGTGATAATATAATTACGGTTTTTGTTTATTTTTATATTCCATCTTGAATACCAGTAATTTATCGTGTACACTTGTCTCTATGACTGAGAACAACTCAGAAGAATTGCTATAACATTAAAAGGAATGTAAAACTGTCGATGATGAAGACTATGAGTTTATTGGTCCTGGAAAGTATTCAGCACTGTCGAAGGCAACACAGCTTCCTGTTGTTTATTACAGTAATATTAGTGTTATTACACAAAGTCACAAGTGAGTGCTGTGACATAAGTTAGTATTATTTTCCTTGTTATGTAGTATTAAAATGACAGCGTTACGAAATTAAAATGTCATCAACAAGAATGCATTATGATGAAGTGATCAAATGTAAAATAACTGTATATCAGATGAAAATGAAAACTCTTCCACCGGTCTTCCAACACCATGTGAACAATTTTTTTAATGAATCTGGAGTTGCTGCACTTATTTGGCATCCACAGCACAGATCATCTTCAATTCTTGTACAACCACATTTAACCTCAAGTACCCATTTACAAACCATTATTTTTGAATGTGTACCATTTTTTTGTGAATTTCAATTTCACTAGCATTTTTTTAACAAAGAATTCAATTACAGCATTATGTTTGGTTTTCTCAATTTTTTAAAACATCTGAGACGTATATTTCAGAGAGCTAGTACACAATGAATAAATTGACAGATTTGGAAATTAACAGGTGTTTAGTGAAATATGAATCTTACAACAGACAACAAATTTTAATTCTACTGCTAACTAAGCTACAGGTGTCGCTCTGAGAACTTTGCAACTGGCCCTCATTAAGGCCCTAAAACAATTTTCTGAAAATTTGATAAATAGAAAGGCTGCATCTTACAATGAATTTCTCATATTTCTCTGTCATCTATACTGAAGATTTCAGCAAACCCTTAAAAACCCTCTGCAACTTTACTCAATTAAGTGGTGTCATGATCCATGATTCATGGCACCACTGACTGGCTGAATCTTATCATGATTAACAGAATAAACCTTCCTCCATTAATTCACTACTGAAAGAGGCCTTGAGTTGTAAAACGTGTTTGATCCATTATAAGTAATTTTAAGACAATAATGAAAACACGTTACAAAACATGTTTTAAAAATGTTTGACTGTTCAGACTTTTAAACATCCGTTTGTTACTCAGTGACATACAAAAAATATTGAGGGAAAATGTCCATAACAAAATTTGAATTAAATGATACATTTTGAATAAAGGACATTTTGGTTTCAAATGATTGGACTAACACTGGCTTCAGATACATGCAGATAGAGGCTGTCGATTTGACAAGTTATGGTGCCAACGATGAAGTACTGAAAGTTGCTATCTTCAAACTTTTATTATTAAAATACAAAATAAACCAAAAATGGAAATTAAAGTTGAAACTTATTTTGGTGATAGAAAATGAAAAAAATAGTTACATGTTTTAACAATATAGGCCTTAACACCTTTGAAAAACATTAGTTCTTTATAATCATTTGTACCTCACAAAAGCGGTTTAATGCTACTATCACTCATTAATTGTCAAAACTTCTCGTGTGTGACAGCTTACAGGTCAATTGTTCATAATGTATGGTATACTTGTCATCTCTAGGATTCCTCTCTCACTTTGGTAATTCATCTGTACAAGGTGAATTCTACACATTCATTGTTCACAATCTCACAAAATGGCAAAAGTTATAGATAAAACTTTGAACACAGCTACACACATTCTGATTTAGTTTTAAATGAGAATTTTATTGTTACTTCTATTCAAAGAACTACTGGGGATCTTGATTGCTATGAATTATTCTGAAATATGTAGTTCAGTTTAAACAAAATAAAAAAAAAAAAACACAATCCTGTTTAATTAATAAATTTCATTATGACTGAACATTTAGTAGACAGGGCAAGTCTTGCAGCAACTTGGTCAGTGGGTAAGTCAAGTTTTGCTGAAAGTCATTGGAATTATATACAGAAATATATCCTGAATCCGAAACCAATGTTAACTAGCTTTTCTTAATTTTTGGATAATACAAGTTTTCCAACTAAACATCTCATATTAAAAGTTATATTAACAATTAATTATAATAATATATATAATACTTTCACTTATGAACTTACTGTTGTCACTTCCCAAACGTTTCAAGATGTTGTTTCTCTTCTTCAGTGGGTTGAGTACTAACTGTCGATTACAGAATAACCGTTACAGAATGGAGTGTGTGGTGGGGGTTGATGGTGGGAAGGGATTGGCGCTGAGGTTCGAATTATGTGTGTGGATCAGTGTGTCAAATAGTGTATGTGATTTGTAATGTATCTGTTCATTTAATATGTTGTTTGGTTGTAGTGTGTGATATCTGTATATTTCAAATTGTTCAGCTGTGTTTAGTTTTCTACTTTTTGGTAAGTAGTGTAATATTTCCATGTTGTGTTCTATGTTTGTGTAGCTGTGGTTTTCGTTTAAATATTACACTACTTACCAAAAAGTAGAAAACTAAACACAGCTGAACAATTTGAAATATACCGATATCACACACTACAACCAAACAACATATTAAATGAACAGATACATTACAAATCACATACACTATTTGACACACTGATCCACACACATAATTCGAACCTCAGCGCCAATCCCTTCCCACCATCAACCCCCACCACACACTCCATTCCGTAACGGTTATTCTGTAATCGACAGTTAGTACTCAACCCACTGAAGAAGAGAAACAACATCTTGAAACGTTTGGGAAGTGACAACAGTAAGTTCATAAGTGAAAGTATTATATATATTATTAAATTAATAAGTGAACGAAGAGGATGCAACAACAAGATAATTAATTTAATTAGCAGTCTTGGTAGTGACATCATTAGATTAGTATCATTCTCCCCCTTCCTGAGGGATTCTGATTGCCTGAGGGAAAATACAGTTTCTCGAAAATTATAGCTTAGCCCAACACAACATACAAAAACAAGCACCTTGTTTCTACATAACTTCTAACAATAATATGTTTTAATATCTACTGACTACCTAAAGAAACAAAATCACACTACTGATTGCCTAGAGAAAAACCAAACAAACAAAACAAAAACAACAAAAGTAATTTACATAGCCTTACATTTATTGCTGGTAACTGTAAAACAAATTTAAATAAAGTTCTTCCTTTATTTTGGTAACACTGGATTCTTGAGTGACACTGTCAATCTGTAAGTAAGACATAAACTCATAACAAACAATACTGCAATAATTAATGTTAACAATGAACACTCAACAATATAAAGTACCATTCCTTCATTGTTTTTCAGTATCAACTCACTTAAATTCTATAAAATTATCATAAAATGAAGTGAAACCTTCAGTTGGGTAAAATAAAGTTTTCATTTATCATTTACCTATCTGTTACACATTTCAAAGTAAATGTCTCATCATCATTGCACCCAGGAAAGTCACAGAAAACACACAATTTTCTGAAATTGTGACTGTATGTATTTCACAAAGTGCACTTATAACTGTATACTACCACTTAGTATAATCATGGCAACACTTTCACATATACTGTAACGCGACGAAATGGAAGACCCAAAATACGATTAAAACCAACATAACATACCCTAAATAAATTAATCTACTTAGTTATAAAATGAATAAATTACCAAATGACCACAATGGGTACAATGCAATGTAGGAAAAATAAACTGTATGTTAAATTAGTAAGAAATAACTAAATATATTATTAATGATTATATGTGATCAGGACAATCAATTATGAAGTGCAAAGATAATGGTGAGATAATAGTCACTAAATATACAGATAGGACTGTGAGTATTAGTGGCAGTGTATAGTGAACAGAATACAATCACAACAAATCAAAAACAATGTGTGATTACATAAAAGAGAAAAAAATGTAGAGTGTGAAGGGACTGGTATTCAATATACCTTAGGAGTAACCATTCATTTAAAGGTTTTAAAATGTAAAGAACTAAAAAGTAACATTAGTAGTAGTTTAAGTCAATTGTTTAATATTCATAAAATATTCTTAAGTTTTAATATTTTTGGATTTTTTAATATTTGTTAATTAAAGGGAAAATGCTATCATTTGTTTCATTACAAATAATATGTCCAAACTTGTTTATAGCAATAAGAAGTTATTAAACAAAATTTATTAAACACAAAACAAATTATTATTGTTGTATAAATTATGTAACATGTTTTTATACACTAATTTGTTGTTGTTTAGTGTTAATTAGAGTTTTAGCCATAAGGACATAATATTGTTTTAATGTTTGTTTCATGTTAATGTTTGTATGTAATATCATGGAATAATTATAATTAGCCAAAATGTAAAAGGCCAACAGGCTACATAATGTTATAAATTGAAACATTATACTATTAAGAAGTATTAAGTAATAGGCCAATGTCCATAAAAATTATAGTAAATCTAAAGTAAACCACCACATTATTGTAAATTAATAAGAAATGATATAAATACCAAAATAGGCCTTAATTAAATGTTAACAACAACATTTTAATCATTTAATATAATTGTAATATAATTTGGGAAATGTCAGAACTTACCCAAACTTACAATGATCTATAAGATAGAATTTTGTAAATTTCTAAATTAACTATTAGGGCACTAACATGTATCATGTGAGATGTCAAAATGTTTGTATTTTTATTAGTAATATCATTCTGTTAACTAATTTAAGGTTTATTAAATACTAAATAGGGAGTAAGTTGGAGTAGAAAATGTAAAAATTGTAGATTTTAAATAATCAGGGTCACATGACACTTAAACCCAACGGTACTGACCAATGGGAATTTTGCTAATTTTGGTCAAGCCAGTTGAAAGAAAAAGAAAAACTCATTATTCTATTGTTAGACATGAAAGGATTCAGAACACCTCTGTGCTACTATGAGCCATAAAGTATAACAAAGAATCAAATCCGAGTGGAAGAAAAAGTATAAAATTTTATAAAAACTAAAATCTAAATGAAAGAAGGAAGAATTGAAGATAATATAAAATAAATAAATAAAAGAAGAACAAGTGAAAGTAATATTTTAGAAAGGTGAATAATAATTTCAACCATAGAACTGGGTGAGACTTAACCTTTATAATACCATATTTACAACTACACGACACCAAGATTAACAAAACTAACACTTTTCTTCAATAGAACACTAGTGAAAAGAAAACAAAATCTAATTCAAACACAGTGAACATTTTGTGTAATTTATTTTATTTGATAAAACTGTTAGTGAACACATTAATTTTGTTTAACAAGCCGCCATCTTGAAATGTTTCTTTGAACTCTGGGTAGGCCCATGATGCATTGCGTTGTCAAACTGAACTGAACAAACATCTTGTTACACTTTATTAAAATTAATTTTATTTGTATTAGACAATAAGAATTAAATCATTGTAATGTGTAGTACTTCGTTGTGGACATTTTGAACTTTAATGACAGTCTAAAGAACCCCGAACAGAGATATTATATGAAAATAATTTAGAATCACACTGAAAGCAAGGATCGATACAATCAATTAATAACTTCGACCTTAGAGTCGTTTAACTGAATTAATGAAAATAAAAATGTTAATAATTATTCCTAATTAATGTTGAATGAGTTTTATTTATAGGATAATATAAAGTTAAGGGTTATTTATTCGAGAAAAGAAGAGTGAAACAGTATTGGCGATTCGAACTCCATCGTAAATAAAGGATCAAGAAGATAACCTACAATAGGCAACTCGATACTACAATCGAATATGAAAGTAAATGTTGACAAGCCTAGTCCCGCCATACAAACCAATTTTACAATTTTTTTGCAAAAACCATCAAAACAAATAATAATTTTTATTTTAAATAAATAATTTAAATAAACAAGCGTTAAACAACCAACAAATATTAAAAGAAAACGAAACTTAATGTTACAGATCGACGCAACCAACGCGGATTTTAAAACAAACTCAAATAAAATTCAGTCAACTTAAATAAATCTAAGGATTATAGTTTTCTTTTTAAATAAATAATTCGAGAGAACGACACCATCACTCTCTTCACGTTACAATACGCGCACGTGTGTAACTTTAAAGTTGCACTCAGTGCCACAAGATTCTGTTTGAGTGGCACAATCTTGATCAAGAGTCTCCAATAATCTGAAGTCACTTTGATATGGGTATGAATACATAACCATAATGGGTACAGCTTGACATTTTCTCTGATGCATTGTAGGCTGCTGTCATTAGTATTGCATATCCTGTCTATTGTATTTGTGGTCTGGTCTACGGACTACCAATTTGCCAGGCTATGCTACAGGTAATTCCATTATTCAACTTATTTAAAACAGGCTGTCTCTGTTCCACTTCCACTCTGTTCTTATTTACTTGAACCACTTCCATAAAAAGTAACAACGGTGATATATTCACTTACCAGGATTTCAACTGTTCCTGTCTTTCCTATTGGACAGTATTTTAAGAAACTTATTACTAAATACAAACTTATCTCTCTCACAGAGCACTCCGGACTCTCACCCCCCTCCTCCAAAACATGAAAGATGTATACACATGCGGTAGTTAGTTCACCTGAGTCTTGCTTACAGCAAACACACGTCCAGTGTACAAGTATTTGTAATTCACTCATCCATTGATTCTGCTTTCAGTAAAATATGAAATGACTTTATGTGCAGGGTGGAGTATTAATTATTAAACTGGTTGTTGTGCATTATGTTATAGGTATATATTCATTCATGACACAGATACTCACTTATCCAGATGATGTAATTATTGTAGATCTCTGCTTAAAACAGGTGTTAATATGAATGACGGTAAGACCAAAATAATGGTGTCAAGAAGTGATACGTACAACACCAGCAGCATTATGTGTCTGGTGATTACTGTTTTGAAGCAGTCTCTAAGTTTCAGTACCTTGTTTCTATTGTCAGTGAAGACCTTGATGAAAAGTAGGAAATAAGGAGAAGAATTTCAGCCGGAAACAGAGTATACTTTGCCTTGAATAAAATCTTGTAGAGTACGTTAGTAAGCCAATCGACAAAGTTCATGTTGTATAAGACCTGAATCAGACCAGTCGTAGCGTACAGCAGTGAAACATGGACTCTTTAATAGGTCGGCAGTGGAGCTGCTGGACAGATTCGAAACAAAGTTGCTTATGGAGGTTTGCCAGGCCCAAAATGTGAAAACAGGCTATGGCAGTAGAGGAAAAATAGAGAACTCTATGTAGCACATGATGATATCAGCATTACCTCCTTCATTAAGATAAAAATACTTAAGTGTCTAGGACACGTCCTGAGAATGGCAGGCAGGAGGACAGTTAAAAGCTTTACAAAGATTCTCCTGGTAGAGTATGACCTGCAGGATGGCCTAGGAGTCGGTGGCGCAACCTGATTCAGTCAATGCTCAGTGTCCTGAGTTACCTCAAGCAACAGAGAATAAACATCTTCCCTCCTCAAGAAGAGTAATATGAATAGATGACAGTGATTGAGCATGTCAAGGATACAGCTACATGTATCTGTTACACCAATTAAGGTGTATTCGTCAGTGGCAGTGACCAGGACCAGACCTCCTGCCTCAGGTCTTCTCCACAGAATATCTTAATTTTGAAGGTATGAAATCACTCTTATAATCTCTAATTAATTACCTCATTTTGCAATTTATTTACTGAATTTATTCACTCAATAACAGTTCCCTTAATTTATGAAATTTGTTTAATATATCTGCGCTGTTAACACAAAGATTAAAAGCCAAAAAACAATATACAGTAAAACCTCTCTAGTCCGACCCCCGGCTGGTCCGACGCTCCGGTTGGTCCGACCACGGCTCAGGCACTGACTTGTTGATGACTCACCAACTTGTTTACATACTTGTCAGTTGTTTTGCTGCCTCAGTGAGCCGGCATCTAGTGTCTAGTGCGTGCTAATTACTCGTCCTGTGTGAATTGGTGTACGTAGTAATTGGTGACAGCTTTAGTGTTAACAAATACTTTTTTATACTTTTAATACTGTGTGTGCATACTGTTGTAGTTTTTGCATTATGTCAGGAGCAAAACGTAAACACGTAAATGTAAACAGCAGAAATGATTATTTGGGTTTGAATGACGAATACATTCGCATTCTCTGTAATTCACAGATGTCCTGAGTTGTAGGGGATTAAGTAAATCGTCTAGACTAACTGACGCCAGACACAAACACAGACTGATATTTCATAATAAAATTGTAAGCATGTGGGTTAAAAGAGGTTCCCCAAAGGGTGAACACTGGTTGAGTTAACATTTCTTTCAATTGTTAAAAATTATTTACTTCCCTGATCTGTCCCGTTACACATTTATTGTACATAACCAATCATACAGCCTGGTAGCCTACTGTATAAGTTTTATTTTATTTTATACTGTCTCATTTAATGAAATAATGAACATTTTGTATTCTTCTGACAATCCGACCTTTTTTGCATTCCGACCATACCCCCAGTCACACAGGTGACGGATTAGCGAGGTTCTACTGTAGTTAAACATGGTAAAATAACTATTTCCAAAGTAACAGTATGGGTAGATATTTCTGTACACACAATACAGTTCGTTTTGAAAGATTATTTCAATTTTCATTCTGGCAATTTGCCAATCACCCTTTTCCTGAGGGTGATTATAGACATTACAGCACTTGTTCCAATATGCCCATAGTATAATCATTTTCTAGAACCATGGATTTATTTCAGATCTGTACTCAATAAATTATTGATCAAAAATTGGCTGACTGTGTGTGCACGCTTCCTTCTGACACACGTTGGCTCATATTTCCATATGTACCTTCTTCAGTTTCCGTTGTTCCTTCCTACGTAGATAATTAGGATCATCAATAAAAATGGCATTACATGCATATTATATGTATTCCTTGCCTTTCTGCTTAATATAAATAGATAAACAGTTTTCATGCACACAGGAAACATATTAGTAGCACAAATATCAATGTTAGAACTGACAATAAGAGACATTTCTTACTTACAGTATAGTTTATACTTTCTAATGGTTCAGCAGGGCTTTGTTCCTGAAGTAATCGCTCTTCAATTGAATCTAACATAGGAGTCAGAAAATGTTCTGGCACTATATCAAATAAACTAAAACAAGAAGAGAAAAAACTGAAATCAGATATACTAATTAAACTTAACAAATATTTTTATAAACAGTACTCTTGTTAGTGGTTACTTAGAACATTTATTAAAATATTTTTGGCAAATCAGGTATTGTACTGTTCACATTTGACAAACATTGCAGTTAGTACACCACTAACAAATCACTACTGAACAATAGCCCATCACTGTCTTATACAACTTACTTCTCACTTCCCCATCCTCACTCCCTTGTGTACACCTCCTAAACCATTACTAACATTACACACATCATCAAACTTACGAGGTGTGGACAAAAAGTATCAGGATTGGTATGGTCAATGTCAAGTCAGCTGACTTGGCTCCAAAAAGCAACACATATTTTTTACTTTCCAGTATACGAAATACTCAGTATACATTTTATAATAACAGATGATCTGGTCTGTTTACAAATGCCCGTATAGATCAGAGAATTTGTATCAGATTTTATCAAAAAGTTAATGAAACGTGTAAAGATAGATTTGAAAAGTTATAAAAAGTTTATGGTGAAAAGATTGTATGAGTCATACACAGGTTTATTTAGTGGTTTAAGCATTTTAAAAATGGGCCTGAAAATGTTGAGAGTGACGAGCATTCAGGAAGGCTTTCACCCAGCAAGACTAACAGCAATGCTGCATGTTCTTGTGCATGCTGCTGTGTAAGAAAACCACTGAATCACCATTCGTGAGCTAGCAGATAATTTAAACATTGGTTTTTGGATCAGTTCTGTCCTTTCTTACTGATGAGGTGGGAAAAAGTCATTGCGGTTCTGCAAAGTTTGTACCAAAAGTGCTCACAGCTTACCAAAAAGATGCCTACGTGCCATGTGCTCAAGACCTGCTTGAATGTGCTACAAATGTTGAGAACTTCATTAAAATTATGGTAACTGGTGATGAATCATAGGTTTATGGATACGATCCATAAACTAAGGCCCAATCTTCAGTGTGGAAGACGCCAAGTTCTCCAAGACCAAAAAAGGCAAAACAGAGCTGAACCAAAGTCAAGCCCATGCTCACAGTTTTCTTTGATCACAAGTGGATTGTTCGTCATGAATATACTCGATCAAGCCAAACAGTAAACCAAGATTACTAAATTTCTGTTTTGAGGTGGTTGAGGGATGCAATTCAACGAAAAAGCCCACAATCGCATCAGAGTGTTGCACGGTGGCTTTAACACGACAATACACCTGCCTACATGTCACATACTGTTCAGCATTTTCTTCTAAACACAATATTCCACAACTTCAGCATCCTCCATATTTGCCCTGACTTTTTTCTTTCCGAAGATTACAAAAAAAAATCAACTGAAGGGAGATCATTTCAAGACATAGAAGAGATAAAACAAAATGCAACGAGAGAATTTAAGCTCTTACAGAAGATGACTTTAAGACATGCTCTGAGTAGTTGGATCAGTGTTGGAAGAAGTGTGTGGCTGTGGAAGGGGACTATTTTGAAGGAGACAAATTTACAAATATGTAATTCTTGTATATTTTTGTAAATAAAATCAATCCTGATACTTTTTGATCACATCTTGTATATACCATGTTATTAATTTTATAATAATTATATAACACATTTCTTCACTGTCAACAAATGTTTTCATATTCTCAACTTTCTATCCCTTAATGTATTTTCTACTTTTAGTACCTCATACTAATCAATTACGTTTACTGAAAACCTGTGCTTCTTACCCACAAAAAGTCATGCTTATAATGTAGAAGTGGTTCTATCACAGTTCCCTACTTTATGCTCCTGATGATATTCTACCACTGTCCTCATTTCTCCACTATACACCATCACATTCATGATCTTCACACTTTTTCCTACAATTCTACTTTTTCGTGTTCCCTATACAAGCGGTTGTCCAGTAGTTTTCTGTTAATAGTGTAACAACTAAAATGCACTGTCAAAAATTAACAGTATATTATAGTACAGGAAAGATGTTTTCATAAGAATCGGTAATTAATTTACTCCACTGGTTTCCGACTATTATATACTAAAGTACAATGAACATTATCCACAGCAACACATATGTGACTTCAAAAGTTCGATATTTAGTAATCACCAGGGCCCAGATTTCATGTTCTAAAAACATTTTAAAAATACCTGAAAATTATTAAAACTATAAAATACATACATATTGTAACGACTGGATGGACGTCCGCCTTGTTTAAGCCCCACATTGGGCGCCAATCTGTAACGACTAGATTCTTACGTACTCTGTAAAAATGTGTGTAAGTTGTGTGTTCCCCTCACACTGTCGTCGTCATGGGTTGTTTATTGATTTTGCTCTTATTTTCTTTATTATATTATTTCTTAAATAATCTCTACCTTCTACCCATGGTAACACTAACTGTTTACCTTCCATGGGATTCCCTCTTTTGAATACTATTGTATCCCTCTCTTACAATTAAACTTAATGTTATTAATAACAAGATTCTTTTTAAATAATAATGTTCACCATTAATCTTCAGTGTTCATCACAGATTATTAAGTGTTTATACCTAATACTATTATTAACCAAATTCTTATTTACTAATGATGTTCACCATTAAACCATTTAGTGTTTATCACTGATTTATTAAGTGTTTATACCTATCAATAGGGTTTCTCATTATTTTGGGGCTTTACACTATCGCTTTTGCACTTCTTAAATTTTATTTTAAGTGTTATTAGTAGGTAATCCCTAACATTACATTCTCTTTGTCACTTAGTTATCTTTACTTTCTCACTATCTCTCTCTTTACAAATGTTATTTGTACTATTAATAAGTTCATGTCTTTATAGAGTTCTTTATTACATTTACACTCTAATTCTTTGGTTAGTGTACTTTTATTTTTCACATTACTTTATTGGGTTTTATCAATTATCATTTATCTTTATCATTTAATCGATTACAATAATTATCTTTTACATTTGTTAGTTATTGGTTTCGTTTCCATTATTATATTTGAGTGTACCATTTCTCCTTCTTTTATTCTATATTATTTGTTTGTGACTCTTTTTATTTGATTTCATTTTATTTCCTTTATACTTGTTTTGTTTCATTTTCATTTTCCTTCTTCTTCACTTTCATCTTATTTCGTTTTAATTTCATTTTATTTTGGTTTTCCCCTTCTCATTTGGTTTCATTTTATTTGGTTGTATTGAGTCAATCTCTTCATTCAATCACTTTATCATTTGGTCTCGGTTTTCCCCTTCTCCTTTGGTTTCCTTTTATTTGGTCAATCACTTGGGTTAGGTCATGTCGTCGTTTGTCGCGTCATTGTCATTTTATATTCATTAGTTTAAACATTTTGTATAGTTTATTCATCATTTTTATCCCTGGTATTGGGGTGGCTTATTTGTGTTGTAACATAATGCCTCTCCTTCAAAATTGATCATTTTGGTAAAACACTAGCATAGTTTTTTTATGAAATTATCAGTTATATATAATTTTTTCTTTTTCTTCTTGTTTATTTCTTCCTTCTTGTTTCTCTTCTTAATTGATTCACTCCATTTTATTTAGATCTGTTTTTACTTATTTCCATTAGTGCGTTCTCCCTTTTATATAATTTTTCCCTAACTTTTTAGTAGCTGGTTTCTTCCATTACTACCTTTTTTTCTGAGACCAGAGGAACATCATCTCTGCTCAGTTAATTTGATAGCTGGACCTATTCTCAGTCAATCTTAAATACCTTTTTTGTCATCTTGTGACTTACATTATTAATAATATTTTTTGGGATTGTCCACTTCATGGTTTTTTAGATCATTTTTAACCTTTTACTCATTCTTCCTTCCGCTGTACCTTTGCTATATTCTGTTATCTACTCATACAGTTGGTTGTTTTTTATTTATTTAGTTGTTAACTTCATTATTTCTAACTTATCATTAGTTTGTTTTTCTTTTCTTCTTGTGATCATTTTAATTATCTTAGACATCTTTTTTCTTTTTCTTGGTCGATTACCATTATTTTGCTTTAGCCATTTGCTATATATTTGCTTTATACAATTTTTTTTCTTATACCAGTTCACTTTTTTTTCTTTGAATACTCTATATTCTTTATAATTTTAGGTATTTGTCTTAGCAGTTCTTGCTTGATTTTATTTTTGTTTATTTCGTTTTGTCTCAAATATTCTTCTAAATAATTTTTGTAAGTTTGTTGTTCTTACTTTATAGGAATGTTTTGTAACTTTTTCCTTCATTTTACGCATATATTTTTTTTTCTTTTATTTTACTTTATGTTATTTAAATATTATTGTAAGGAGATCTTACTTTGTAGGAATTTCTGTAACTTATTCATTTATTTTATATTTTATATTATACCTCATATGTCATCTAAATATTATTGTAAGCTGATCTTACATCTTTTGAATTTAGTAATTCTTTGTTTCTTTTCTTACTTGTTTGGTTTGCATGGTCGGTAATTGGTAAATTAAACACATCAATTAGTCCATGCTTCATCATCTCCAATTCTTCGCTTGTTTTTATTAGTTTCTTTTTATATATTTTTCCTATTTCCTTCGTTTTCTTAATCTTCTTAATTATTCGATTCTTCTTTACTCTTCTACGGTTGGTTTTTATGAGCTTAATTTTCTCATTGATTTTGTTATCTTTATTCCCAGGTAACAATACACTTTTGTCTCCTTTATTTTTTATTTCTTCATTGATACCGTCAGAAGTGTTGTCTAGTGTATCATTCGATTGCGTGAAACCACTATCTAATGTTTCATGAAGTTGATCTGCTTGGTAATTTGTTTCTTCCCATTTCTTATTCATCCCCGTTTTTGTCTGCTTGACTTCTACACGATGCCCTATTAGTATGTATCTTAATTCTTCCTTCAGTTCTTCATTACTTGTTTGGATGTCCTCCTTCAATTGCTGTTGTAGGGCTTCTTGATTCTGCCGCAAAGTATCACTGTGTTCCTCCATTTTCTCTTTTATCTGCTGCTTCAAAGTTTCATTATTTCCTTCAATTTTGTTCTTCAGTGTCTCAATATCTTCTCTTAATTGTTTCTTTAAGTTTTCACTGTTTTGGTCCTGTTTCTTAAAGTTTTCATCAGTCCTCTCCTGGTTTTTGTTTAATTGTTCCATCATCATCGTCATCATGTTCTCCATCCTCTCCCCTTCGGTTGGTGTAGCTTTGTCTGGTTGGTCGCCGACTGTTACTTCTACTTCCGGTTCTGGTTGTTCCTCTTGGGCATCCTCTTCGATCATTTCTTCAATCATTTCCATTTCTTCTTCGTCGGTACCTTCAGTTCCCTGCTTAGCTTTATACCTTGTAATCATGGAATGTCTCATTTTTTTCCGTAATCGCCGCTAATCTTCAATTCTAGCCCCACGTTGGGTGCCAATCTGTAACGACTGGATGGACGTCCGCCTTGTTTAAGCCCCACTTTGGGCGCCAATCTGTAACGACTAGATTCTTACGTATTCTGTAAAAATGTGTGCAAGTTGTGTGTTCGCCTCACACTGTCGTCGTCACTTATATGTTGCGCTAACGATGTCCATAGCGATTCTTCACTTACCAGTACAACACGAGTGGAAACCTTACCTGTTTCTTAGTTAGGTGTTCATAAATCCCGGATGGCGCCAAATTGTTTAATTAAAACAATTAAATTCACAAATAGTATAGTTGAGCGCGCTTCGCTATGACGGTCTGCAGTATTCAAATTTTACTCCCGCCTTCGTTCGACCTTCTTAATCGAGCAGTTAGTTCGCAGAGTTTGCGACGTGAGCGCTTACCGTAATTTTCGCTCTGCTAAATAATACACAATTTATAATATACCTTCCTATGGAATAAAAAACAGTGGTTACACTCTGTACTAGTTTATTTATTGATGACTGGTAATTACTCAGCTTGACAAAAAAATATATTTGGTTATTCAACAAATTTGCACCGACAATTATTATGAGACAAATATCTCAAGGTAGGCGAAAATCGATTTTGAACGAGGTTAGTTAATTCGACATGGCGCCTAAAAAACAATGTTTACTTTTTACAATTTGTCTTTCAATAAATCTGGGTTCTTGTGATTACGAAAAAGATATTAATAATGATTACAATAAAGTACACTACCTTACATTATTTGTACTTAAATAATATGTGTAATTATAATTTGTTCCTGAAGTGTGGTAAAGTGTGTTTTAAAAGTTCGTAATTTTCAAACAGGTTATTTTTCCAGTTAACAAAACTTCAGTGTTTTATTTTTTTAATTAATCTTTGAAAGAAATAATATTCAGTTTATAGTGAGAGTTCAGATTACTGTGAGAAAAATTTAAAGTGAATTTATTTCAGAAATTCGGGTAATTTAATAATACTTATCAAATCGGTCGACTTGTTGTGAACAGTCATTCAGTTGAAATGGAATGGGGCTTCAATAGTGGTCAATTTTCAATGATCTCGGGGCTTAAGTACTTCTGGCATCTTTTTCATGTTAATTGTAGAAATTTATTCATTTAAAATTTATTTAAATTGGTACTTGGCATCAGTTAAATGTTCTCGTCTTTCGTCTGCTTCTTACGTGTTCATCTTTTTGAATTTTGATTACTTTTTATACATTTTTGATTAAAATTTTGGTCATTCACGGCCTGGCATCTATTCTGGAAGAGCGTCACTTATTGAATACTAAGATTTAACGGAAAAATCGTAACCAACGTTCGTTGTCATGGTTACTAATGAATTTTGATTGGCTTGGCTTGACATAAGTCCATTGTTATTATATTTGAATTTTTATTGAAAATCACTGTATATCTTCTGATTGCTTTTATTCTTCCGTCTTCCTTCCTATGTATTAAATATTATCACTACTGTTCATATTTCCTTTCAAAGATTATTTTGACATCCCATAAGGTTGGGTTCTCTTATGTATTAAAATCTGACAGTTATGTTGATATTTGTTAATTACATTTCTTTCTTATTTTAAGTCCTTAATATAACATTTATCTTTTAATATGATTCACAAATTATCCTTGACTAGTTATTTGCCTTGGATTTACTAATTTCCTTGTTGATTTTTTACAATTTGTAGTTATTTGTTTTTTACAGTAAGGCATTTCATAGGCCTAAGTAGCAATTGATTATATTTACTTATTTTATACAAATTACCTTTTAATTTATCCTCATACATGTTTTGTTTTGATATTATTAATGATTTGTTTAATTATTGATGTGTTTTGGTTCTGTTTTTACAATAATTGTATGTTACCATTAGTTTCTATATTATTGTTTGTTAATTATTTCCTAACTGATTTTCCAGTGTTATTAGATCTGTATTCTTTCTATTTACTTATTTTGCCATTGTTAACAACTAGGCTATTACTTACTATTCTCTATTATATAAAACATAACATCTAGGCCTATGGTCTGTATAATTCCTTCAGCCATATCCTATTCATAGATTTAAACTAACAATTCTTCAACAGCTATTAAGCAATGTTTGTTAACCATTTGTTTCATTTTTACTTATATTTAGGTGATAAAACATCATCACATTGTATAAATCTACTTAATTCTATCCCTTAGAACATCGGTTGTTTATTGTTTTTGCTCTTATTTTCTTTATTATATTATTTCTTAAATAATCTCTCCCTTCTATCCATGGTAACACTAACTGTTTACCTTCCATGGGATTCCCCCTTTTGAATACTATTGTATCCCTCTCTTACAATTAAACTTAATGTTATTAATAACAAGATTCTTTTTAAATAATAATGTTCACCATTAATCTTCAGTGTTCATCACAGATTATTAAGTGTTTATACCTAATACTATTATTAACCAAATTCTTATTTACTAATGATGTTCACCATTAAACCATTTAGCGTTTATCACTGATTTATTAAGTGTTTATACCTATCAATAGGGTTTCTCATTATTTTGGGGCTTTACACTATCGCTTTTGCACTTCTTAAATTTTATTTTAAGTGTTATTAGTAGGTAATCCCTAACACTACATTCTCTTTGTCACTTAGTTATCTTTACTTTCTCACTATCTCTCTCTTTACAAATGTTATTTGTACTATTAATAAGTTCATGTCTTTATAGAGTTCTTTATTACATTTACACTCTAATTCTTTGGTTAGTGTACTTTTATTTTTAACATTACTTTATTGGGTTTTATCAATTATCATTTATCTTTATCATTTAATCGATTACAATAATTATCTTTTACATTTGTTAGTTATTGGTTTCGTTTCCATTATTATATTTGAGTGTACCATTTCTCCTTCTTTTATTCTATATTATTTGTTTGCGACTCTTTTTATTTGATTTCATTTTATTTCCTTTATACTTGTTTTGTTTCATTTTCATTTTCCTTCTTCTTCACTTTCATCTTATTTCGTTTTAATTTCATTTTATTTTGGTTTTCCCCTTCTCATTTGGTTTCATTTTATTTGGTTGTATTGAGTCAATCACTTCATTCAATCACTTTATCATTTGGTCTCGGTTTTCCCCTTCTCCTTTGGTTTCCTTTTATTTGGTCAATCACTTGGGTTAGGTCATGTCGTCGTTTGTCGCGTCATTGTCAATTTATATTCATTACTTTAAACATTTTGTATAGTTTATTCATCATTTTTATCCCTGGTATTGGGGTGGCTTATTTGTGTTGTAACATAATGCCTCTCCTTCAAAATTGATCATTTTGGTAAAACACTAGCATAGTTTTTTTATGAAATTATCAGTTATATATAATTTTTTCTTTTTCTTCTTGTTTATTTCTTCCTTCTTGTTTCTCTTCTTACTTGATTCACTCCATTTTATTTAGATCTGTTTTTACTTATTTCCATTAGTGTGTTCTCCCTTTTATATAATTTTTTCCCTAACTTTTTAGTAGCTGGTTTCTTCCATTACTACCTTTTTTTCTGAGACCAGAGGAACATCATCTCTGCTCAGTTAATTTGATTGCTGGACCTATTCTCAGTCAATCTTAAATACCTTTTTTGTCATCTTGTGACTTACATTATTAATAATATTTTTTGGGATTGTCCACTTCATGGTTTTTTAGATCATTTTTAACCTTTTACTCATTCTTCCTTCCGCTGTACCTTTGCTATATCTGTTATCTACTCATACAGTAGGTTGTTTTTTATTTATTTAGTTGTTAACTTCATTACTTCTAACTTATCACTAGTTTGTTTTTCTTTTCTTCTTGTGATCATTTTAATTATCTTAGACATCTTTTTTCTTTTTCTTGGTTGATTACCATTATTTTGCTTTAGCCATTTGCTGTATATTTGCTTTATACAATTTTTTTTCTTATACCAGTTCACTTCTTTTTCTTTGAATACTCTATATTCTTTATAATTTTAGGTATTTGTCTTAGCAGTTCTTGCTTGATTTTATTTTTGTTTATTTCGTTTTGTCTCAAATATTCTTCTAAATAATTTTTGTAAGTTTGTTGTTCTTACTTTATAGGAATGTTTTGTAACTTATTCCTTCATTTTACGCATATATTTTTTTTCTTTTATTTTACTTTATGGTATTTAAATATTATCTTGTTGTTGCATCCTCTTCGTTCACTTATTAATTTAATAATATATATAATACTTTCACTTATGAACTTACTGTTGTCACTTCCCAAACGTTTCAAGATGTTGTTTCTCTTCTTCAGTGGGTTGAGTACTAACTGTCGATTACAGAATAACCATTACGGAATGGAGTGTGTGGTGGGGGTTGATGGTGGGAAGGGATTGGTGCTGAGGTTCGAATTATGTGTATGGATCAGTGTGTCAAATAGTGTATATCAATAGTACACACATACATTCGAACAATCCACACATACACATACGTGTTGTCTAGTGTATCATTCGATTGTGTGAAACCACTATCTAATGTTTCATGAAGTTGATCTGCTTGGTAATTTGTTTCTTCCCATATCTTATTCATCCCCGTTTTTGTCTGCTTGACTTCTACACGATGCCCTATTAGTATGTATCTTAATTCTTCCTTCAGTTCTTCATTACTTTTTTGGATGTCCTCCTTCAATTGCTGTTGTAGGGCTTCTTGATTCTGCCGCAAAGTATCACTGTGTTCCTCCATTTTCTCGTTTATCTGCTGCTTCAAGGTTTCATTATTTCCTTCAATTTTGTTCTTCAGTGTCTCGTTATCTTCTCTTAATTGTTTCTTTAAGTTTTCACTGTTTTGGTCCTGTTTCTTAAAGTTTTCATCAGTCCTCTACTGGTTTTTGTTTAATTGTTCCATCATCATCCTCATCATGTTCTCAATCCTCTCCCCTTCGGTTGGCGTAGCTTTGTCTGGTTGGTCGCCGACTGTTACTTCTACTTCTGGTTCTGGTTGTGTTGGGTTTTCTGGTTGTTCCTCTTGGGCATCCTCTTCGATCATTTCTTCAAACATTTCCATTTCTTCTTCGTCGGTACCTTCAGTTCCCTGCTTAGCTTTATACCTTGTAATCATGGAATGTCTCATTTTTTTCCGTAATCGCCGCTAATCTTCAATTCTAGCCCCACGTTGGGCGCCAATCTGTAACGACTGGATGGACGTCCGCCTTGTTTAAGCCCCACTTTGGGCGCCAATCTGTAACGACTAGATTCTTACGTATTCTGTAAAAATGTGTGTAAGTTGTGTGTTCGCCTCACACTGTCGTCGTCACTTATATGTTGCGCTAACGATGTCCATAGCGATTCTTCACTTACCAGTACAACACGAGTGGAAACCTTACCTGTTTCTTAGTTAGGTGTTCATAAATCCCGGATGGCGCCAAATTGTTCAATTAAAACAATTAAATTCACAAATAGTATAGTTGAGCGCGCTTCGCTATGACGGTCTGCAGTATTCAAATTTTACTCCCGCCTTCGTTCGACCTTCTTAATCGAGCAGTTAGTTCGCAGAGTTTGCGACGTGAGCGCTTACCGTAATTTTCGCTCTGCTAAATAATACACAATTTATAATATACCTTCCTATGGAATAAAAAACAGTGGTTACACTCTGTACTAGTTTATTTATTGATGACTGGTAATTACTCAGCTTGACAAAAAAATATATTTGGTTATTCAACAAATTTGCACCGACAATTATTATGAGACAAATATCTCAAGGTAGGCGAAAATCGATTTTGAACGAGGTTAGTTAATTCGACATGGCGCCTAAAAAACAATGTTTACTTTTTACAATTTGTCGTTCAATAAATCTGGGTTCTTGTGATTACGAAAAAGATATTAATAATGATTACAATAAAGTACACTACCTTACATTATTTGTACTTAAATAATATGTGTAATTATAATTTGTTCCTGAAGTGTGGTAAAGTGTGTTTTAAAAGTTCGTAATTTTCAAACAGGTTATTTTTCCAGTTAACAAAATTTCAGTGTTTTATTTTTTTAATTAATCTTTGAAAGAAATAATATTCAGTTTATAGTGAGAGTTCAGATTACTGTGAGAAAAATTTAAAGTGAATTTATTTCAGAAATTCGGGTAATTTAATAATACTTATCAAATCGGTCGACTTGTTGTGAACAGTCATTCAGTTGAAATGGAATGGGGCTTCAATAGTCGTCAATTTTCAATGATCTCGGGGCTTAAGTACTTCTGGCATCTTTTTCATGTTAATTGTAGAAATTTATTCATTTAAAATTTATTTAAATTGGTACTTGGCATCAGTTAAATGTTCTCGTCTTTCGTCTGCTTCTTACGTGTTCATCTTTTTGAATTTTGATTACTTTTTATACATTTTTGATTAAAATTTTGGTCATTCACGGCCTGGCATCTATTCTGGAAGAGCGTCACTTATTGAATACTAAGATTTAACGGAAAAATCGTAACCAACGTTCGTTGTCATGGTTACTAATGAATTTTGATTGGCTTGGCTTGACATAAGTCCATTGTTATTATATTTGAATTTTTATTGAAAATCACTGTATATCTTCTGATTGCTTTTATTCTTCCGTCTTCCTTCCTATGTATTAAATATTATCACTACTGTTCATATTTCCTTTCAAAGATTATTTTGACATCCCATAAGGTTGGGTTCTCTTATGTATTAAAATCTGACAGTTATGTTGATATTTGTTAATTACATTTCTTTCTTATTTTAAGTCCTTAATATAACATTTATCTTTTAATATGATTCACAAATTATCCTTGACTAGTTATTTGCCTTGGATTTACTAATTTCCTTGTTGATTTTTTACAATTTGTAGTTATTTGTTTTTTACAGTAAGGCATTTCATAGGCCTAAGTAGCAATTGATTATATTTACTTATTTTATACAAATTACCTTTTAATTTATCCTCATACATGTTTTGTTTTGATATTATTAATGATTTGTTTAATTATTGATGTGTTTTGGTTCTGTTTTTACAATAATTGTATGTTACCATTAGTTTCTATATTATTGTTTGTTAATTATTTCCTAACTGATTTTCCAGTGTTATTAGATCTGTATTCTTTCTATTTACTTATTTTGCCATTGTTAACAACTAGGCTATTACTTACTATTCTCTATTATATAAAACATAACATCTAGGCCTATGGTCTGTATAATTCCTTCAGCCATATCCTATTCATAGATTTAAACTAACAATTCTTCAACAGCTATTAAGCAATGTTTGTTAACCATTTGTTTCATTTTTACTTATATTTAGGTGATAAAACATCATCACATTGTATAAATCTACTTAATTCTATCCCTTAGAACATCGGTTGTTTATTGTTTTTGCTCTTATTTTCTTTATTATATTATTTCTTAAATAATCTCTCCCTTCTATCCATGGTAACACTAACTGTTTACCTTCCATGGGATTCCCCCTTTTGAATACTACTGTATCCCTCTCTTACAATTAAACTTAATGTTATTAATAACAAGATTCTTTTTAAATAATAATGTTCACCATTAATCTTCAGTGTTCATCACAGATTATTAAGTGTTTATACCTAATACTATTATTAACCAAATTCTTATTTACTAATGATGTTCACCATTAAACCATTTAGCGTTTATCACTGATTTATTAAGTGTTTATACCTATCAATAGGGTTTCTCATTATTTTGGGGCTTTACACTATCGCTTTTGCACTTCTTAAATTTTATTTTAAGTGTTATTAGTAGGTAATCCCTAACACTACATTCTCTTTGTCACTTAGTTATCTTTACTTTCTCACTATCTCTCTCTTTACAAATGTTATTTGTACTATTAATAAGTTCATGTCTTTATAGAGTTCTTTATTACATTTACACTCTAATTCTTTGGTTAGTGTACTTTTATTTTTAACATTACTTTATTGGGTTTTATCAATTATCATTTATCTTTATCATTTAATCGATTACAATAATTATCTTTTACATTTGTTAGTTATTGGTTTCGTTTCCATTATTATATTTGAGTGTACCATTTCTCCTTCTTTTATTCTATATTATTTGTTTGCGACTCTTTTTATTTGATTTCATTTTATTTCCTTTATACTTGTTTTGTTTCATTTTCATTTTCCTTCTTCTTCACTTTCATCTTATTTCGTTTTAATTTCATTTTATTTTGGTTTTCCCCTTCTCATTTGGTTTCATTTTATTTGGTTGTATTGAGTCAATCACTTCATTCAATCACTTTATCATTTGGTCTCGGTTTTCCCCTTCTCCTTTGGTTTCCTTTTATTTGGTCAATCACTTGGGTTAGGTCATGTCGTCGTTTGTCGCGTCATTGTCAATTTATATTCATTAGTTTAAACATTTTGTATAGTTTATTCATCATTTTTATCCCTGGTATTGGGGTGGCTTATTTGTGTTGTAACATAATGCCTCTCCTTCAAAATTGATCATTTTGGTAAAACACTAGCATAGTTTTTTTATGAAATTATCAGTTATATATAATTTTTTCTTTTTCTTCTTGTTTATTTCTTCCTTCTTGTTTCTCTTCTTACTTGATTCACTCCATTTTATTTAGATCTGTTTTTACTTATTTCCATTAGTGCGTTCTCCCTTTTATATAATTTTTTCCCTAACTTTTTAGTAGCTGGTTTCTTCCATTACTACCTTTTTTTCTGAGACCAGAGGAACATCATCTCTGCTCAGTTAATTTGATTGCTGGACCTATTCTCAGTCAATCTTAAATACCTTTTTTGTCATCTTGTGACTTACATTATTAATAATATTTTTTGGGATTGTCCACTTCATGGTTTTTTAGATCATTTTTAACCTTTTACTCATTCTTCCTTCCGCTGTACCTTTGCTATATCTGTTATCTACTCATACAGTTGGTTGTTTTTTATTTATTTAGTTGTTAACTTCA
This sequence comes from Magicicada septendecula, assembly GCA_034769895.1. Classification (NCBI taxonomy): domain Eukaryota; kingdom Metazoa; phylum Arthropoda; class Insecta; order Hemiptera; family Cicadidae; genus Magicicada; species Magicicada septendecula. The sequence continues at coordinate 264,235,149 of CM068373.1, forward strand.
TTACTTCTAACTTATCACTAGTTTGTTTTTCTTTTCTTCTTGTGATCATTTTAATTATCTTAGACATCTTTTTTCTTTTTCTTGGTTGATTACCATTATTTTGCTTTAGCCATTTGCTGTATATTTGCTTTATACAATTTTTTTTCTTATACCAGTTCACTTTTTTTTCTTTGAATACTCTATATTCTTTATAATTTTAGGTATTTGTCTTAGCAGTTCTTGCTTGATTTTATTTTTGTTTATTTCGTTTTGTCTCAAATATTCTTCTAAATAATTTTTGTAAGTTTGTTGTTCTTACTTTATAGGAATGTTTTGTAACTTATTCCTTCATTTTACGCATATATTTTTTTTCTTTTATTTTACTTTATGGTATTTAAATATTATCTTGTTGTTGCATCCTCTTCGTTCACTTATTAATTTAATAATATATATAATACTTTCACTTATGAACTTACTGTTGTCACTTCCCAAACGTTTCAAGATGTTGTTTCTCTTCTTCAGTGGGTTGAGTACTAACTGTCGATTACAGAATAACCATTACGGAATGGAGTGTGTGGTGGGGGTTGATGGTGGGAAGGGATTGGTGCTGAGGTTCGAATTATGTGTATGGATCAGTGTGTCAAATAGTGTATGTCAATAGTACACACATACATTCGAACAATCCACACATACACATACGTGTTGTCTAGTGTATCATTCGATTGTGTGAAACCACTATCTAATGTTTCATGAAGTTGATCTGCTTGGTAATTTGTTTCTTCCCATATCTTATTCATCCCCGTTTTTGTCTGCTTGACTTCTACACGATGCCCTATTAGTATGTATCTTAATTCTTCCTTCAGTTCTTCATTACTTTTTTGGATGTCCTCCTTCAATTGCTGTTGTAGGGCTTCTTGATTCTGCCGCAAAGTATCACTGTGTTCCTCCATTTTCTCGTTTATCTGCTGCTTCAAGGTTTCATTATTTCCTTCAATTTTGTTCTTCAGTGTCTCGTTATCTTCTCTTAATTGTTTCTTTAAGTTTTCACTGTTTTGGTCCTGTTTCTTAAAGTTTTCATCAGTCCTCTACTGGTTTTTGTTTAATTGTTCCATCATCATCCTCATCATGTTCTCAATCCTCTCCCCTTCGGTTGGCGTAGCTTTGTCTGGTTGGTCGCCGACTGTTACTTCTACTTCTGGTTCTGGTTGTGTTGGGTTTTCTGGTTGTTCCTCTTGGGCATCCTCTTCGATCATTTCTTCAAACATTTCCATTTCTTCTTCGTCGGTACCTTCAGTTCCCTGCTTAGCTTTATACCTTGTAATTATGGAATGTCTCATTTTTTTCCGTAATCGCCGCTAATCTTCAATTCTAGCCCCACGTTGGGCGCCAATCTGTAACGACTGGATGGACGTCCGCCTTGTTTAAGCCCCACTTTGGGCGCCAATCTGTAACGACTAGATTCTTACGTATTCTGTAAAAATGTGTGTAAGTTGTGTGTTCGCCTCACACTGTCGTCGTCACTTATATGTTGCGCTAACGATGTCCATAGCGATTCTTCACTTACCAGTACAACACGAGTGGAAACCTTACCTGTTTCTTAGTTAGGTGTTCATAAATCCCGGATGGCGCCAAATTGTTTAATTAAAACAATTAAATTCACAAATAGTATAGTTGAGCGCGCTTCGCTATGACGGTCTGCAGTATTCAAATTTTACTCCCGCCTTCGTTCGACCTTCTTAATCGAGCAGTTAGTTCGCAGAGTTTGCGACGTGAGCGCTTACCGTAATTTTCGCTCTGCTAAATAATACACAATTTATAATATACCTTGCTATGGAATAAAAAACAGTGGTTACACTCTGTACTAGTTTATTTATTGATGACTGGTAATTACTCAGTTTGACAAAAAAATATATTTGGTTATTCAACAAATTTGCACCGACAATTATTATGAGACAAATATCTCAAGGTAGGCGAAAATCGATTTTGAACGAGGTTAGTTAATTCGACATGGCGCCTAAAAAACAATGTTTACTTTTTACAATTTGTCGTTCAATAAATCTGGGTTCTTGTGATTACGAAAAAGATATTAATAATGATTACAATAAAGTACACTACCTTACATTATTTGTACTTAAATAATATGTGTAATTATAATTTGTTCCTGAAGTGTGGTAAAGTGTGTTTTAAAAGTTCGTAATTTTCAAACAGGTTATTTTTCCAGTTAACAAAATTTCAGTGTTTTATTTTTTTAATTAATCTTTGAAAGAAATAATATTCAGTTTATAGTGAGAGTTCAGATTACTGTGAGAAAAATTTAAAGTGAATTTATTTCAGAAATTCGGGTAATTTAATAATACTTATCAAATCGGTCGACTTGTTGTGAACAGTCATTCAGTTGAAATGGAATGGGGCTTCAATAGTCGTCAATTTTCAATGATCTCGGGGCTTAAGTACTTCTGGCATCTTTTTCATGTTAATTGTAGAAATTTATTCATTTAAAATTTATTTAAATTGGTACTTGGCATCAGTTAAATGTTCTCGTCTTTCGTCTGCTTCTTACGTGTTCATCTTTTTGAATTTTGATTACTTTTTATACATTTTTGATTAAAATTTTGGTCATTCACGGCCTGGCATCTATTCTGGAAGAGCGTCACTTATTGAATACTAAGATTTAACGGAAAAATCGTAACCAACGTTCGTTGTCATGGTTACTAATGAATTTTGATTGGCTTGGCTTGACATAAGTCCATTGTTATTATATTTGAATTTTTATTGAAAATCACTGTATATCTTCTGATTGCTTTTATTCTTCCGTCTTCCTTCCTATGTATTAAATATTATCACTACTGTTCATATTTCCTTTCAAAGATTATTTTGACATCCCATAAGGTTGGGTTCTCTTATGTATTAAAATCTGACAGTTATGTTGATATTTGTTAATTACATTTCTTTCTTATTTTAAGTCCTTAATATAACATTTATCTTTTAATATGATTCACAAATTATCCTTGACTAGTTATTTGCCTTGGATTTACTAATTTCCTTGTTGATTTTTTACAATTTGTAGTTATTTGTTTTTTACAGTAAGGCATTTCATAGGCCTAAGTAGCAATTGATTATATTTACTTATTTTATACAAATTACCTTTTAATTTATCCTCATACATGTTTTGTTTTGATATTATTAATGATTTGTTTAATTATTGATGTGTTTTGGTTCTGTTTTTACAATAATTGTATGTTACCATTAGTTTCTATATTATTGTTTGTTAATTATTTCCTAACTGATTTTCCAGTGTTATTAGATCTGTATTCTTTCTATTTACTTATTTTGCCATTGTTAACAACTAGGCTATTACTTACTATTCTCTATTATATAAAACATAACATCTAGGCCTATGGTCTGTATAATTCCTTCAGCCATATCCTATTCATAGATTTAAACTAACAATTCTTCAACAGCTATTAAGCAATGTTTGTTAACCATTTGTTTCATTTTTACTTATATTTAGGTGATAAAACATCATCACATTGTATAAATCTACTTAATTCTATCCCTTAGAACATCGGTTGTTTATTGTTTTTGCTCTTATTTTCTTTATTATATTATTTCTTAAATAATCTCTCCCTTCTATCCATGGTAACACTAACTGTTTACCTTCCATGGGATTCCCCCTTTTGAATACTATTGTATCCCTCTCTTACAATTAAACTTAATGTTATTAATAACAAGATTCTTTTTAAATAATAATGTTCACCATTAATCTTCAGTGTTCATCACAGATTATTAAGTGTTTATACCTAATACTATTATTAACCAAATTCTTATTTACTAATGATGTTCACCATTAAACCATTTAGCGTTTATCACTGATTTATTAAGTGTTTATACCTATCAATAGGGTTTCTCATTATTTTGGGGCTTTACACTATCGCTTTTGCACTTCTTAAATTTTATTTTAAGTGTTATTAGTAGGTAATCCCTAACACTACATTCTCTTTGTCACTTAGTTATCTTTACTTTCTCACTATCTCTCTCTTTACAAATGTTATTTGTACTATTAATAAGTTCATGTCTTTATAGAGTTCTTTATTACATTTACACTCTAATTCTTTGGTTAGTGTACTTTTATTTTTAACATTACTTTATTGGGTTTTATCAATTATCATTTATCTTTATCATTTAATCGATTACAATAATTATCTTTTACATTTGTTAGTTATTGGTTTCGTTTCCATTATTATATTTGAGTGTACCATTTCTCCTTCTTTTATTCTATATTATTTGTTTGCGACTCTTTTTATTTGATTTCATTTTATTTCCTTTATACTTGTTTTGTTTCATTTTCATTTTCCTTCTTCTTCACTTTCATCTTATTTCGTTTTAATTTCATTTTATTTTGGTTTTCCCCTTCTCATTTGGTTTCATTTTATTTGGTTGTATTGAGTCAATCACTTCATTCAATCACTTTATCATTTGGTCTCGGTTTTCCCCTTCTCCTTTGGTTTCCTTTTATTTGGTCAATCACTTGGGTTAGGTCATGTCGTCGTTTGTCGCGTCATTGTCAATTTATATTCATTAGTTTAAACATTTTGTATAGTTTATTCATCATTTTTATCCCTGGTATTGGGGTGGCTTATTTGTGTTGTAACATAATGCCTCTCCTTCAAAATTGATCATTTTGGTAAAACACTAGCATAGTTTTTTTATGAAATTATCAGTTATATATAATTTTTTCTTTTTCTTCTTGTTTATTTCTTCCTTCTTGTTTCTCTTCTTACTTGATTCACTCCATTTTATTTAGATCTGTTTTTACTTATTTCCATTAGTGCGTTCTCCCTTTTATATAATTTTTTCCCTAACTTTTTAGTAGCTGGTTTCTTCCATTACTACCTTTTTTTCTGAGACCAGAGGAACATCATCTCTGCTCAGTTAATTTGATTGCTGGACCTATTCTCAGTCAATCTTAAATACCTTTTTTGTCATCTTGTGACTTACATTATTAATAATATTTTTTGGGATTGTCCACTTCATGGTTTTTTAGATCATTTTTAACCTTTTACTCATTCTTCCTTCCGCTGTACCTTTGCTATATCTGTTATCTACTCATACAGTTGGTTGTTTTTTATTTATTTAGTTGTTAACTTCATTACTTCTAACTTATCACTAGTTTGTTTTTCTTTTCTTCTTGTGATCATTTTAATTATCTTAGACATCTTTTTTCTTTTTCTTGGTTGATTACCATTATTTTGCTTTAGCCATTTGCTGTATATTTGCTTTATACAATTTTTTTTCTTATACCAGTTCACTTTTTTTTCTTTGAATACTCTATATTCTTTATAATTTTAGGTATTTGTCTTAGCAGTTCTTGCTTGATTTTATTTTTGTTTATTTCGTTTTGTCTCAAATATTCTTCTAAATAATTTTTGTAAGTTTGTTGTTCTTACTTTATAGGAATGTTTTGTAACTTATTCCTTCATTTTACGCATATATTTTTTTTCTTTTATTTTACTTTATGGTATTTAAATATTATCTTGTTGTTGCATCCTCTTCGTTCACTTATTAATTTAATAATATATATAATACTTTCACTTATGAACTTACTGTTGTCACTTCCCAAACGTTTCAAGATGTTGTTTCTCTTCTTCAGTGGGTTGAGTACTAACTGTCGATTACAGAATAACCATTACGGAATGGAGTGTGTGGTGGGGGTTGATGGTGGGAAGGGATTGGTGCTGAGGTTCGAATTATGTGTATGGATCAGTGTGTCAAATAGTGTATGTCAATAGTACACACATACATTCGAACAATCCACACATACACATACGTGTTGTCTAGTGTATCATTCGATTGTGTGAAACCACTATCTAATGTTTCATGAAGTTGATCTGCTTGGTAATTTGTTTCTTCCCATATCTTATTCATCCCCGTTTTTGTCTGCTTGACTTCTACACGATGCCCTATTAGTATGTATCTTAATTCTTCCTTCAGTTCTTCATTACTTTTTTGGATGTCCTCCTTCAATTGCTGTTGTAGGGCTTCTTGATTCTGCCGCAAAGTATCACTGTGTTCCTCCATTTTCTCGTTTATCTGCTGCTTCAAGGTTTCATTATTTCCTTCAATTTTGTTCTTCAGTGTCTCGTTATCTTCTCTTAATTGTTTCTTTAAGTTTTCACTGTTTTGGTCCTGTTTCTTAAAGTTTTCATCAGTCCTCTACTGGTTTTTGTTTAATTGTTCCATCATCATCCTCATCATGTTCTCAATCCTCTCCCCTTCGGTTGGCGTAGCTTTGTCTGGTTGGTCGCCGACTGTTACTTCTACTTCTGGTTCTGGTTGTGTTGGGTTTTCTGGTTGTTCCTCTTGGGCATCCTCTTCGATCATTTCTTCAAACATTTCCATTTCTTCTTCGTCGGTACCTTCAGTTCCCTGCTTAGCTTTATACCTTGTAATTATGGAATGTCTCATTTTTTTCCGTAATCGCCGCTAATCTTCAATTCTAGCCCCACGTTGGGCGCCAATCTGTAACGACTGGATGGACGTCCGCCTTGTTTAAGCCCCACTTTGGGCGCCAATCTGTAACGACTAGATTCTTACGTATTCTGTAAAAATGTGTGTAAGTTGTGTGTTCGCCTCACACTGTCGTCGTCACTTATATGTTGCGCTAACGATGTCCATAGCGATTCTTCACTTACCAGTACAACACGAGTGGAAACCTTACCTGTTTCTTAGTTAGGTGTTCATAAATCCCGGATGGCGCCAAATTGTTTAATTAAAACAATTAAATTCACAAATAGTATAGTTGAGCGCGCTTCGCTATGACGGTCTGCAGTATTCAAATTTTACTCCCGCCTTCGTTCGACCTTCTTAATCGAGCAGTTAGTTCGCAGAGTTTGCGACGTGAGCGCTTACCATAATTTTCGCTCTGCTAAATAATACACAATTTATAATATACCTTGCTATGGAATAAAAAACAGTGGTTACACTCTGTACTAGTTTATTTATTGATGACTGGTAATTACTCAGTTTGACAAAAAAATATATTTGGTTATTCAACAAATTTGCACCGACAATTATTATGAGACAAATATCTCAAGGTAGGCGAAAATCGATTTTGAACGAGGTTAGTTAATTCGACATGGCGCCTAAAAAACAATGTTTACTTTTTACAATTTGTCGTTCAATAAATCTGGGTTCTTGTGATTACGAAAAAGATATTAATAATGATTACAATAAAGTACACTACCTTACATTATTTGTACTTAAATAATATGTGTAATTATAATTTGTTCCTGAAGTGTGGTAAAGTGTGTTTTAAAAGTTCGTAATTTTCAAACAGGTTATTTTTCCAGTTAACAAAATTTCAGTGTTTTATTTTTTTAATTAATCTTTGAAAGAAATAATATTCAGTTTATAGTGAGAGTTCAGATTACTGTGAGAAAAATTTAAAGTGAATTTATTTCAGAAATTCGGGTAATTTAATAATACTTATCAAATCGGTCGACTTGTTGTGAACAGTCATTCAGTTGAAATGGAATGGGGCTTCAATAGTCGTCAATTTTCAATGATCTCGGGGCTTAAGTACTTCTGGCATCTTTTTCATGTTAATTGTAGAAATTTATTCATTTAAAATTTATTTAAATTGGTACTTGGCATCAGTTAAATGTTCTCGTCTTTCGTCTGCTTCTTACGTGTTCATCTTTTTGAATTTTGATTACTTTTTATACATTTTTGATTAAAATTTTGGTCATTCACGGCCTGGCATCTATTCTGGAAGAGCGTCACTTATTGAATACTAAGATTTAACGGAAAAATCGTAACCAACGTTCGTTGTCATGGTTACTAATGAATTTTGATTGGCTTGGCTTGACATAAGTCCATTGTTATTATATTTGAATTTTTATTGAAAATCACTGTATATCTTCTGATTGCTTTTATTCTTCCGTCTTCCTTCCTATGTATTAAATATTATCACTACTGTTCATATTTCCTTTCAAAGATTATTTTGACATCCCATAAGGTTGGGTTCTCTTATGTATTAAAATCTGACAGTTATGTTGATATTTGTTAATTACATTTCTTTCTTATTTTAAGTCCTTAATATAACATTTATCTTTTAATATGATTCACAAATTATCCTTGACTAGTTATTTGCCTTGGATTTACTAATTTCCTTGTTGATTTTTTACAATTTGTAGTTATTTGTTTTTTACAGTAAGGCATTTCATAGGCCTAAGTAGCAATTGATTATATTTACTTATTTTATACAAATTACCTTTTAATTTATCCTCATACATGTTTTGTTTTGATATTATTAATGATTTGTTTAATTATTGATGTGTTTTGGTTCTGTTTTTACAATAATTGTATGTTACCATTAGTTTCTATATTATTGTTTGTTAATTATTTCCTAACTGATTTTCCAGTGTTATTAGATCTGTATTCTTTCTATTTACTTATTTTGCCATTGTTAACAACTAGGCTATTACTTACTATTCTCTATTATATAAAACATAACATCTAGGCCTATGGTCTGTATAATTCCTTCAGCCATATCCTATTCATAGATTTAAACTAACAATTCTTCAACAGCTATTAAGCAATGTTTGTTAACCATTTGTTTCATTTTTACTTATATTTAGGTGATAAAACATCATCACATTGTATAAATCTACTTAATTCTATCCCTTAGAACATCGGTTGTTTATTGTTTTTGCTCTTATTTTCTTTATTATATTATTTCTTAAATAATCTCTCCCTTCTATCCATGGTAACACTAACTGTTTACCTTCCATGGGATTCCCCCTTTTGAATACTATTGTATCCCTCTCTTACAATTAAACTTAATGTTATTAATAACAAGATTCTTTTTAAATAATAATGTTCACCATTAATCTTCAGTGTTCATCACAGATTATTAAGTGTTTATACCTAATACTATTATTAACCAAATTCTTATTTACTAATGATGTTCACCATTAAACCATTTAGCGTTTATCACTGATTTATTAAGTGTTTATACCTATCAATAGGGTTTCTCATTATTTTGGGGCTTTACACTATCGCTTTTGCACTTCTTAAATTTTATTTTAAGTGTTATTAGTAGGTAATCCCTAACACTACATTCTCTTTGTCACTTAGTTATCTTTACTTTCTCACTATCTCTCTCTTTACAAATGTTATTTGTACTATTAATAAGTTCATGTCTTTATAGAGTTCTTTATTACATTTACACTCTAATTCTTTGGTTAGTGTACTTTTATTTTTAACATTACTTTATTGGGTTTTATCAATTATCATTTATCTTTATCATTTAATCGATTACAATAATTATCTTTTACATTTGTTAGTTATTGGTTTCGTTTCCATTATTATATTTGAGTGTACCATTTCTCCTTCTTTTATTCTATATTATTTGTTTGCGACTCTTTTTATTTGATTTCATTTTATTTCCTTTATACTTGTTTTGTTTCATTTTCATTTTCCTTCTTCTTCACTTTCATCTTATTTCGTTTTAATTTCATTTTATTTTGGTTTTCCCCTTCTCATTTGGTTTCATTTTATTTGGTTGTATTGAGTCAATCACTTCATTCAATCACTTTATCATTTGGTCTCGGTTTTCCCCTTCTCCTTTGGTTTCCTTTTATTTGGTCAATCACTTGGGTTAGGTCATGTCGTCGTTTGTCGCGTCATTGTCAATTTATATTCATTAGTTTAAACATTTTGTATAGTTTATTCATCATTTTTATCCCTGGTATTGGGGTGGCTTATTTGTGTTGTAACATAATGCCTCTCCTTCAAAATTGATCATTTTGGTAAAACACTAGCATAGTTTTTTTATGAAATTATCAGTTATATATAATTTTTTCTTTTTCTTCTTGTTTATTTCTTCCTTCTTGTTTCTCTTCTTACTTGATTCACTCCATTTTATTTAGATCTGTTTTTACTTATTTCCATTAGTGCGTTCTCCCTTTTATATAATTTTTTCCCTAACTTTTTAGTAGCTGGTTTCTTCCATTACTACCTTTTTTTCTGAGACCAGAGGAACATCATCTCTGCTCAGTTAATTTGATTGCTGGACCTATTCTCAGTCAATCTTAAATACCTTTTTTGTCATCTTGTGACTTACATTATTAATAATATTTTTTGGGATTGTCCACTTCATGGTTTTTTAGATCATTTTTAACCTTTTACTCATTCTTCCTTCCGCTGTACCTTTGCTATATCTGTTATCTACTCATACAGTTGGTTGTTTTTTATTTATTTAGTTGTTAACTTCATTACTTCTAACTTATCACTAGTTTGTTTTTCTTTTCTTCTTGTGATCATTTTAATTATCTTAGACATCTTTTTTCTTTTTCTTGGTTGATTACCATTATTTTGCTTTAGCCATTTGCTGTATATTTGCTTTATACAATTTTTTTTCTTATACCAGTTCACTTTTTTTTCTTTGAATACTCTATATTCTTTATAATTTTAGGTATTTGTCTTAGCAGTTCTTGCTTGATTTTATTTTTGTTTATTTCGTTTTGTCTCAAATATTCTTCTAAATAATTTTTGTAAGTTTGTTGTTCTTACTTTATAGGAATGTTTTGTAACTTATTCCTTCATTTTACGCATATATTTTTTTTCTTTTATTTTACTTTATGGTATTTAAATATTATCTTGTTGTTGCATCCTCTTCGTTCACTTATTAATTTAATAATATATATAATACTTTCACTTATGAACTTACTGTTGTCACTTCCCAAACGTTTCAAGATGTTGTTTCTCTTCTTCAGTGGGTTGAGTACTAACTGTCGATTACAGAATAACCATTACGGAATGGAGTGTGTGGTGGGGGTTGATGGTGGGAAGGGATTGGTGCTGAGGTTCGAATTATGTGTATGGATCAGTGTGTCAAATAGTGTATGTCAATAGTACACACATACATTCGAACAATCCACACATACACATACGTGTTGTCTAGTGTATCATTCGATTGTGTGAAACCACTATCTAATGTTTCATGAAGTTGATCTGCTTGGTAATTTGTTTCTTCCCATATCTTATTCATCCCCGTTTTTGTCTGCTTGACTTCTACACGATGCCCTATTAGTATGTATCTTAATTCTTCCTTCAGTTCTTCATTACTTTTTTGGATGTCCTCCTTCAATTGCTGTTGTAGGGCTTCTTGATTCTGCCGCAAAGTATCACTGTGTTCCTCCATTTTCTCGTTTATCTGCTGCTTCAAGGTTTCATTATTTCCTTCAATTTTGTTCTTCAGTGTCTCGTTATCTTCTCTTAATTGTTTCTTTAAGTTTTCACTGTTTTGGTCCTGTTTCTTAAAGTTTTCATCAGTCCTCTACTGGTTTTTGTTTAATTGTTCCATCATCATCCTCATCATGTTCTCAATCCTCTCCCCTTCGGTTGGCGTAGCTTTGTCTGGTTGGTCGCCGACTGTTACTTCTACTTCTGGTTCTGGTTGTGTTGGGTTTTCTGGTTGTTCCTCTTGGGCATCCTCTTCGATCATTTCTTCAAACATTTCCATTTCTTCTTCGTCGGTACCTTCAGTTCCCTGCTTAGCTTTATACCTTGTAATCATGGAATGTCTCATTTTTTTCCGTAATCGCCGCTAATCTTCAATTCTAGCCCCACGTTGGGCGCCAATCTGTAACGACTGGATGGACGTCCGCCTTGTTTAAGCCCCACTTTGGGCGCCAATCTGTAACGACTAGATTCTTACGTATTCTGTAAAAATGTGTGTAAGTTGTGTGTTCGCCTCACACTGTCGTCGTCACTTATATGTTGCGCTAACGATGTCCATAGCGATTCTTCACTTACCAGTACAACACGAGTGGAAACCTTACCTGTTTCTTAGTTAGGTGTTCATAAATCCCGGATGGCGCCAAATTGTTTAATTAAAACAATTAAATTCACAAATAGTATAGTTGAGCGCGCTTCGCTATGACGGTCTGCAGTATTCAAATTTTACTCCCGCCTTCGTTCGACCTTCTTAATCGAGCAGTTAGTTCGCAGAGTTTGCGACGTGAGCGCTTACCGTAATTTTCGCTCTGCTAAATAATACACAATTTATAATATACCTTCCTATGGAATAAAAAACAGTGGTTACACTCTGTACTAGTTTATTTATTGATGACTGGTAATTACTCAGTTTGACAAAAAAATATATTTGGTTATTCAACAAATTTGCACCGACAATTATTATGAGACAAATATCTCAAGGTAGGCGAAAATCGATTTTGAACGAGGTTAGTTAATTCGACATGGCGCCTAAAAAACAATGTTTACTTTTTACAATTTGTCGTTCAATAAATCTGGGTTCTTGTGATTACGAAAATGATATTAATAATGATTACAATAAAGTACACTACCTTACATTATTTGTACTTAAATAATATGTGTAATTATAATTTGTTCCTGAAGTGTGGTAAAGTGTGTTTTAAAAGTTCGTAATTTTCAAACAGGTTATTTTTCCAGTTAACAAAATTTCAGTGTTTTATTTTTTTAATTAATCTTTGAAAGAAATAATATTCAGTTTATAGTGAGAGTTCAGATTACTGTGAGAAAAATTTAAAGTGAATTTATTTCAGAAATTCGGGTAATTTAATAATACTTATCAAATCGGTCGACTTGTTGTGAACAGTCATTCAGTTGAAATGGAATGGGGCTTCAATAGTGGTCAATTTTCAATGATCTCGGGGCTTAAGTACTTCTGGCATCTTTTTCATGTTAATTGTAGAAATTTATTCATTTAAAATTTATTTAAATTGGTACTTGGCATCAGTTAAATGTTCTCGTCTTTCGTCTGCTTCTTACGTGTTCATCTTTTTGAATTTTGATTACTTTTTATACATTTTTGATTAAAATTTTGGTCATTCACGGCCTGGCATCTATTCTGGAAGAGCGTCACTTATTGAATACTAAGATTTAACGGAAAAATCGTAACCAACGTTCGTTGTCATGGTTACTAATGAATTTTGATTGGCTTGGCTTGACATAAGTCCATTGTTATTATATTTGAATTTTTATTGAAAATCACTGTATATCTTCTGATTGCTTTTATTCTTCCGTCTTCCTTCCTATGTATTAAATATTATCACTACTGTTCATATTTCCTTTCAAAGATTATTTTGACATCCCATAAGGTTGGGTTCTCTTATGTATTAAAATCTGACAGTTATGTTGATATTTGTTAATTACATTTCTTTCTTATTTTAAGTCCTTAATATAACATTTATCTTTTAATATGATTCACAAATTATCCTTGACTAGTTATTTGCCTTGGATTTACTAATTTCCTTGTTGATTTTTTACAATTTGTAGTTATTTGTTTTTTACAGTAAGGCATTTCATAGGCCTAAGTAGCAATTGATTATATTTACTTATTTTATACAAATTACCTTTTAATTTATCCTCATACATGTTTTGTTTTGATATTATTAATGATTTGTTTAATTATTGATGTGTTTTGGTTCTGTTTTTACAATAATTGTATGTTACCATTAGTTTCTATATTATTGTTTGTTAATTATTTCCTAACTGATTTTCCAGTGTTATTAGATCTGTATTCTTTCTATTTACTTATTTTGCCATTGTTAACAACTAGGCTATTACTTACTATTCTCTATTATATAAAACATAACATCTAGGCCTATGGTCTGTATAATTCCTTCAGCCATATCCTATTCATAGATTTAAACTAACAATTCTTCAACAGCTATTAAGCAATGTTTGTTAACCATTTGTTTCATTTTTACTTATATTTAGGTGATAAAACATCATCACATTGTATAAATCTACTTAATTCTATCCCTTAGAACATCGGTTGTTTATTGTTTTTGCTCTTATTTTCTTTATTATATTATTTCTTAAATAATCTCTCCCTTCTATCCATGGTAACACTAACTGTTTACCTTCCATGGGATTCCCCCTTTTGAATACTATTGTATCCCTCTCTTACAATTAAACTTAATGTTATTAATAACAAGATTCTTTTTAAATAATAATGTTCACCATTAATCTTCAGTGTTCATCACAGATTATTAAGTGTTTATACCTAATACTATTATTAACCAAATTCTTATTTACTAATGATGTTCACCATTAAACCATTTAGCGTTTATCACTGATTTATTAAGTGTTTATACCTATCAATAGGGTTTCTCATTATTTTGGGGCTTTACACTATCGCTTTTGCACTTCTTAAATTTTATTTTAAGTGTTATTAGTAGGTAATCCCTAACACTACATTCTCTTTGTCACTTAGTTATCTTTACTTTCTCACTATCTCTCTCTTTACAAATGTTATTTGTACTATTAATAAGTTCATGTCTTTATAGAGTTCTTTATTACATTTACACTCTAATTCTTTGGTTAGTGTACTTTTATTTTTAACATTACTTTATTGGGTTTTATCAATTATCATTTATCTTTATCATTTAATCGATTACAATAATTATCTTTTACATTTGTTAGTTATTGGTTTCGTTTCCATTATTATATTTGAGTGTACCATTTCTCCTTCTTTTATTCTATATTATTTGTTTGCGACTCTTTTTATTTGATTTCATTTTATTTCCTTTATACTTGTTTTGTTTCATTTTCATTTTCCTTCTTCTTCACTTTCATCTTATTTCGTTTTAATTTCATTTTATTTTGGTTTTCCCCTTCTCATTTGGTTTCATTTTATTTGGTTGTATTGAGTCAATCACTTCATTCAATCACTTTATCATTTGGTCTCGGTTTTCCCCTTCTCCTTTGGTTTCCTTTTATTTGGTCAATCACTTGGGTTAGGTCATGTCGTCGTTTGTCGCGTCATTGTCAATTTATATTCATTAGTTTAAACATTTTGTATAGTTTATTCATCATTTTTATCCCTGGTATTGGGGTGGCTTATTTGTGTTGTAACATAATGCCTCTCCTTCAAAATTGATCATTTTGGTAAAACACTAGCATAGTTTTTTTATGAAATTATCAGTTATATATAATTTTTTCTTTTTCTTCTTGTTTATTTCTTCCTTCTTGTTTCTCTTCTTACTTGATTCACTCCATTTTATTTAGATCTGTTTTTACTTATTTCCATTAGTGCGTTCTCCCTTTTATATAATTTTTTCCCTAACTTTTTAGTAGCTGGTTTCTTCCATTACTACCTTTTTTTCTGAGACCAGAGGAACATCATCTCTGCTCAGTTAATTTGATTGCTGGACCTATTCTCAGTCAATCTTAAATACCTTTTTTGTCATCTTGTGACTTACATTATTATTAATATTTTTTGGGATTGTCCACTTCATGGTTTTTTAGATCATTTTTAACCTTTTACTCATTCTTCCTTCCGCTGTACCTTTGCTATATCTGTTATCTACTCATACAGTTGGTTGTTTTTTATTTATTTAGTTGTTAACTTCATTACTTCTAACTTATCACTAGTTTGTTTTTCTTTTATTCTTGTGATCATTTTAATTATCTTAGACATCTTTTTTCTTTTTCTTGGTTGATTACCATTATTTTGCTTTAGCCATTTGCTGTATATTTGCTTTATACAATTTTTTTTCTTATACCAGTTCACTTTTTTTTCTTTGAATACTCTATATTCTTTATAATTTTAGGTATTTGTCTTAGCAGTTCTTGCTTGATTTTATTTTTGTTTATTTCGTTTTGTCTCAAATATTCTTCTAAATAATTTTTGTAAGTTTGTTGTTCTTACTTTATAGGAATGTTTTGTAACTTATTCCTTCATTTTACGCATATATTTTTTTTCTTTTATTTTACTTTATGGTATTTAAATATTATCTTGTTGTTGCATCCTCTTCGTTCACTTATTAATTTAATAATATATATAATACTTTCACTTATGAACTTACTGTTGTCACTTCCCAAACGTTTCAAGATGTTGTTTCTCTTCTTCAGTGGGTTGAGTACTAACTGTCGATTACAGAATAACCATTACGGAATGGAGTGTGTGGTGGGGGTTGATGGTGGGAAGGGATTGGTGCTGAGGTTCGAATTATGTGTATGGATCAGTGTGTCAAATAGTGTATGTCAATAGTACACACATACATTCGAACAATCCACACATACACATACGTGTTGTCTAGTGTATCATTCGATTGTGTGAAACCACTATCTAATGTTTCATGAAGTTGATCTGCTTGGTAATTTGTTTCTTCCCATATCTTATTCATCCCCGTTTTTGTCTGCTTGACTTCTACACGATGCCCTATTAGTATGTATCTTAATTCTTCCTTCAGTTCTTCATTACTTTTTTGGATGTCCTCCTTCAATTGCTGTTGTAGGGCTTCTTGATTCTGCCGCAAAGTATCACTGTGTTCCTCCATTTTCTCGTTTATCTGCTGCTTCAAGGTTTCATTATTTCCTTCAATTTTGTTCTTCAGTGTCTCGTTATCTTCTCTTAATTGTTTCTTTAAGTTTTCACTGTTTTGGTCCTGTTTCTTAAA
Organism: Magicicada septendecula; assembly: GCA_034769895.1. Classification (NCBI taxonomy): domain Eukaryota; kingdom Metazoa; phylum Arthropoda; class Insecta; order Hemiptera; family Cicadidae; genus Magicicada; species Magicicada septendecula. Next base: position 264,251,582 of record CM068373.1, read on the forward strand.
GTTTTCATCAGTCCTCTACTGGTTTTTGTTTAATTGTTCCATCATCATCCTCATCATGTTCTCAATCCTCTCCCCTTCGGTTGGCGTAGCTTTGTCTGGTTGGTCGCCGACTGTTACTTCTACTTCTGGTTCTGGTTGTGTTGGGTTTTCTGGTTGTTCCTCTTGGGCATCCTCTTCGATCATTTCTTCAAACATTTCCATTTCTTCTTCGTCGGTACCTTCAGTTCCCTGCTTAGCTTTATACCTTGTAATCATGGAATGTCTCATTTTTTTCCGTAATCGCCGCTAATCTTCAATTCTAGCCCCACGTTGGGCGCCAATCTGTAACGACTGGATGGACGTCCGCCTTGTTTAAGCCCCACTTTGGGCGCCAATCTGTAACGACTAGATTCTTACGTATTCTGTAAAAATGTGTGTAAGTTGTGTGTTCGCCTCACACTGTCGTCGTCACTTATATGTTGCGCTAACGATGTCCATAGCGATTCTTCACTTACCAGTACAACACGAGTGGAAACCTTACCTGTTTCTTAGTTAGGTGTTCATAAATCCCGGATGGCGCCAAATTGTTTAATTAAAACAATTAAATTCACAAATAGTATAGTTGAGCGCGCTTCGCTATGACGGTCTGCAGTATTCAAATTTTACTCCCGCCTTCGTTCGACCTTCTTAATCGAGCAGTTAGTTCGCAGAGTTTGCGACGTGAGCGCTTACCGTAATTTTCGCTCTGCTAAATAATACACAATTTATAATATACCTTCCTATGGAATAAAAAACAGTGGTTACACTCTGTACTAGTTTATTTATTGATGACTGGTAATTACTCAGTTTGACAAAAAAATATATTTGGTTATTCAACAAATTTGCACCGACAATTATTATGAGACAAATATCTCAAGGTAGGCGAAAATCGATTTTGAACGAGGTTAGTTAATTCGACATGGCGCCTAAAAAACAATGTTTACTTTTTACAATTTGTCGTTCAATAAATCTGGGTTCTTGTGATTACGAAAATGATATTAATAATGATTACAATAAAGTACACTACCTTACATTATTTGTACTTAAATAATATGTGTAATTATAATTTGTTCCTGAAGTGTGGTAAAGTGTGTTTTAAAAGTTCGTAATTTTCAAACAGGTTATTTTTCCAGTTAACAAAATTTCAGTGTTTTATTTTTTTAATTAATCTTTGAAAGAAATAATATTCAGTTTATAGTGAGAGTTCAGATTACTGTGAGAAAAATTTAAAGTGAATTTATTTCAGAAATTCGGGTAATTTAATAATACTTATCAAATCGGTCGACTTGTTGTGAACAGTCATTCAGTTGAAATGGAATGGGGCTTCAATAGTGGTCAATTTTCAATGATCTCGGGGCTTAAGTACTTCTGGCATCTTTTTCATGTTAATTGTAGAAATTTATTCATTTAAAATTTATTTAAATTGGTACTTGGCATCAGTTAAATGTTCTCGTCTTTCGTCTGCTTCTTACGTGTTCATCTTTTTGAATTTTGATTACTTTTTATACATTTTTGATTAAAATTTTGGTCATTCACGGCCTGGCATCTATTCTGGAAGAGCGTCACTTATTGAATACTAAGATTTAACGGAAAAATCGTAACCAACGTTCGTTGTCATGGTTACTAATGAATTTTGATTGGCTTGGCTTGACATAAGTCCATTGTTATTATATTTGAATTTTTATTGAAAATCACTGTATATCTTCTGATTGCTTTTATTCTTCCGTCTTCCTTCCTATGTATTAAATATTATCACTACTGTTCATATTTCCTTTCAAAGATTATTTTGACATCCCATAAGGTTGGGTTCTCTTATGTATTAAAATCTGACAGTTATGTTGATATTTGTTAATTACATTTCTTTCTTATTTTAAGTCCTTAATATAACATTTATCTTTTAATATGATTCACAAATTATCCTTGACTAGTTATTTGCCTTGGATTTACTAATTTCCTTGTTGATTTTTTACAATTTGTAGTTATTTGTTTTTTACAGTAAGGCATTTCATAGGCCTAAGTAGCAATTGATTATATTTACTTATTTTATACAAATTACCTTTTAATTTATCCTCATACATGTTTTGTTTTGATATTATTAATGATTTGTTTAATTATTGATGTGTTTTGGTTCTGTTTTTACAATAATTGTATGTTACCATTAGTTTCTATATTATTGTTTGTTAATTATTTCCTAACTGATTTTCCAGTGTTATTAGATCTGTATTCTTTCTATTTACTTATTTTGCCATTGTTAACAACTAGGCTATTACTTACTATTCTCTATTATATAAAACATAACATCTAGGCCTATGGTCTGTATAATTCCTTCAGCCATATCCTATTCATAGATTTAAACTAACAATTCTTCAACAGCTATTAAGCAATGTTTGTTAACCATTTGTTTCATTTTTACTTATATTTAGGTGATAAAACATCATCACATTGTATAAATCTACTTAATTCTATCCCTTAGAACATCGGTTGTTTATTGTTTTTGCTCTTATTTTCTTTATTATATTATTTCTTAAATAATCTCTCCCTTCTATCCATGGTAACACTAACTGTTTACCTTCCATGGGATTCCCCCTTTTGAATACTATTGTATCCCTCTCTTACAATTAAACTTAATGTTATTAATAACAAGATTCTTTTTAAATAATAATGTTCACCATTAATCTTCAGTGTTCATCACAGATTATTAAGTGTTTATACCTAATACTATTATTAACCAAATTCTTATTTACTAATGATGTTCACCATTAAACCATTTAGCGTTTATCACTGATTTATTAAGTGTATATACCTATCAATAGGGTTTCTCATTATTTTGGGGCTTTACACTATCGCTTTTGCACTTCTTAAATTTTATTTTAAGTGTTATTAGTAGGTAATCCCTAACACTACATTCTCTTTGTCACTTAGTTATCTTTACTTTCTCACTATCTCTCTCTTTACAAATGTTATTTGTACTATTAATAAGTTCATGTCTTTATAGAGTTCTTTATTACATTTACACTCTAATTCTTTGGTTAGTGTACTTTTATTTTTAACATTACTTTATTGGGTTTTATCAATTATCATTTATCTTTATCATTTAATTGATTACAATAATTATCTTTTACATTTGTTAGTTATTGGTTTCGTTTCCATTATTATATTTGAGTGTACCATTTCTCCTTCTTTTATTCTATATTATTTGTTTGCGACTCTTTTTATTTGATTTCATTTTATTTCCTTTATACTTGTTTTGTTTCATTTTCATTTTCCTTCTTCTTCACTTTCATCTTATTTCGTTTTAATTTCATTTTATTTTGGTTTTCCCCTTCTCATTTGGTTTCATTTTATTTGGTTGTATTGAGTCAATCACTTCATTCAATCACTTTATCATTTGGTCTCGGTTTTCCCCTTCTCCTTTGGTTTCCTTTTATTTGGTCAATCACTTGGGTTAGGTCATGTCGTCGTTTGTCGCGTCATTGTCAATTTATATTCATTAGTTTAAACATTTTGTATAGTTTATTCATCATTTTTATCCCTGGTATTGGGGTGGCTTATTTGTGTTGTAACATAATGCCTCTCCTTCAAAATTGATCATTTTGGTAAAACACTAGCATAGTTTTTTTATGAAATTATCAGTTATATATAATTTTTTCTTTTTCTTCTTGTTTATTTCTTCCTTCTTGTTTCTCTTCTTACTTGATTCACTCCATTTTATTTAGATCTGTTTTTACTTATTTCCATTAGTGCGTTCTCCCTTTTATATAATTTTTTCCCTAACTTTTTAGTAGCTGGTTTCTTCCATTACTACCTTTTTTTCTGAGACCAGAGGAACATCATCTCTGCTCAGTTAATTTGATTGCTGGACCTATTCTCAGTCAATCTTAAATACCTTTTTTGTCATCTTGTGACTTACATTATTAATAATATTTTTTGGGATTGTCCACTTCATGGTTTTTTAGATCATTTTTAACCTTTTACTCATTCTTCCTTCCGCTGTACCTTTGCTATATCTGTTATCTACTCATACAGTTGGTTGTTTTTTATTTATTTAGTTGTTAACTTCATTACTTCTAACTTATCACTAGTTTGTTTTTCTTTTATTCTTGTGATCATTTTAATTATCTTAGACATCTTTTTTCTTTTTCTTGGTTGATTACCATTATTTTGCTTTAGCCATTTGCTGTATATTTGCTTTATACAATTTTTTTTCTTATACCAGTTCACTTTTTTTTCTTTGAATACTCTATATTCTTTATAATTTTAGGTATTTGTCTTAGCAGTTCTTGCTTGATTTTATTTTTGTTTATTTCGTTTTGTCTCAAATATTCTTCTAAATAATTTTTGTAAGTTTGTTGTTCTTACTTTATAGGAATGTTTTGTAACTTATTCCTTCATTTTACGCATATATTTTTTTTCTTTTATTTTACTTTATGGTATTTAAATATTATCTTGTTGTTGCATCCTCTTCGTTCACTTATTAATTTAATAATATATATAATACTTTCACTTATGAACTTACTGTTGTCACTTCCCAAACGTTTCAAGATGTTGTTTCTCTTCTTCAGTGGGTTGAGTACTAACTGTCGATTACAGAATAACCATTACGGAATGGAGTGTGTGGTGGGGGTTGATGGTGGGAAGGGATTGGTGCTGAGGTTCGAATTATGTGTATGGATCAGTGTGTCAAATAGTGTATGTCAATAGTACACACATACATTCGAACAATCCACACATACACATACGTGTTGTCTAGTGTATCATTCGATTGTGTGAAACCACTATCTAATGTTTCATGAAGTTGATCTGCTTGGTAATTTGTTTCTTCCCATATCTTATTCATCCCCGTTTTTGTCTGCTTGACTTCTACACGATGCCCTATTAGTATGTATCTTAATTCTTCCTTCAGTTCTTCATTACTTTTTTGGATGTCCTCCTTCAATTGCTGTTGTAGGGCTTCTTGATTCTGCCGCAAAGTATCACTGTGTTCCTCCATTTTCTCGTTTATCTGCTGCTTCAAGGTTTCATTATTTCCTTCAATTTTGTTCTTCAGTGTCTCGTTATCTTCTCTTAATTGTTTCTTTAAGTTTTCACTGTTTTGGTCCTGTTTCTTAAAGTTTTCATCAGTCCTCTACTGGTTTTTGTTTAATTGTTCCATCATCATCCTCATCATGTTCTCAATCCTCTCCCCTTCGGTTGGCGTAGCTTTGTCTGGTTGGTCGCCGACTGTTACTTCTACTTCTGGTTCTGGTTGTGTTGGGTTTTCTGGTTGTTCCTCTTGGGCATCCTCTTCGATCATTTCTTCAAACATTTCCATTTCTTCTTCGTCGGTACCTTCAGTTCCCTGCTTAGCTTTATACCTTGTAATCATGGAATGTCTCATTTTTTTCCGTAATCGCCGCTAATCTTCAATTCTAGCCCCACGTTGGGCGCCAATCTGTAACGACTGGATGGACGTCCGCCTTGTTTAAGCCCCACTTTGGGCGCCAATCTGTAACGACTAGATTCTTACGTATTCTGTAAAAATGTGTGTAAGTTGTGTGTTCGCCTCACACTGTCGTCGTCACTTATATGTTGCGCTAACGATGTCCATAGCGATTCTTCACTTACCAGTACAACACGAGTGGAAACCTTACCTGTTTCTTAGTTAGGTGTTCATAAATCCCGGATGGCGCCAAATTGTTTAATTAAAACAATTAAATTCACAAATAGTATAGTTGAGCGCGCTTCGCTATGACGGTCTGCAGTATTCAAATTTTACTCCCGCCTTCGTTCGACCTTCTTAATCGAGCAGTTAGTTCGCAGAGTTTGCGACGTGAGCGCTTACCGTAATTTTCGCTCTGCTAAATAATACACAATTTATAATATACCTTCCTATGGAATAAAAAACAGTGGTTACACTCTGTACTAGTTTATTTATTGATGACTGGTAATTACTCAGTTTGACAAAAAAATATATTTGGTTATTCAACAAATTTGCACCGACAATTATTATGAGACAAATATCTCAAGGTAGGCGAAAATCGATTTTGAACGAGGTTAGTTAATTCGACATGGCGCCTAAAAAACAATGTTTACTTTTTACAATTTGTCGTTCAATAAATCTGGGTTCTTGTGATTACGAAAATGATATTAATAATGATTACAATAAAGTACACTACCTTACATTATTTGTACTTAAATAATATGTGTAATTATAATTTGTTCCTGAAGTGTGGTAAAGTGTGTTTTAAAAGTTCGTAATTTTCAAACAGGTTATTTTTCCAGTTAACAAAATTTCAGTGTTTTATTTTTTTAATTAATCTTTGAAAGAAATAATATTCAGTTTATAGTGAGAGTTCAGATTACTGTGAGAAAAATTTAAAGTGAATTTATTTCAGAAATTCGGGTAATTTAATAATACTTATCAAATCGGTCGACTTGTTGTGAACAGTCATTCAGTTGAAATGGAATGGGGCTTCAATAGTGGTCAATTTTCAATGATCTCGGGGCTTAAGTACTTCTGGCATCTTTTTCATGTTAATTGTAGAAATTTATTCATTTAAAATTTATTTAAATTGGTACTTGGCATCAGTTAAATGTTCTCGTCTTTCGTCTGCTTCTTACGTGTTCATCTTTTTGAATTTTGATTACTTTTTATACATTTTTGATTAAAATTTTGGTCATTCACGGCCTGGCATCTATTCTGGAAGAGCGTCACTTATTGAATACTAAGATTTAACGGAAAAATCGTAACCAACGTTCGTTGTCATGGTTACTAATGAATTTTGATTGGCTTGGCTTGACATAAGTCCATTGTTATTATATTTGAATTTTTATTGAAAATCACTGTATATCTTCTGATTGCTTTTATTCTTCCGTCTTCCTTCCTATGTATTAAATATTATCACTACTGTTCATATTTCCTTTCAAAGATTATTTTGACATCCCATAAGGTTGGGTTCTCTTATGTATTAAAATCTGACAGTTATGTTGATATTTGTTAATTACATTTCTTTCTTATTTTAAGTCCTTAATATAACATTTATCTTTTAATATGATTCACAAATTATCCTTGACTAGTTATTTGCCTTGGATTTACTAATTTCCTTGTTGATTTTTTACAATTTGTAGTTATTTGTTTTTTACAGTAAGGCATTTCATAGGCCTAAGTAGCAATTGATTATATTTACTTATTTTATACAAATTACCTTTTAATTTATCCTCATACATGTTTTGTTTTGATATTATTAATGATTTGTTTAATTATTGATGTGTTTTGGTTCTGTTTTTACAATAATTGTATGTTACCATTAGTTTCTATATTATTGTTTGTTAATTATTTCCTAACTGATTTTCCAGTGTTATTAGATCTGTATTCTTTCTATTTACTTATTTTGCCATTGTTAACAACTAGGCTATTACTTACTATTCTCTATTATATAAAACATAACATCTAGGCCTATGGTCTGTATAATTCCTTCAGCCATATCCTATTCATAGATTTAAACTAACAATTCTTCAACAGCTATTAAGCAATGTTTGTTAACCATTTGTTTCATTTTTACTTATATTTAGGTGATAAAACATCATCACATTGTATAAATCTACTTAATTCTATCCCTTAGAACATCGGTTGTTTATTGTTTTTGCTCTTATTTTCTTTATTATATTATTTCTTAAATAATCTCTCCCTTCTATCCATGGTAACACTAACTGTTTACCTTCCATGGGATTCCCCCTTTTGAATACTATTGTATCCCTCTCTTACAATTAAACTTAATGTTATTAATAACAAGATTCTTTTTAAATAATAATGTTCACCATTAATCTTCAGTGTTCATCACAGATTATTAAGTGTTTATACCTAATACTATTATTAACCAAATTCTTATTTACTAATGATGTTCACCATTAAACCATTTAGCGTTTATCACTGATTTATTAAGTGTTTATACCTATCAATAGGGTTTCTCATTATTTTGGGGCTTTACACTATCGCTTTTGCACTTCTTAAATTTTATTTTAAGTGTTATTAGTAGGTAATCCCTAACACTACATTCTCTTTGTCACTTAGTTATCTTTACTTTCTCACTATCTCTCTCTTTACAAATGTTATTTGTACTATTAATAAGTTCATGTCTTTATAGAGTTCTTTATTACATTTACACTCTAATTCTTTGGTTAGTGTACTTTTATTTTTAACATTACTTTATTGGGTTTTATCAATTATCATTTATCTTTATCATTTAATCGATTACAATAATTATCTTTTACATTTGTTAGTTATTGGTTTCGTTTCCATTATTATATTTGAGTGTACCATTTCTCCTTCTTTTATTCTATATTATTTGTTTGCGACTCTTTTTATTTGATTTCATTTTATTTCCTTTATACTTGTTTTGTTTTATTTTCATTTTCCTTCTTCTTCACTTTCATCTTATTTCGTTTTAATTTCATTTTATTTTGGTTTGCCCCTTCTCATTTGGTTTCATTTTATTTGGTTGTATTGAGTCAATCACTTCATTCAATCACTTTATCATTTGGTCTCGGTTTTCCCCTTCTCCTTTGGTTTCCTTTTATTTGGTCAATCACTTGGGTTAGGTCATGTCGTCGTTTGTCGCGTCATTGTCAATTTATATTCATTAGTTTAAACATTTTGTATAGTTTATTCATCATTTTTATCCCTGGTATTGGGGTGGCTTATTTGTGTTGTAACATAATGCCTCTCCTTCAAAATTGATCATTTTGGTAAAACACTAGCATAGTTTTTTTATGAAATTATCAGTTATATATAATTTTTTCTTTTTCTTCTTGTTTATTTCTTCCTTCTTGTTTCTCTTCTTACTTGATTCACTCCATTTTATTTAGATCTGTTTTTACTTATTTCCATTAGTGCGTTCTCCCTTTTATATAATTTTTTCCCTAACTTTTTAGTAGCTGGTTTCTTCCATTACTACCTTTTTTTCTGAGACCAGAGGAACATCATCTCTGCTCAGTTAATTTGATTGCTGGACCTATTCTCAGTCAATCTTAAATACCTTTTTTGTCATCTTGTGACTTACATTATTAATAATATTTTTTGGGATTGTCCACTTCATGGTTTTTTAGATCATTTTTAACCTTTTACTCATTCTTCCTTCCGCTGTACCTTTGCTATATCTGTTATCTACTCATACAGTAGGTTGTTTTTTATTTATTTAGTTGTTAACTTCATTACTTCTAACTTATCACTAGTTTGTTTTTCTTTTCTTCTTGTGATCATTTTAATTATCTTAGACATCTTTTTTCTTTTTCTTGGTTGATTACCATTATTTTGCTTTAGCCATTTGCTGTATATTTGCTTTATACAATTTTTTTTCTTATACCAGTTCACTTCTTTTTCTTTGAATACTCTATATTCTTTATAATTTTAGGTATTTGTCTTAGCAGTTCTTGCTTGATTTTATTTTTGTTTATTTCGTTTTGTCTCAAATATTCTTCTAAATAATTTTTGTAAGTTTGTTGTTCTTACTTTATAGGAATGTTTTGTAACTTATTCCTTCATTTTACGCATATATTTTTTTTCTTTTATTTTACTTTATGGTATTTAAATATTATCTTGTTGTTGCATCCTCTTCGTTCACTTATTAATTTAATAATATATATAATACTTTCACTTATGAACTTACTGTTGTCACTTCCCAAACGTTTCAAGATGTTGTTTCTCTTCTTCAGTGGGTTGAGTACTAACTGTCGATTACAGAATAACCATTACGGAATGGAGTGTGTGGTGGGGGTTGATGGTGGGAAGGGATTGGTGCTGAGGTTCGAATTATGTGTATGGATCAGTGTGTCAAATAGTGTATGTCAATAGTACACACATACATTCGAACAATCCACACATACACATACGTGTTGTCTAGTGTATCATTCGATTGTGTGAAACCACTATCTAATGTTTCATGAAGTTGATCTGCTTGGTAATTTGTTTCTTCCCATATCTTATTCATCCCCGTTTTTGTCTGCTTGACTTCTACACGATGCCCTATTAGTATGTATCTTAATTCTTCCTTCAGTTCTTCATTACTTTTTTGGATGTCCTCCTTCAATTGCTGTTGTAGGGCTTCTTGATTCTGCCGCAAAGTATCACTGTGTTCCTCCATTTTCTCGTTTATCTGCTGCTTCAAGGTTTCATTATTTCCTTCAATTTTGTTCTTCAGTGTCTCGTTATCTTCTCTTAATTGTTTCTTTAAGTTTTCACTGTTTTGGTCCTGTTTCTTAAAGTTTTCATCAGTCCTCTACTGGTTTTTGTTTAATTGTTCCATCATCATCCTCATCATGTTCTCAATCCTCTCCCCTTCGGTTGGCGTAGCTTTGTCTGGTTGGTCGCCGACTGTTACTTCTACTTCTGGTTCTGGTTGTGTTGGGTTTTCTGGTTGTTCCTCTTGGGCATCCTCTTCGATCATTTCTTCAAACATTTCCATTTCTTCTTCGTCGGTACCTTCAGTTCCCTGCTTAGCTTTATACCTTGTAATCATGGAATGTCTCATTTTTTTCCGTAATCGCCGCTAATCTTCAATTCTAGCCCCACGTTGGGCGCCAATCTGTAACGACTGGATGGACGTCCGCCTTGTTTAAGCCCCACTTTGGGCGCCAATCTGTAACGACTAGATTCTTACGTATTCTGTAAAAATGTGTGTAAGTTGTGTGTTCGCCTCACACTGTCGTCGTCACTTATATGTTGCGCTAACGATGTCCATAGCGATTCTTCACTTACCAGTACAACACGAGTGGAAACCTTACCTGTTTCTTAGTTAGGTGTTCATAAATCCCGGATGGCGCCAAATTGTTTAATTAAAACAATTAAATTCACAAATAGTATAGTTGAGCGCGCTTCGCTATGACGGTCTGCAGTATTCAAATTTTACTCCCGCCTTCGTTCGACCTTCTTAATCGAGCAGTTAGTTCGCAGAGTTTGCGACGTGAGCGCTTACCGTAATTTTCGCTCTGCTAAATAATACACAATTTATAATATACCTTCCTATGGAATAAAAAACAGTGGTTACACTCTGTACTAGTTTATTTATTGATGACTGGTAATTACTCAGTTTGACAAAAAAATATATTTGGTTATTCAACAAATTTGCACCGACAATTATTATGAGACAAATATCTCAAGGTAGGCGAAAATCGATTTTGAACGAGGTTAGTTAATTCGACATGGCGCCTAAAAAACAATGTTTACTTTTTACAATTTGTCGTTCAATAAATCTGGGTTCTTGTGATTACGAAAATGATATTAATAATGATTACAATAAAGTACACTACCTTACATTATTTGTACTTAAATAATATGTGTAATTATAATTTGTTCCTGAAGTGTGGTAAAGTGTGTTTTAAAAGTTCGTAATTTTCAAACAGGTTATTTTTCCAGTTAACAAAATTTCAGTGTTTTATTTTTTTAATTAATCTTTGAAAGAAATAATATTCAGTTTATAGTGAGAGTTCAGATTACTGTGAGAAAAATTTAAAGTGAATTTATTTCAGAAATTCGGGTAATTTAATAATACTTATCAAATCGGTCGACTTGTTGTGAACAGTCATTCAGTTGAAATGGAATGGGGCTTCAATAGTGGTCAATTTTCAATGATCTCGGGGCTTAAGTACTTCTGGCATCTTTTTCATGTTAATTGTAGAAATTTATTCATTTAAAATTTATTTAAATTGGTACTTGGCATCAGTTAAATGTTCTCGTCTTTCGTCTGCTTCTTACGTGTTCATCTTTTTGAATTTTGATTACTTTTTATACATTTTTGATTAAAATTTTGGTCATTCACGGCCTGGCATCTATTCTGGAAGAGCGTCACTTATTGAATACTAAGATTTAACGGAAAAATCGTAACCAACGTTCGTTGTCATGGTTACTAATGAATTTTGATTGGCTTGGCTTGACATAAGTCCATTGTTATTATATTTGAATTTTTATTGAAAATCACTGTATATCTTCTGATTGCTTTTATTCTTCCGTCTTCCTTCCTATGTATTAAATATTATCACTACTGTTCATATTTCCTTTCAAAGATTATTTTGACATCCCATAAGGTTGGGTTCTCTTATGTATTAAAATCTGACAGTTATGTTGATATTTGTTAATTACATTTCTTTCTTATTTTAAGTCCTTAATATAACATTTATCTTTTAATATGATTCACAAATTATCCTTGACTAGTTATTTGCCTTGATTTACTAATTTCCTTGTTGATTTTTTACAATTTGTAGTTATTTGTTTTTTACAGTAAGGCATTTCATAGGCCTAAGTAGCAATTGATTATATTTACTTATTTTATACAAATTACCTTTTAATTTATCCTCATACATGTTTTGTTTTGATATTATTAATGATTTGTTTAATTATTGATGTGTTTTGGTTCTGTTTTTACAATAATTGTATGTTACCATTAGTTTCTATATTATTGTTTGTTAATTATTTCCTAACTGATTTTCCAGTGTTATTAGATCTGTATTCTTTCTATTTACTTATTTTGCTATTGTTAACAACTAGGCTATTACTTACTATTCTCTATTATATAAAACATAACATCTAGGCCTATGGTCTGTATAATTCCTTCAGCCATATCCTATTCATAGATTTAAACTAACAATTCTTCAACAGCTATTAAGCAATGTTTGTTAACCATTTGTTTCATTTTTACTTATATTTAGGTGATAAAACATCATCACATTGTTTAAATCTACTTAATTCTATCCCTTAGAACATGGGTTGTTTATTGTTTTTGCTCTTATTTTCTTTATTATATTATTTCTTAAATAATCTCTCCCTTCTATCCATGGTAACACTAACTGTTTACCTTCCATGGGATTCCCCCTTTTGAATACTATTGTATCCCTCTCTTACAATTAAACTTAATGTTATTAATAACAAGATTCTTTTTAAATAATAATGTTCACCATTAATCTTCAGTGTTCATCACAGATTATTAAGTGTTTATACCTAATACTATTATTAACCAAATTCTTATTTACTAATGATGTTCACCATTAAACCATTTAGCGTTTATCACTGATTTATTAAGTGTTTATACCTATCAATAGGGTTTCTCATTATTTTGGGGCTTTACACTATCGCTTTTGCACTTCTTAAATTTTATTTTAAGTGTTATTAGTAGGTAATCCCTAACACTACATTCTCTTTGTCACTTAGTTATCTTTACTTTCTCACTATCTCTCTCTTTACAAATGTTATTTGTACTATTAATAAGTTCATGTCTTTATAGAGTTCTTTATTACATTTACACTCTAATTCTTTGGTTAGTGTACTTTTATTTTTAACATTACTTTATTGGGTTTTATCAATTATCATTTATCTTTATCATTTAATCGATTACAATAATTATCTTTTACATTTGTTAGTTATTGGTTTCGTTTCCATTATTATATTTGAGTGTACCATTTCTCCTTCTTTTATTCTATATTATTTGTTTGCGACTCTTTTTATTTGATTTCATTTTATTTCCTTTATACTTGTTTTGTTTTATTTTCATTTTCCTTCTTCTTCACTTTCATCTTATTTCGTTTTAATTTCATTTTATTTTGGTTTTCCCCTTCTCATTTGGTTTCATTTTATTTGGTTGTATTGAGTCAATCACTTCATTCAATCACTTTATCATTTGGTCTCGGTTTTCCCCTTCTCCTTTGGTTTCCTTTTATTTGGTCAATCACTTGGGTTAGGTCATGTCGTCGTTTGTCGCGTCATTGTCAATTTATATTCATTAGTTTAAACATTTTGTATAGTTTATTCATCATTTTTATCCCTGGTATTGGGGTGGCTTATTTGTGTTGTAACATAATGCCTCTCCTTCAAAATTGATCATTTTGGTAAAACACTAGCATAGTTTTTTTATGAAATTATCAGTTATATATAATTTTTTCTTTTTCTTCTTGTTTATTTCTTCCTTCTTGTTTCTCTTCTTACTTGATTCACTCCATTTTATTTAGATCTGTTTTTACTTATTTCCATTAGTGCGTTCTCCCTTTTATATAATTTTTTCCCTAACTTTTTAGTAGCTGGTTTCTTCCATTACTACCTTTTTTTCTGAGACCAGAGGAACATCATCTCTGCTCAGTTAATTTGATTGCTGGACCTATTCTCAGTCAATCTTAAATACCTTTTTTGTCATCTTGTGACTTACATTATTAATAATATTTTTTGGGATTGTCCACTTCATGGTTTTTTAGATCATTTTTAACCTTTTACTCATTCTTCCTTCCGCTGTACCTTTGCTATATCTGTTATCTACTCATACAGTAGGTTGTTTTTTATTTATTTAGTTGTTAACTTCATTACTTCTAACTTATCACTAGTTTGTTTTTCTTTTCTTCTTGTGATCATTTTAATTATCTTAGACATCTTTTTTCTTTTTCTTGGTTGATTACCATTATTTTGCTTTAGCCATTTGCTGTATATTTGCTTTATACAATTTTTTTTCTTATACCAGTTCACTTCTTTTTCTTTGAATACTCTATATTCTTTATAATTTTAGGTATTTGTCTTAGCAGTTCTTGCTTGATTTTATTTTTGTTTATTTCGTTTTGTCTCAAATATTCTTCTAAATAATTTTTGTAAGTTTGTTGTTCTTACTTTATAGGAATGTTTTGTAACTTATTCCTTCATTTTACGCATATATTTTTTTTCTTTTATTTTACTTTATGGTATTTAAATATTATCTTGTTGTTGCATCCTCTTCGTTCACTTATTAATTTAATAATATATATAATACTTTCACTTATGAACTTACTGTTGTCACTTCCCAAACGTTTCAAGATGTTGTTTCTCTTCTTCAGTGGGTTGAGTACTAACTGTCGATTACAGAATAACCATTACGGAATGGAGTGTGTGGTGGGGGTTGATGGTGGGAAGGGATTGGTGCTGAGGTTCGAATTATGTGTATGGATCAGTGTGTCAAATAGTGTATGTCAATAGTACACACATACATTCGAACAATCCACACATACACATACGTGTTGTCTAGTGTATCATTCGATTGTGTGAAACCACTATCTAATGTTTCATGAAGTTGATCTGCTTGGTAATTTGTTTCTTCCCATATCTTATTCATCCCCGTTTTTGTCTGCTTGACTTCTACACGATGCCCTATTAGTATGTATCTTAATTCTTCCTTCAGTTCTTCATTACTTTTTTGGATGTCCTCCTTCAATTGCTGTTGTAGGGCTTCTTGATTCTGCCGCAAAGTATCACTGTGTTCCTCCATTTTCTCGTTTATCTGCTGCTTCAAGGTTTCATTATTTCCTTCAATTTTGTTCTTCAGTGTCTCGTTATCTTCTCTTAATTGTTTCTTTAAGTTTTCACTGTTTTGGTCCTGTTTCTTAAAGTTTTCATCAGTCCTCTACTGGTTTTTGTTTAATTGTTCCATCATCATCCTCATCATGTTCTCAATCCTCTCCCCTTCGGTTGGCGTAGCTTTGTCTGGTTGGTCGCCGACTGTTACTTCTACTTCTGGTTCTGGTTGTGTTGGGTTTTCTGGTTGTTCCTCTTGGGCATCCTCTTCGATCATTTCTTCAAACATTTCCATTTCTTCTTCGTCGGTACCTTCAGTTCCCTGCTTAGCTTTATACCTTGTAATCATGGAATGTCTCATTTTTTTCCGTAATCGCCGCTAATCTTCAATTCTAGCCCCACGTTGGGCGCCAATCTGTAACGACTGGATGGACGTCCGCCTTGTTTAAGCCCCACTTTGGGCGCCAATCTGTAACGACTAGATTCTTACGTATTCTGTAAAAATGTGTGTAAGTTGTGTGTTCGCCTCACACTGTCGTCGTCACTTATATGTTGCGCTAACGATGTCCATAGCGATTCTTCACTTACCAGTACAACACGAGTGGAAACCTTACCTGTTTCTTAGTTAGGTGTTCATAAATCCCGGATGGCGCCAAATTGTTTAATTAAAACAATTAAATTCACAAATAGTATAGTTGAGCGCGCTTCGCTATGACGGTCTGCAGTATTCAAATTTTACTCCCGCCTTCGTTCGACCTTCTTAATCGAGCAGTTAGTTCGCAGAGTTTGCGACGTGAGCGCTTACCGTAATTTTCG
This sequence comes from Magicicada septendecula, assembly GCA_034769895.1. NCBI lineage: Eukaryota > Metazoa > Arthropoda > Insecta > Hemiptera > Cicadidae > Magicicada > Magicicada septendecula. The sequence goes on from CM068373.1 coordinate 264,267,687, forward strand.
CTCTGCTAAATAATACACAATTTATAATATACCTTCCTATGGAATAAAAAACAGTGGTTACACTCTGTACTAGTTTATTTATTGATGACTGGTAATTACTCAGTTTGACAAAAAAATATATTTGGTTATTCAACAAATTTGCACCGACAATTATTATGAGACAAATATCTCAAGGTAGGCGAAAATCGATTTTGAACGAGGTTAGTTAATTCGACATGGCGCCTAAAAAACAATGTTTACTTTTTACAATTTGTCGTTCAATAAATCTGGGTTCTTGTGATTACGAAAATGATATTAATAATGATTACAATAAAGTACACTACCTTACATTATTTGTACTTAAATAATATGTGTAATTATAATTTGTTCCTGAAGTGTGGTAAAGTGTGTTTTAAAAGTTCGTAATTTTCAAACAGGTTATTTTTCCAGTTAACAAAATTTCAGTGTTTTATTTTTTTAATTAATCTTTGAAAGAAATAATATTCAGTTTATAGTGAGAGTTCAGATTACTGTGAGAAAAATTTAAAGTGAATTTATTTCAGAAATTCGGGTAATTTAATAATACTTATCAAATCGGTCGACTTGTTGTGAACAGTCATTCAGTTGAAATGGAATGGGGCTTCAATAGTGGTCAATTTTCAATGATCTCGGGGCTTAAGTACTTCTGGCATCTTTTTCATGTTAATTGTAGAAATTTATTCATTTAAAATTTATTTAAATTGGTACTTGGCATCAGTTAAATGTTCTCGTCTTTCGTCTGCTTCTTACGTGTTCATCTTTTTGAATTTTGATTACTTTTTATACATTTTTGATTAAAATTTTGGTCATTCACGGCCTGGCATCTATTCTGGAAGAGCGTCACTTATTGAATACTAAGATTTAACGGAAAAATCGTAACCAACGTTCGTTGTCATGGTTACTAATGAATTTTGATTGGCTTGGCTTGACATAAGTCCATTGTTATTATATTTGAATTTTTATTGAAAATCACTGTATATCTTCTGATTGCTTTTATTCTTCCGTCTTCCTTCCTATGTATTAAATATTATCACTACTGTTCATATTTCCTTTCAAAGATTATTTTGACATCCCATAAGGTTGGGTTCTCTTATGTATTAAAATCTGACAGTTATGTTGATATTTGTTAATTACATTTCTTTCTTATTTTAAGTCCTTAATATAACATTTATCTTTTAATATGATTCACAAATTATCCTTGACTAGTTATTTGCCTTGGATTTACTAATTTCCTTGTTGATTTTTTACAATTTGTAGTTATTTGTTTTTTACAGTAAGGCATTTCATAGGCCTAAGTAGCAATTGATTATATTTACTTATTTTATACAAATTACCTTTTAATTTATCCTCATACATGTTTTGTTTTGATATTATTAATGATTTGTTTAATTATTGATGTGTTTTGGTTCTGTTTTTACAATAATTGTATGTTACCATTAGTTTCTATATTATTGTTTGTTAATTATTTCCTAACTGATTTTCCAGTGTTATTAGATCTGTATTCTTTCTATTTACTTATTTTGCCATTGTTAACAACTAGGCTATTACTTACTATTCTCTATTATATAAAACATAACATCTAGGCCTATGGTCTGTATAATTCCTTCAGCCATATCCTATTCATAGATTTAAACTAACAATTCTTCAACAGCTATTAAGCAATGTTTGTTAACCATTTGTTTCATTTTTACTTATATTTAGGTGATAAAACATCATCACATTGTATAAATCTACTTAATTCTATCCCTTAGAACATCGGTTGTTTATTGTTTTTGCTCTTATTTTCTTTATTATATTATTTCTTAAATAATCTCTCCCTTCTATCCATGGTAACACTAACTGTTTACCTTCCATGGGATTCCCCCTTTTGAATACTATTGTATCCCTCTCTTACAATTAAACTTAATGTTATTAATAACAAGATTCTTTTTAAATAATAATGTTCACCATTAATCTTCAGTGTTCATCACAGATTATTAAGTGTTTATACCTAATACTATTATTAACCAAATTCTTATTTACTAATGATGTTCACCATTAAACCATTTAGCGTTTATCACTGATTTATTAAGTGTTTATACCTATCAATAGGGTTTCTCATTATTTTGGGGCTTTACACTATCGCTTTTGCACTTCTTAAATTTTATTTTAAGTGTTATTAGTAGGTAATCCCTAACACTACATTCTCTTTGTCACTTAGTTATCTTTACTTTCTCACTATCTCTCTCTTTACAAATGTTATTTGTACTATTAATAAGTTCATGTCTTTATAGAGTTCTTTATTACATTTACACTCTAATTCTTTGGTTAGTGTACTTTTATTTTTAACATTACTTTATTGGGTTTTATCAATTATCATTTATCTTTATCATTTAATCGATTACAATAATTATCTTTTACATTTGTTAGTTATTGGTTTCGTTTCCATTATTATATTTGAGTGTACCATTTCTCCTTCTTTTATTCTATATTATTTGTTTGCGACTCTTTTTATTTGATTTCATTTTATTTCCTTTATACTTGTTTTGTTTCATTTTCATTTTCCTTCTTCTTCACTTTCATCTTATTTCGTTTTAATTTCATTTTATTTTGGTTTTCCCCTTCTCATTTGGTTTCATTTTATTTGGTTGTATTGAGTCAATCACTTCATTCAATCACTTTATCATTTGGTCTCGGTTTTCCCCTTCTCCTTTGGTTTCCTTTTATTTGGTCAATCACTTGGGTTAGGTCATGTCGTCGTTTGTCGCGTCATTGTCAATTTATATTCATTAGTTTAAACATTTTGTATAGTTTATTCATCATTTTTATCCCTGGTATTGGGGTGGCTTATTTGTGTTGTAACATAATGCCTCTCCTTCAAAATTGATCATTTTGGTAAAACACTAGCATAGTTTTTTTATGAAATTATCAGTTATATATAATTTTTTCTTTTTCTTCTTGTTTATTTCTTCCTTCTTGTTTCTCTTCTTACTTGATTCACTCCATTTTATTTAGATCTGTTTTTACTTATTTCCATTAGTGCGTTCTCCCTTTTATATAATTTTTTCCCTAACTTTTTAGTAGCTGGTTTCTTCCATTACTACCTTTTTTTCTGAGACCAGAGGAACATCATCTCTGCTCAGTTAATTTGATTGCTGGACCTATTCTCAGTCAATCTTAAATACCTTTTTTGTCATCTTGTGACTTACATTATTAATAATATTTTTTGGGATTGTCCACTTCATGGTTTTTTAGATCATTTTTAACCTTTTACTCATTCTTCCTTCCGCTGTACCTTTGCTATATCTGTTATCTACTCATACAGTTGGTTGTTTTTTATTTATTTAGTTGTTAACTTCATTACTTCTAACTTATCACTAGTTTGTTTTTCTTTTATTCTTGTGATCATTTTAATTATCTTAGACATCTTTTTTCTTTTTCTTGGTTGATTACCATTATTTTGCTTTAGCCATTTGCTGTATATTTGCTTTATACAATTTTTTTTCTTATACCAGTTCACTTTTTTTTCTTTGAATACTCTATATTCTTTATAATTTTAGGTATTTGTCTTAGCAGTTCTTGCTTGATTTTATTTTTGTTTATTTCGTTTTGTCTCAAATATTCTTCTAAATAATTTTTGTAAGTTTGTTGTTCTTACTTTATAGGAATGTTTTGTAACTTATTCCTTCATTTTACGCATATATTTTTTTTCTTTTATTTTACTTTATGGTATTTAAATATTATCTTGTTGTTGCATCCTCTTCGTTCACTTATTAATTTAATAATATATATAATACTTTCACTTATGAACTTACTGTTGTCACTTCCCAAACGTTTCAAGATGTTGTTTCTCTTCTTCAGTGGGTTGAGTACTAACTGTCGATTACAGAATAACCATTACGGAATGGAGTGTGTGGTGGGGGTTGATGGTGGGAAGGGATTGGTGCTGAGGTTCGAATTATGTGTATGGATCAGTGTGTCAAATAGTGTATGTCAATAGTACACACATACATTCGAACAATCCACACATACACATACGTGTTGTCTAGTGTATCATTCGATTGTGTGAAACCACTATCTAATGTTTCATGAAGTTGATCTGCTTGGTAATTTGTTTCTTCCCATATCTTATTCATCCCCGTTTTTGTCTGCTTGACTTCTACACGATGCCCTATTAGTATGTATCTTAATTCTTCCTTCAGTTCTTCATTACTTTTTTGGATGTCCTCCTTCAATTGCTGTTGTAGGGCTTCTTGATTCTGCCGCAAAGTATCACTGTGTTCCTCCATTTTCTCGTTTATCTGCTGCTTCAAGGTTTCATTATTTCCTTCAATTTTGTTCTTCAGTGTCTCGTTATCTTCTCTTAATTGTTTCTTTAAGTTTTCACTGTTTTGGTCCTGTTTCTTAAAGTTTTCATCAGTCCTCTACTGGTTTTTGTTTAATTGTTCCATCATCATCCTCATCATGTTCTCAATCCTCTCCCCTTCGGTTGGCGTAGCTTTGTCTGGTTGGTCGCCGACTGTTACTTCTACTTCTGGTTCTGGTTGTGTTGGGTTTTCTGGTTGTTCCTCTTGGGCATCCTCTTCGATCATTTCTTCAAACATTTCCATTTCTTCTTCGTCGGTACCTTCAGTTCCCTGCTTAGCTTTATACCTTGTAATCATGGAATGTCTCATTTTTTTCCGTAATCGCCGCTAATCTTCAATTCTAGCCCCACGTTGGGCGCCAATCTGTAACGACTGGATGGACGTCCGCCTTGTTTAAGCCCCACTTTGGGCGCCAATCTGTAACGACTAGATTCTTACGTATTCTGTAAAAATGTGTGTAAGTTGTGTGTTCGCCTCACACTGTCGTCGTCACTTATATGTTGCGCTAACGATGTCCATAGCGATTCTTCACTTACCAGTACAACACGAGTGGAAACCTTACCTGTTTCTTAGTTAGGTGTTCATAAATCCCGGATGGCGCCAAATTGTTTAATTAAAACAATTAAATTCACAAATAGTATAGTTGAGCGCGCTTCGCTATGACGGTCTGCAGTATTCAAATTTTACTCCCGCCTTCGTTCGACCTTCTTAATCGAGCAGTTAGTTCGCAGAGTTTGCGACGTGAGCGCTTACCGTAATTTTCGCTCTGCTAAATAATACACAATTTATAATATACCTTCCTATGGAATAAAAAACAGTGGTTACACTCTGTACTAGTTTATTTATTGATGACTGGTAATTACTCAGTTTGACAAAAAAATATATTTGGTTATTCAACAAATTTGCACCGACAATTATTATGAGACAAATATCTCAAGGTAGGCGAAAATCGATTTTGAACGAGGTTAGTTAATTCGACATGGCGCCTAAAAAACAATGTTTACTTTTTACAATTTGTCGTTCAATAAATCTGGGTTCTTGTGATTACGAAAATGATATTAATAATGATTACAATAAAGTACACTACCTTACATTATTTGTACTTAAATAATATGTGTAATTATAATTTGTTCCTGAAGTGTGGTAAAGTGTGTTTTAAAAGTTCGTAATTTTCAAACAGGTTATTTTTCCAGTTAACAAAATTTCAGTGTTTTATTTTTTTAATTAATCTTTGAAAGAAATAATATTCAGTTTATAGTGAGAGTTCAGATTACTGTGAGAAAAATTTAAAGTGAATTTATTTCAGAAATTCGGGTAATTTAATAATACTTATCAAATCGGTCGACTTGTTGTGAACAGTCATTCAGTTGAAATGGAATGGGGCTTCAATAGTGGTCAATTTTCAATGATCTCGGGGCTTAAGTACTTCTGGCATCTTTTTCATGTTAATTGTAGAAATTTATTCATTTAAAATTTATTTAAATTGGTACTTGGCATCAGTTAAATGTTCTCGTCTTTCGTCTGCTTCTTACGTGTTCATCTTTTTGAATTTTGATTACTTTTTATACATTTTTGATTAAAATTTTGGTCATTCACGGCCTGGCATCTATTCTGGAAGAGCGTCACTTATTGAATACTAAGATTTAACGGAAAAATCGTAACCAACGTTCGTTGTCATGGTTACTAATGAATTTTGATTGGCTTGGCTTGACATAAGTCCATTGTTATTATATTTGAATTTTTATTGAAAATCACTGTATATCTTCTGATTGCTTTTATTCTTCCGTCTTCCTTCCTATGTATTAAATATTATCACTACTGTTCATATTTCCTTTCAAAGATTATTTTGACATCCCATAAGGTTGGGTTCTCTTATGTATTAAAATCTGACAGTTATGTTGATATTTGTTAATTACATTTCTTTCTTATTTTAAGTCCTTAATATAACATTTATCTTTTAATATGATTCACAAATTATCCTTGACTAGTTATTTGCCTTGGATTTACTAATTTCCTTGTTGATTTTTTACAATTTGTAGTTATTTGTTTTTTACAGTAAGGCATTTCATAGGCCTAAGTAGCAATTGATTATATTTACTTATTTTATACAAATTACCTTTTAATTTATCCTCATACATGTTTTGTTTTGATATTATTAATGATTTGTTTAATTATTGATGTGTTTTGGTTCTGTTTTTACAATAATTGTATGTTACCATTAGTTTCTATATTATTGTTTGTTAATTATTTCCTAACTGATTTTCCAGTGTTATTAGATCTGTATTCTTTCTATTTACTTATTTTGCCATTGTTAACAACTAGGCTATTACTTACTATTCTCTATTATATAAAACATAACATCTAGGCCTATGGTCTGTATAATTCCTTCAGCCATATCCTATTCATAGATTTAAACTAACAATTCTTCAACAGCTATTAAGCAATGTTTGTTAACCATTTGTTTCATTTTTACTTATATTTAGGTGATAAAACATCATCACATTGTATAAATCTACTTAATTCTATCCCTTAGAACATCGGTTGTTTATTGTTTTTGCTCTTATTTTCTTTATTATATTATTTCTTAAATAATCTCTCCCTTCTATCCATGGTAACACTAACTGTTTACCTTCCATGGGATTCCCCCTTTTGAATACTATTGTATCCCTCTCTTACAATTAAACTTAATGTTATTAATAACAAGATTCTTTTTAAATAATAATGTTCACCATTAATCTTCAGTGTTCATCACAGATTATTAAGTGTTTATACCTAATACTATTATTAACCAAATTCTTATTTACTAATGATGTTCACCATTAAACCATTTAGCGTTTATCACTGATTTATTAAGTGTTTATACCTATCAATAGGGTTTCTCATTATTTTGGGGCTTTACACTATCGCTTTTGCACTTCTTAAATTTTATTTTAAGTGTTATTAGTAGGTAATCCCTAACACTACATTCTCTTTGTCACTTAGTTATCTTTACTTTCTCACTATCTCTCTCTTTACAAATGTTATTTGTACTATTAATAAGTTCATGTCTTTATAGAGTTCTTTATTACATTTACACTCTAATTCTTTGGTTAGTGTACTTTTATTTTTAACATTACTTTATTGGGTTTTATCAATTATCATTTATCTTTATCATTTAATCGATTACAATAATTATCTTTTACATTTGTTAGTTATTGGTTTCGTTTCCATTATTATATTTGAGTGTACCATTTCTCCTTCTTTTATTCTATATTATTTGTTTGCGACTCTTTTTATTTGATTTCATTTTATTTCCTTTATACTTGTTTTGTTTCATTTTCATTTTCCTTCTTCTTCACTTTCATCTTATTTCGTTTTAATTTCATTTTATTTTGGTTTTCCCCTTCTCATTTGGTTTCATTTTATTTGGTTGTATTGAGTCAATCACTTCATTCAATCACTTTATCATTTGGTCTCGGTTTTCCCCTTCTCCTTTGGTTTCCTTTTATTTGGTCAATCACTTGGGTTAGGTCATGTCGTCGTTTGTCGCGTCATTGTCAATTTATATTCATTAGTTTAAACATTTTGTATAGTTTATTCATCATTTTTATCCCTGGTATTGGGGTGGCTTATTTGTGTTGTAACATAATGCCTCTCCTTCAAAATTGATCATTTTGGTAAAACACTAGCATAGTTTTTTTATGAAATTATCAGTTATATATAATTTTTTCTTTTTCTTCTTGTTTATTTCTTCCTTCTTGTTTCTCTTCTTACTTGATTCACTCCATTTTATTTAGATCTGTTTTTACTTATTTCCATTAGTGCGTTCTCCCTTTTATATAATTTTTTCCCTAACTTTTTAGTAGCTGGTTTCTTCCATTACTACCTTTTTTTCTGAGACCAGAGGAACATCATCTCTGCTCAGTTAATTTGATTGCTGGACCTATTCTCAGTCAATCTTAAATACCTTTTTTGTCATCTTGTGACTTACATTATTAATAATATTTTTTGGGATTGTCCACTTCATGGTTTTTTAGATCATTTTTAACCTTTTACTCATTCTTCCTTCCGCTGTACCTTTGCTATATCTGTTATCTACTCATACAGTAGGTTGTTTTTTATTTATTTAGTTGTTAACTTCATTACTTCTAACTTATCACTAGTTTGTTTTTCTTTTCTTCTTGTGATCATTTTAATTATCTTAGACATCTTTTTTCTTTTTCTTGGTTGATTACCATTATTTTGCTTTAGCCATTTGCTGTATATTTGCTTTATACAATTTTTTTTCTTATACCAGTTCACTTCTTTTTCTTTGAATACTCTATATTCTTTATAATTTTAGGTATTTGTCTTAGCAGTTCTTGCTTGATTTTATTTTTGTTTATTTCGTTTTGTCTCAAATATTCTTCTAAATAATTTTTGTAAGTTTGTTGTTCTTACTTTATAGGAATGTTTTGTAACTTATTCCTTCATTTTACGCATATATTTTTTTTCTTTTATTTTACTTTATGGTATTTAAATATTATCTTGTTGTTGCATCCTCTTCGTTCACTTATTAATTTAATAATATATATAATACTTTCACTTATGAACTTACTGTTGTCACTTCCCAAACGTTTCAAGATGTTGTTTCTCTTCTTCAGTGGGTTGAGTACTAACTGTCGATTACAGAATAACCATTACGGAATGGAGTGTGTGGTGGGGGTTGATGGTGGGAAGGGATTGGTGCTGAGGTTCGAATTATGTGTATGGATCAGTGTGTCAAATAGTGTATGTCAATAGTACACACATACATTCGAACAATCCACACATACACATACGTGTTGTCTAGTGTATCATTCGATTGTGTGAAACCACTATCTAATGTTTCATGAAGTTGATCTGCTTGGTAATTTGTTTCTTCCCATATCTTATTCATCCCCGTTTTTGTCTGCTTGACTTCTACACGATGCCCTATTAGTATGTATCTTAATTCTTCCTTCAGTTCTTCATTACTTTTTTGGATGTCCTCCTTCAATTGCTGTTGTAGGGCTTCTTGATTCTGCCGCAAAGTATCACTGTGTTCCTCCATTTTCTCGTTTATCTGCTGCTTCAAGGTTTCATTATTTCCTTCAATTTTGTTCTTCAGTGTCTCGTTATCTTCTCTTAATTGTTTCTTTAAGTTTTCACTGTTTTGGTCCTGTTTCTTAAAGTTTTCATCAGTCCTCTACTGGTTTTTGTTTAATTGTTCCATCATCATCCTCATCATGTTCTCAATCCTCTCCCCTTCGGTTGGCGTAGCTTTGTCTGGTTGGTCGCCGACTGTTACTTCTACTTCTGGTTCTGGTTGTGTTGGGTTTTCTGGTTGTTCCTCTTGGGCATCCTCTTCGATCATTTCTTCAAACATTTCCATTTCTTCTTCGTCGGTACCTTCAGTTCCCTGCTTAGCTTTATACCTTGTAATCATGGAATGTCTCATTTTTTTCCGTAATCGCCGCTAATCTTCAATTCTAGCCCCACGTTGGGCGCCAATCTGTAACGACTGGATGGACGTCCGCCTTGTTTAAGCCCCACTTTGGGCGCCAATCTGTAACGACTAGATTCTTACGTATTCTGTAAAAATGTGTGTAAGTTGTGTGTTCGCCTCACACTGTCGTCGTCACTTATATGTTGCGCTAACGATGTCCATAGCGATTCTTCACTTACCAGTACAACACGAGTGGAAACCTTACCTGTTTCTTAGTTAGGTGTTCATAAATCCCGGATGGCGCCAAATTGTTTAATTAAAACAATTAAATTCACAAATAGTATAGTTGAGCGCGCTTCGCTATGACGGTCTGCAGTATTCAAATTTTACTCCCGCCTTCGTTCGACCTTCTTAATCGAGCAGTTAGTTCGCAGAGTTTGCGACGTGAGCGCTTACCGTAATTTTCGCTCTGCTAAATAATACACAATTTATAATATACCTTCCTATGGAATAAAAAACAGTGGTTACACTCTATACTAGTTTATTTATTGATGACTGGTAATTACTCAGTTTGACAAAAAAATATATTTGGTTATTCAACAAATTTGCACCGACAATTATTATGAGACAAATATCTCAAGGTAGGCGAAAATCGATTTTGAACGAGGTTAGTTAATTCGACATGGCGCCTAAAAAACAATGTTTACTTTTTACAATTTGTCGTTCAATAAATCTGGGTTCTTGTGATTACGAAAATGATATTAATAATGATTACAATAAAGTACACTACCTTACATTATTTGTACTTAAATAATATGTGTAATTATAATTTGTTCCTGAAGTGTGGTAAAGTGTGTTTTAAAAGTTCGTAATTTTCAAACAGGTTATTTTTCCAGTTAACAAAATTTCAGTGTTTTATTTTTTTAATTAATCTTTGAAAGAAATAATATTCAGTTTATAGTGAGAGTTCAGATTACTGTGAGAAAAATTTAAAGTGAATTTATTTCAGAAATTCGGGTAATTTAATAATACTTATCAAATCGGTCGACTTGTTGTGAACAGTCATTCAGTTGAAATGGAATGGGGCTTCAATAGTGGTCAATTTTCAATGATCTCGGGGCTTAAGTACTTCTGGCATCTTTTTCATGTTAATTGTAGAAATTTATTCATTTAAAATTTATTTAAATTGGTACTTGGCATCAGTTAAATGTTCTCGTCTTTCGTCTGCTTCTTACGTGTTCATCTTTTTGAATTTTGATTACTTTTTATACATTTTTGATTAAAATTTTGGTCATTCACGGCCTGGCATCTATTCTGGAAGAGCGTCACTTATTGAATACTAAGATTTAACGGAAAAATCGTAACCAACGTTCGTTGTCATGGTTACTAATGAATTTTGATTGGCTTGGCTTGACATAAGTCCATTGTTATTATATTTGAATTTTTATTGAAAATCACTGTATATCTTCTGATTGCTTTTATTCTTCCGTCTTCCTTCCTATGTATTAAATATTATCACTACTGTTCATATTTCCTTTCAAAGATTATTTTGACATCCCATAAGGTTGGGTTCTCTTATGTATTAAAATCTGACAGTTATGTTGATATTTGTTAATTACATTTCTTTCTTATTTTAAGTCCTTAATATAACATTTATCTTTTAATATGATTCACAAATTATCCTTGACTAGTTATTTGCCTTGGATTTACTAATTTCCTTGTTGATTTTTTACAATTTGTAGTTATTTGTTTTTTACAGTAAGGCATTTCATAGGCCTAAGTAGCAATTGATTATATTTACTTATTTTATACAAATTACCTTTTAATTTATCCTCATACATGTTTTGTTTTGATATTATTAATGATTTGTTTAATTATTGATGTGTTTTGGTTCTGTTTTTACAATAATTGTACGTTACCATTAGTTTCTATATTATTGTTTGTTAATTATTTCCTAACTGATTTTCCAGTGTTATTAGATCTGTATTCTTTCTATTTACTTATTTTGCCATTGTTAACAACTAGGCTATTACTTACTATTCTCTATTATATAAAACATAACATCTAGGCCTATGGTCTGTATAATTCCTTCAGCCATATCCTATTCATAGATTTAAACTAACAATTCTTCAACAGCTATTAAGCAATGTTTGTTAACCATTTGTTTCATTTTTACTTATATTTAGGTGATAAAACATCATCACATTGTATAAATCTACTTAATTCTATCCCTTAGAACATCGGTTGTTTATTGTTTTTGCTCTTATTTTCTTTATTATATTATTTCTTAAATAATCTCTCCCTTCTATCCATGGTAACACTAACTGTTTACCTTCCATGGGATTCCCCCTTTTGAATACTATTGTATCCCTCTCTTACAATTAAACTTAATGTTATTAATAACAAGATTCTTTTTAAATAATAATGTTCACCATTAATCTTCAGTGTTCATCACAGATTATTAAGTGTTTATACCTAATACTATTATTAACCAAATTCTTATTTACTAATGATGTTCACCATTAAACCATTTAGCGTTTATCACTGATTTATTAAGTGTTTATACCTATCAATAGGGTTTCTCATTATTTTGGGGCTTTACACTATCGCTTTTGCACTTCTTAAATTTTATTTTAAGTGTTATTAGTAGGTAATCCCTAACACTACATTCTCTTTGTCACTTAGTTATCTTTACTTTCTCACTATCTCTCTCTTTACAAATGTTATTTGTACTATTAATAAGTTCATGTCTTTATAGAGTTCTTTATTACATTTACACTCTAATTCTTTGGTTAGTGTACTTTTATTTTTAACATTACTTTATTGGGTTTTATCAATTATCATTTATCTTTATCATTTAATCGATTACAATAATTATCTTTTACATTTGTTAGTTATTGGTTTCGTTTCCATTATTATATTTGAGTGTACCATTTCTCCTTCTTTTATTCTATATTATTTGTTTGCGACTCTTTTTATTTGATTTCATTTTATTTCCTTTATACTTGTTTTGTTTCATTTTCATTTTCCTTCTTCTTCACTTTCATCTTATTTCGTTTTAATTTCATTTTATTTTGGTTTTCCCCTTCTCATTTGGTTTCATTTTATTTGGTTGTATTGAGTCAATCACTTCATTCAATCACTTTATCATTTGGTCTCGGTTTTCCCCTTCTCCTTTGGTTTCCTTTTATTTGGTCAATCACTTGGGTTAGGTCATGTCGTCGTTTGTCGCGTCATTGTCAATTTATATTCATTAGTTTAAACATTTTGTATAGTTTATTCATCATTTTTATCCCTGGTATTGGGGTGGCTTATTTGTGTTGTAACATAATGCCTCTCCTTCAAAATTGATCATTTTGGTAAAACACTAGCATAGTTTTTTTATGAAATTATCAGTTATATATAATTTTTTCTTTTTCTTCTTGTTTATTTCTTCCTTCTTGTTTCTCTTCTTACTTGATTCACTCCATTTTATTTAGATCTGTTTTTACTTATTTCCATTAGTGCGTTCTCCCTTTTATATAATTTTTTCCCTAACTTTTTAGTAGCTGGTTTCTTCCATTACTACCTTTTTTTCTGAGACCAGAGGAACATCATCTCTGCTCAGTTAATTTGATTGCTGGACCTATTCTCAGTCAATCTTAAATACCTTTTTTGTCATCTTGTGACTTACATTATTAATAATATTTTTTGGGATTGTCCACTTCATGGTTTTTTAGATCATTTTTAACCTTTTACTCATTCTTCCTTCCGCTGTACCTTTGCTATATCTGTTATCTACTCATACAGTTGGTTGTTTTTTATTTATTTAGTTGTTAACTTCATTACTTCTAACTTATCACTAGTTTGTTTTTCTTTTATTCTTGTGATCATTTTAATTATCTTAGACATCTTTTTTCTTTTTCTTGGTTGATTACCATTATTTTGCTTTAGCCATTTGCTGTATATTTGCTTTATACAATTTTTTTTCTTATACCAGTTCACTTTTTTTTCTTTGAATACTCTATATTCTTTATAATTTTAGTATTTGTCTTAGCAGTTCTTGCTTGATTTTATTTTTGTTTATTTCGTTTTGTCTCAAATATTCTTCTAAATAATTTTTGTAAGTTTGTTGTTCTTACTTTATAGGAATGTTTTGTAACTTATTCCTTCATTTTACGCATATATTTTTTTCTTTTATTTTACTTTATGGTATTTAAATATTATCTTGTTGTTGCATCCTCTTCGTTCACTTATTAATTTAATAATATATATAATACTTTCACTTATGAACTTACTGTTGTCACTTCCCAAACGTTTCAAGATGTTGTTTCTCTTCTTCAGTGGGTTGAGTACTAACTGTCGATTACAGAATAACCATTACGGAATGGAGTGTGTGGTGGGGGTTGATGGTGGGAAGGGATTGGTGCTGAGGTTCGAATTATGTGTATGGATCAGTGTGTCAAATAGTGTATGTCAATAGTACACACATACATTCGAACAATCCACACATACACATACGTGTTGTCTAGTGTATCATTCGATTGTGTGAAACCACTATCTAATGTTTCATGAAGTTGATCTGCTTGGTAATTTGTTTCTTCCCATATCTTATTCATCCCCGTTTTTGTCTGCTTGACTTCTACACGATGCCCTATTAGTATGTATCTTAATTCTTCCTTCAGTTCTTCATTACTTTTTTGGATGTCCTCCTTCAATTGCTGTTGTAGGGCTTCTTGATTCTGCCGCAAAGTATCACTGTGTTCCTCCATTTTCTCGTTTATCTGCTGCTTCAAGGTTTCATTATTTCCTTCAATTTTGTTCTTCAGTGTCTCGTTATCTTCTCTTAATTGTTTCTTTAAGTTTTCACTGTTTTGGTCCTGTTTCTTAAAGTTTTCATCAGTCCTCTACTGGTTTTTGTTTAATTGTTCCATCATCATCCTCATCATGTTCTCAATCCTCTCCCCTTCGGTTGGCGTAGCTTTGTCTGGTTGGTCGCCGACTGTTACTTCTACTTCTGGTTCTGGTTGTGTTGGGTTTTCTGGTTGTTCCTCTTGGGCATCCTCTTCGATCATTTCTTCAAACATTTCCATTTCTTCTTCGTCGGTACCTTCAGTTCCCTGCTTAGCTTTATACCTTGTAATCATGGAATGTCTCATTTTTTTCCGTAATCGCCGCTAATCTTCAATTCTAGCCCCACGTTGGGCGCCAATCTGTAACGACTGGATGGACGTCCGCCTTGTTTAAGCCCCACTTTGGGCGCCAATCTGTAACGACTAGATTCTTACGTATTCTGTAAAAATGTGTGTAAGTTGTGTGTTCGCCTCACACTGTCGTCGTCACTTATATGTTGCGCTAACGATGTCCATAGCGATTCTTCACTTACCAGTACAACACGAGTGGAAACCTTACCTGTTTCTTAGTTAGGTGTTCATAAATCCCGGATGGCGCCAAATTGTTTAATTAAAACAATTAAATTCACAAATAGTATAGTTGAGCGCGCTTCGCTATGACGGTCTGCAGTATTCAAATTTTACTCCCGCCTTCGTTCGACCTTCTTAATCGAGCAGTTAGTTCGCAGAGTTTGCGACGTGAGCGCTTACCGTAATTTTCGCTCTGCTAAATAATACACAATTTATAATATACCTTCCTATGGAATAAAAAACAGTGGTTACACTCTGTACTAGTTTATTTATTGATGACTGGTAATTACTCAGTTTGACAAAAAAATATATTTGGTTATTCAACAAATTTGCACCGACAATTATTATGAGACAAATATCTCAAGGTAGGCGAAAATCGATTTTGAACGAGGTTAGTTAATTCGACATGGCGCCTAAAAAACAATGTTTACTTTTTACAATTTGTCGTTCAATAAATCTGGGTTCTTGTGATTACGAAAATGATATTAATAATGATTACAATAAAGTACACTACCTTACATTATTTGTACTTAAATAATATGTGTAATTATAATTTGTTCCTGAAGTGTGGTAAAGTGTGTTTTAAAAGTTCGTAATTTTCAAACAGGTTATTTTTCCAGTTAACAAAATTTCAGTGTTTTATTTTTTTAATTAATCTTTGAAAGAAATAATATTCAGTTTATAGTGAGAGTTCAGATTACTGTGAGAAAAATTTAAAGTGAATTTATTTCAGAAATTCGGGTAATTTAATAATACTTATCAAATCGGTCGACTTGTTGTGAACAGTCATTCAGTTGAAATGGAATGGGGCTTCAATAGTGGTCAATTTTCAATGATCTCGGGGCTTAAGTACTTCTGGCATCTTTTTCATGTTAATTGTAGAAATTTATTCATTTAAAATTTATTTAAATTGGTACTTGGCATCAGTTAAATGTTCTCGTCTTTCGTCTGCTTCTTACGTGTTCATCTTTTTGAATTTTGATTACTTTTTATACATTTTTGATTAAAATTTTGGTCATTCACGGCCTGGCATCTATTCTGGAAGAGCGTCACTTATTGAATACTAAGATTTAACGGAAAAATCGTAACCAACGTTCGTTGTCATGGTTACTAATGAATTTTGATTGGCTTGGCTTGACATAAGTCCATTGTTATTATATTTGAATTTTTATTGAAAATCACTGTATATCTTCTGATTGCTTTTATTCTTCCGTCTTCCTTCCTATGTATTAAATATTATCACTACTGTTCATATTTCCTTTCAAAGATTATTTTGACATCCCATAAGGTTGGGTTCTCTTATGTATTAAAATCTGACAGTTATGTTGATATTTGTTAATTACATTTCTTTCTTATTTTAAGTCCTTAATATAACATTTATCTTTTAATATGATTCACAAATTATCCTTGACTAGTTATTTGCCTTGGATTTACTAATTTCCTTGTTGATTTTTTACAATTTGTAGTTATTTGTTTTTTACAGTAAGGCATTTCATAGGCCTAAGTAGCAATTGATTATATTTACTTATTTTATACAAATTACCTTTTAATTTATCCTCATACATGTTTTGTTTTGATATTATTAATGATTTGTTTAATTATTGATGTGTTTTGGTTCTGTTTTTACAATAATTGTATGTTACCATTAGTTTCTATATTATTGTTTGTTAATTATTTCCTAACTGATTTTCCAGTGTTATTAGATCTGTATTCTTTCTATTTACTTATTTTGCTATTGTTAACAACTAGGCTATTACTTACTATTCTCTATTATATAAAACATAACATCTAGGCCTATGGTCTGTATAATTCCTTCAGCCATATCCTATTCATAGATTTAAACTAACAATTCTTCAACAGCTATTAAGCAATGTTTGTTAACCATTTGTTTCATTTTTACTTATATTTAGGTGATAAAACATCATCACATTGTTTAAATCTACTTAATTCTATCCCTTAGAACATGGGTTGTTTATTGTTTTTGCTCTTATTTTCTTTATTATATTATTTCTTAAATAATCTCTCCCTTCTATCCATGGTAACACTAACTGTTTACCTTCCATGGGATTCCCCCTTTTGAATACTATTGTATCCCTCTCTTACAATTAAACTTAATGTTATTAATAACAAGATTCTTTTTAAATAATAATGTTCACCATTAATCTTCAGTGTTCATCACAGATTATTAAGTGTTTATACCTAATACTATTATTAACCAAATTCTTATTTACTAATGATGTTCACCATTAAACCATTTAGCGTTTATCACTGATTTATTAAGTGTTTATACCTATCAATAGGGTTTCTCATTATTTTGGGGCTTTACACTATCGCTTTAGCACTTCTTAAATTTTATTTTAAGTGTTATTAGTAGGTAATCCCTAACACTACATTCTCTTTGTCACTTAGTTATCTTTACTTTCTCACTATCTCTCTCTTTACAAATGTTATTTGTACTATTAATAAGTTCATGTCTTTATAGAGTTCTTTATTACATTTACACTCTAATTCTTTGGTTAGTGTACTTTTATTTTTAACATTACTTTATTGGGTTTTATCAATTATCATTTATCTTTATCATTTAATCGATTACAATAATTATCTTTTACATTTGTTAGTTATTGGTTTCGTTTCCATTATTATATTTGAGTGTACCATTTCTCCTTCTTTTATTCTATATTATTTGTTTGCGACTCTTTTTATTTGATTTCATTTTATTTCCTTTATACTTGTTTTGTTTTATTTTCATTTTCCTTCTTCTTCACTTTCATCTTATTTCGTTTTAATTTCATTTTATTTTGGTTTTCCCCTTCTCATTTGGTTTCATTTTATTTGGTTGTATTGAGTCAATCACTTCATTCAATCACTTTATCATTTGGTCTCGGTTTTCCCCTTCTCCTTTGGTTTCCTTTTATTTGGTCAATCACTTGGGTTAGGTCATGTCGTCGTTTGTCGCGTCATTGTCAATTTATATTCATTAGTTTAAACATTTTGTATAGTTTATTCATCATTTTTATCCCTGGTATTGGGGTGGCTTATTTGTGTTGTAACATAATGCCTCTCCTTCAAAATTGATCATTTTGGTAAAACACTAGCATAGTTTTTTTATGAAATTATCAGTTATATATAATTTTTTCTTTTTCTTCTTGTTTATTTCTTCCTTCTTGTTTCTCTTCTTACTTGATTCACTCCATTTTATTTAGATCTGTTTTTACTTATTTCCATTAGTGCGTTCTCCCTTTTATATAATTTTTTCCCTAACTTTTTAGTAGCTGGTTTCTTCCATTACTACCTTTTTTTCTGAGACCAGAGGAACATCATCTCTGCTCAGTTAATTTGATTGCTGGACCTATTCTCAGTCAATCTTAAATACCTTTTTTGTCATCTTGTGACTTACATTATTAATAATATTTTTTGGGATTGTCCACTTCATGGTTTTTTAGATCATTTTTAACCTTTTACTCATTCTTCCTTCCGCTGTACCTTTGCTATATCTGTTATCTACTCATACAGTAGGTTGTTTTTTATTTATTTAGTTGTTAACTTCATTACTTCTAACTTATCACTAGTTTGTTTTTCTTTTCTTCTTGTGATCATTTTAATTATCTTAGACATCTTTTTTCTTTTTCTTGGTTGATTACCATTATTTTGCTTTAGCCATTTGCTGTATATTTGCTTTATACAATTTTTTTTCTTATACCAGTTCACTTCTTTTTCTTTGAATACTCTATATTCTTTATAATTTTAGGTATTTGTCTTAGCAGTTCTTGCTTGATTTTATTTTTGTTTATTTCGTTTTGTCTCAAATATTCTTCTAAATAATTTTTGTAAGTTTGTTGTTCTTACTTTATAGGAATGTTTTGTAACTTATTCCTTCATTTTACGCATATATTTTTTTTCTTTTATTTTACTTTATGGTATTTAAATATTATCTTGTTGTTGCATCCTCTTCGTTCACTTATTAATTTAATAATATATATAATACTTTCACTTATGAACTTACTGTTGTCACTTCCCAAACGTTTCAAGATGTTGTTTCTCTTCTTCAGTGGGTTGAGTACTAACTGTCGATTACAGAATAACCATTACGGAATGGAGTGTGTGGTGGGGGTTGATGGTGGGAAGGGATTGGTGCTGAGGTTCGAATTATGTGTATGGATCAGTGTGTCAAATAGTGTATGTCAATAGTACACACATACATTCGAACAATCCACACATACACATACGTGTTGTCTAGTGTATCATTCGATTGTGTGAAACCACTATCTAATGTTTCATGAAGTTGATCTGCTTGGTAATTTGTTTCTTCCCATATCTTATTCATCCCCGTTTTTGTCTGCTTGACTTCTACACGATGCCCTATTAGTATGTATCTTAATTCTTCCTTCAGTTCTTCATTACTTTTTTGGATGTCCTCCTTCAATTGCTGTTGTAGGGCTTCTTGATTCTGCCGCAAAGTATCACTGTGTTCCTCCATTTTCTCGTTTATCTGCTGCTTCAAGGTTTCATTATTTCCTTCAATTTTGTTCTTCAGTGTCTCGTTATCTTCTCTTAATTGTTTCTTTAAGTTTTCACTGTTTTGGTCCTGTTTCTTAAAGTTTTCATCAGTCCTCTACTGGTTTTTGTTTAATTGTTCCATCATCATCCTCATCATGTTCTCAATCCTCTCCCCTTCGGTTGGCGTAGCTTTGTCTGGTTGGTCGCCGACTGTTACTTCTACTTCTGGTTCTGGTTGTGTTGGGTTTTCTGGTTGTTCCTCTTGGGCATCCTCTTCGATCATTTCTTCAAACATTTCCATTTCTTCTTCGTCGGTACCTTCAGTTCCCTGCTTAGCTTTATACCTTGTAATCATGGAATGTCTCATTTTTTTCCGTAATCGCCGCTAATCTTCAATTCTAGCCCCACGTTGGGCGCCAATCTGTAACGACTGGATGGACGTCCGCCTTGTTTAAGCCCCACTTTGGGCGCCAATCTGTAACGACTAGATTCTTACGTATTCTGTAAAAATGTGTGTAAGTTGTGTGTTCGCCTCACACTGTCGTCGTCACTTATATGTTGCGCTAACGATGTCCATAGCGATTCTTCACTTACCAGTACAACACGAGTGGAAACCTTACCTGTTTCTTAGTTAGGTGTTCATAAATCCCGGATGGCGCCAAATTGTTTAATTAAAACAATTAAATTCACAAATAGTATAGTTGAGCGCGCTTCGCTATGACGGTCTGCAGTATTCAAATTTTACTCCCGCCTTCGTTCGACCTTCTTAATCGAGCAGTTAGTTCGCAGAGTTTGCGACGTGAGCGCTTACCGTAATTTTCGCTCTGCTAAATAATACACAATTTATAATATACCTTCCTATGGAATAAAAAACAGTGGTTACACTCTGTACTAGTTTATTTATTGATGACTGGTAATTACTCAGTTTGACAAAAAAATATATTTGGTTATTCAACAAATTTGCACCGACAATTATTATGAGACAAATATCTCAAGGTAGGCGAAAATCGATTTTGAACGAGGTTAGTTAATTCGACATGGCGCCTAAAAAACAATGTTTACTTTTTACAATTTGTCGTTCAATAAATCTGGGTTCTTGTGATTACGAAAATGATATTAATAATGATTACAATAAAGTACACTACCTTACATTATTTGTACTTAAATAATATGTGTAATTATAATTTGTTCCTGAAGTGTGGTAAAGTGTGTTTTAAAAGTTCGTAATTTTCAAACAGGTTATTTTTCCAGTTAACAAAATTTCAGTGTTTTATTTTTTTAATTAATCTTTGAAAGAAATAATATTCAGTTTATAGTGAGAGTTCAGATTACTGTGAGAAAAATTTAAAGTGAATTTATTTCAGAAATTCGGGTAATTTAATAATACTTATCAAATCGGTCGACTTGTTGTGAACAGTCATTCAGTTGAAATGGAATGGGGCTTCAATAGTGGTCAATTTTCAATGATCTCGGGGCTTAAGTACTTCTGGCATCTTTTTCATGTTAATTGTAGAAATTTATTCATTTAAAATTTATTTAAATTGGTACTTGGCATCAGTTAAATGTTCTCGTCTTTCGTCTGCTTCTTACGTGTTCATCTTTTTGAATTTTGATTACTTTTTATACATTTTTGATTAAAATTTTGGTCATTCACGGCCTGGCATCTATTCTGGAAGAGCGTCACTTATTGAATACTAAGATTTAACGGAAAAATCGTAACCAACGTTCGTTGTCATGGTTACTAATGAATTTTGATTGGCTTGGCTTGACATAAGTCCATTGTTATTATATTTGAATTTTTATTGAAAATCACTGTATATCTTCTGATTGCTTTTATTCTTCCGTCTTCCTTCCTATGTATTAAATATTATCACTACTGTTCATATTTCCTTTCAAAGATTATTTTGACATCCCATAAGGTTGGGTTCTCTTATGTATTAAAATCTGACAGTTATGTTGATATTTGTTAATTACATTTCTTTCTTATTTTAAGTCCTTAATATAACATTTATCTTTTAATATGATTCACAAATTATCCTTGACTAGTTATTTGCCTTGGATTTACTAATTTCCTTGTTGATTTTTTACAATTTGTAGTTATTTGTTTTTTACAGTAAGGCATTTCATAGGCCTAAGTAGCAATTGATTATATTTACTTATTTTATACAAATTACCTTTTAATTTATCCTCATACATGTTTTGTTTTGATATTATTAATGATTTGTTTAATTATTGATGTGTTTTGGTTCTGTTTTTACAATAATTGTATGTTACCATTAGTTTCTATATTATTGTTTGTTAATTATTTCCTAACTGATTTTCCAGTGTTATTAGATCTGTATTCTTTCTATTTACTTATTTTGCTATTGTTAACAACTAGGCTATTACTTACTATTCTCTATTATATAAAACATAACATCTAGGCCTATGGTCTGTATAATTCCTTCAGCCATATCCTATTCATAGATTTAAACTAACAATTCTTCAACAGCTATTAAGCAATGTTTGTTAACCATTTGTTTCATTTTTACTTATATTTAGGTGATAAAACATCATCACATTGTTTAAATCTACTTAATTCTATCCCTTAGAACATGGGTTGTTTATTGTTTTTGCTCTTATTTTCTTTATTATATTATTTCTTAAATAATCTCTCCCTTCTATCCATGGTAACACTAACTGTTTACCTTCCATGGGATTCCCCCTTTTGAATACTATTGTATCCCTCTCTTACAATTAAACTTAATGTTATTAATAACAAGATTCTTTTTAAATAATAATGTTCACCATTAATCTTCAGTGTTCATCACAGATTATTAAGTGTTTATACCTAATACTATTATTAACCAAATTCTTATTTACTAATGATGTTCACCATTAAACCATTTAGCGTTTATCACTGATTTATTAAGTGTTTATACCTATCAATAGGGTTTCTCATTATTTTGGGGCTTTACACTATCGCTTTAGCACTTCTTAAATTTTATTTTAAGTGTTATTAGTAGGTAATCCCTAACACTACATTCTCTTTGTCACTTAGTTATCTTTACTTTCTCACTATCTCTCTCTTTACAAATGTTATTTGTACTATTAATAAGTTCATGTCTTTATAGAGTTCTTTATTACATTTACACTCTAATTCTTTGGTTAGTGTACTTTTATTTTTAACATTACTTTATTGGGTTTTATCAATTATCATTTATCTTTATCATTTAATCGATTACAATAATTATCTTTTACATTTGTTAGTTATTGGTTTCGTTTCCATTATTATATTTGAGTGTACCATTTCTCCTTCTTTTATTCTATATTATTTGTTTGCGACTCTTTTTATTTGATTTCATTTTATTTCCTTTATACTTGTTTTGTTTTATTTTCATTTTCCTTCTTCTTCACTTTCATCTTATTTCGTTTTAATTTCATTTTATTTTGGTTTTCCCCTTCTCATTTGGTTTCATTTTATTTGGTTGTATTGAGTCAATCACTTCATTCAATCACTTTATCATTTGGTCTCGGTTTTCCCCTTCTCCTTTGGTTTCCTTTTATTTGGTCAATCACTTGGGTTAGGTCATGTCGTCGTTTGTCGCGTCATTGTCAATTTATATTCATTAGTTTAAACATTTTGTATAGTTTATTCATCATTTTTATCCCTGGTATTGGGGTGGCTTATTTGTGTTGTAACATAATGCCTCTCCTTCAAAATTGATCATTTTGGTAAAACACTAGCATAGTTTTTTTATGAAATTATCAGTTATATATAATTTTTTCTTTTTCTTCTTGTTTATTTCTTCCTTCTTGTTTCTCTTCTTACTTGATTCACTCCATTTTATTTAGATCTGTTTTTACTTATTTCCATTAGTGCGTTCTCCCTTTTATATAATTTTTTCCCTAACTTTTTAGTAGCTGGTTTCTTCCATTACTACCTTCTTTTCTGAGACCAGAGGAACATCATCTCTGCTCAGTTAATTTGATTGCTGGACCTATTCTCAGTCAATCTTAAATACCTTTTTTGTCATCTTGTGACTTACATTATTAATAATATTTTTTGGGATTGTCCACTTCATGGTTTTTTAGATCATTTTTAACCTTTTACTCATTCTTCCTTCCGCTGTACCTTTGCTATATCTGTTATCTACTCATACAGTAGGTTGTTTTTTATTTATTTAGTTGTTAACTTCATTACTTCTAACTTATCACTAGTTTGTTTTTCTTTTCTTCTTGTGATCATTTTAATTATCTTAGACATCTTTTTTCTTTTTCTTGGTTGATTACCATTATTTTGCTTTAGCCATTTGCTGTATATTTGCTTTATACAATTTTTTTTCTTATACCAGTTCACTTCTTTTTCTTTGAATACTCTATATTCTTTATAATTTTAGGTATTTGTCTTAGCAGTTCTTGCTTGATTTTATTTTTGTTTATTTCGTTTTGTCTCAAATATTCTTCTAAATAATTTTTGTAAGTTTGTTGTTCTTACTTTATAGGAATGT
Source organism: Magicicada septendecula (assembly GCA_034769895.1). Classification (NCBI taxonomy): domain Eukaryota; kingdom Metazoa; phylum Arthropoda; class Insecta; order Hemiptera; family Cicadidae; genus Magicicada; species Magicicada septendecula. The sequence goes on from CM068373.1 coordinate 264,291,865, forward strand.
TTTGTAACTTATTCCTTCATTTTACGCATATATTTTTTTTCTTTTATTTTACTTTATGGTATTTAAATATTATCTTGTTGTTGCATCCTCTTCGTTCACTTATTAATTTAATAATATATATAATACTTTCACTTATGAACTTACTGTTGTCACTTCCCAAACGTTTCAAGATGTTGTTTCTCTTCTTCAGTGGGTTGAGTACTAACTGTCGATTACAGAATAACCATTACGGAATGGAGTGTGTGGTGGGGGTTGATGGTGGGAAGGGATTGGTGCTGAGGTTCGAATTATGTGTATGGATCAGTGTGTCAAATAGTGTATGTCAATAGTACACACATACATTCGAACAATCCACACATACACATACGTGTTGTCTAGTGTATCATTCGATTGTGTGAAACCACTATCTAATGTTTCATGAAGTTGATCTGCTTGGTAATTTGTTTCTTCCCATATCTTATTCATCCCCGTTTTTGTCTGCTTGACTTCTACACGATGCCCTATTAGTATGTATCTTAATTCTTCCTTCAGTTCTTCATTACTTTTTTGGATGTCCTCCTTCAATTGCTGTTGTAGGGCTTCTTGATTCTGCCGCAAAGTATCACTGTGTTCCTCCATTTTCTCGTTTATCTGCTGCTTCAAGGTTTCATTATTTCCTTCAATTTTGTTCTTCAGTGTCTCGTTATCTTCTCTTAATTGTTTCTTTAAGTTTTCACTGTTTTGGTCCTGTTTCTTAAAGTTTTCATCAGTCCTCTACTGGTTTTTGTTTAATTGTTCCATCATCATCCTCATCATGTTCTCAATCCTCTCCCCTTCGGTTGGCGTAGCTTTGTCTGGTTGGTCGCCGACTGTTACTTCTACTTCTGGTTCTGGTTGTGTTGGGTTTTCTGGTTGTTCCTCTTGGGCATCCTCTTCGATCATTTCTTCAAACATTTCCATTTCTTCTTCGTCGGTACCTTCAGTTCCCTGCTTAGCTTTATACCTTGTAATCATGGAATGTCTCATTTTTTTCCGTAATCGCCGCTAATCTTCAATTCTAGCCCCACGTTGGGCGCCAATCTGTAACGACTGGATGGACGTCCGCCTTGTTTAAGCCCCACTTTGGGCGCCAATCTGTAACGACTAGATTCTTACGTATTCTGTAAAAATGTGTGTAAGTTGTGTGTTCGCCTCACACTGTCGTCGTCACTTATATGTTGCGCTAACGATGTCCATAGCGATTCTTCACTTACCAGTACAACACGAGTGGAAACCTTACCTGTTTCTTAGTTAGGTGTTCATAAATCCCGGATGGCGCCAAATTGTTTAATTAAAACAATTAAATTCACAAATAGTATAGTTGAGCGCGCTTCGCTATGACGGTCTGCAGTATTCAAATTTTACTCCCGCCTTCGTTCGACCTTCTTAATCGAGCAGTTAGTTCGCAGAGTTTGCGACGTGAGCGCTTACCGTAATTTTCGCTCTGCTAAATAATACACAATTTATAATATACCTTCCTATGGAATAAAAAACAGTGGTTACACTCTGTACTAGTTTATTTATTGATGACTGGTAATTACTCAGTTTGACAAAAAAATATATTTGGTTATTCAACAAATTTGCACCGACAATTATTATGAGACAAATATCTCAAGGTAGGCGAAAATCGATTTTGAACGAGGTTAGTTAATTCGACATGGCGCCTAAAAAACAATGTTTACTTTTTACAATTTGTCGTTCAATAAATCTGGGTTCTTGTGATTACGAAAAAGATATTAATAATGATTACAATAAAGTACACTACCTTACATTATTTGTACTTAAATAATATGTGTAATTATAATTTGTTCCTGAAGTGTGGTAAAGTGTGTTTTAAAAGTTCGTAATTTTCAAACAGGTTATTTTTCCAGTTAACAAAATTTCAGTGTTTTATTTTTTTAATTAATCTTTGAAAGAAATAATATTCAGTTTATAGTGAGAGTTCAGATTACTGTGAGAAAAATTTAAAGTGAATTTATTTCAGAAATTCGGGTAATTTAATAATACTTATCAAATCGGTCGACTTGTTGTGAACAGTCATTCAGTTGAAATGGAATGGGGCTTCAATAGTGGTCAATTTTCAATGATCTCGGGGCTTAAGTACTTCTGGCATCTTTTTCATGTTAATTGTAGAAATTTATTCATTTAAAATTTATTTAAATTGGTACTTGGCATCAGTTAAATGTTCTCGTCTTTCGTCTGCTTCTTACGTGTTCATCTTTTTGAATTTTGATTACTTTTTATACATTTTTGATTAAAATTTTGGTCATTCACGGCCTGGCATCTATTCTGGAAGAGCGTCACTTATTGAATACTAAGATTTAACGGAAAAATCGTAACCAACGTTCGTTGTCATGGTTACTAATGAATTTTGATTGGCTTGGCTTGACATAAGTCCATTGTTATTATATTTGAATTTTTATTGAAAATCACTGTATATCTTCTGATTGCTTTTATTCTTCCGTCTTCCTTCCTATGTATTAAATATTATCACTACTGTTCATATTTCCTTTCAAAGATTATTTTGACATCCCATAAGGTTGGGTTCTCTTATGTATTAAAATCTGACAGTTATGTTGATATTTGTTAATTACATTTCTTTCTTATTTTAAGTCCTTAATATAACATTTATCTTTTAATATGATTCACAAATTATCCTTGACTAGTTATTTGCCTTGGATTTACTAATTTCCTTGTTGATTTTTTACAATTTGTAGTTATTTGTTTTTTACAGTAAGGCATTTCATAGGCCTAAGTAGCAATTGATTATATTTACTTATTTTATACAAATTACCTTTTAATTTATCCTCATACATGTTTTGTTTTGATATTATTAATGATTTGTTTAATTATTGATGTGTTTTGGTTCTGTTTTTACAATAATTGTATGTTACCATTAGTTTCTATATTATTGTTTGTTAATTATTTCCTAACTGATTTTCCAGTGTTATTAGATCTGTATTCTTTCTATTTACTTATTTTGCTATTGTTAACAACTAGGCTATTACTTACTATTCTCTATTATATAAAACATAACATCTAGGCCTATGGTCTGTATAATTCCTTCAGCCATATCCTATTCATAGATTTAAACTAACAATTCTTCAACAGCTATTAAGCAATGTTTGTTAACCATTTGTTTCATTTTTACTTATATTTAGGTGATAAAACATCATCACATTGTTTAAATCTACTTAATTCTATCCCTTAGAACATGGGTTGTTTATTGTTTTTGCTCTTATTTTCTTTATTATATTATTTCTTAAATAATCTCTCCCTTCTATCCATGGTAACACTAACTGTTTACCTTCCATGGGATTCCCCCTTTTGAATACTATTGTATCCCTCTCTTACAATTAAACTTAATGTTATTAATAACAAGATTCTTTTTAAATAATAATGTTCACCATTAATCTTCAGTGTTCATCACAGATTATTAAGTGTTTATACCTAATACTATTATTAACCAAATTCTTATTTACTAATGATGTTCACCATTAAACCATTTAGCGTTTATCACTGATTTATTAAGTGTTTATACCTATCAATAGGGTTTCTCATTATTTTGGGGCTTTACACTATCGCTTTAGCACTTCTTAAATTTTATTTTAAGTGTTATTAGTAGGTAATCCCTAACACTACATTCTCTTTGTCACTTAGTTATCTTTACTTTCTCACTATCTCTCTCTTTACAAATGTTATTTGTACTATTAATAAGTTCATGTCTTTATAGAGTTCTTTATTACATTTACACTCTAATTCTTTGGTTAGTGTACTTTTATTTTTAACATTACTTTATTGGGTTTTATCAATTATCATTTATCTTTATCATTTAATCGATTACAATAATTATCTTTTACATTTGTTAGTTATTGGTTTCGTTTCCATTATTATATTTGAGTGTACCATTTCTCCTTCTTTTATTCTATATTATTTGTTTGCGACTCTTTTTATTTGATTTCATTTTATTTCCTTTATACTTGTTTTGTTTTATTTTCATTTTCCTTCTTCTTCACTTTCATCTTATTTCGTTTTAATTTCATTTTATTTTGGTTTTCCCCTTCTCATTTGGTTTCATTTTATTTGGTTGTATTGAGTCAATCACTTCATTCAATCACTTTATCATTTGGTCTCGGTTTTCCCCTTCTCCTTTGGTTTCCTTTTATTTGGTCAATCACTTGGGTTAGGTCATGTCGTCGTTTGTCGCGTCATTGTCAATTTATATTCATTAGTTTAAACATTTTGTATAGTTTATTCATCATTTTTATCCCTGGTATTGGGGTGGCTTATTTGTGTTGTAACATAATGCCTCTCCTTCAAAATTGATCATTTTGGTAAAACACTAGCATAGTTTTTTTATGAAATTATCAGTTATATATAATTTTTTCTTTTTCTTCTTGTTTATTTCTTCCTTCTTGTTTCTCTTCTTACTTGATTCACTCCATTTTATTTAGATCTGTTTTTACTTATTTCCATTAGTGCGTTCTCCCTTTTATATAATTTTTTCCCTAACTTTTTAGTAGCTGGTTTCTTCCATTACTACCTTCTTTTCTGAGACCAGAGGAACATCATCTCTGCTCAGTTAATTTGATTGCTGGACCTATTCTCAGTCAATCTTAAATACCTTTTTTGTCATCTTGTGACTTACATTATTAATAATATTTTTTGGGATTGTCCACTTCATGGTTTTTTAGATCATTTTTAACCTTTTACTCATTCTTCCTTCCGCTGTACCTTTGCTATATCTGTTATCTACTCATACAGTAGGTTGTTTTTTATTTATTTAGTTGTTAACTTCATTACTTCTAACTTATCACTAGTTTGTTTTTCTTTTCTTCTTGTGATCATTTTAATTATCTTAGACATCTTTTTTCTTTTTCTTGGTTGATTACCATTATTTTGCTTTAGCCATTTGCTGTATATTTGCTTTATACAATTTTTTTTCTTATACCAGTTCACTTCTTTTTCTTTGAATACTCTATATTCTTTATAATTTTAGGTATTTGTCTTAGCAGTTCTTGCTTGATTTTATTTTTGTTTATTTCGTTTTGTCTCAAATATTCTTCTAAATAATTTTTGTAAGTTTGTTGTTCTTACTTTATAGGAATGTTTTGTAACTTATTCCTTCATTTTACGCATATATTTTTTTTCTTTTATTTTACTTTATGGTATTTAAATATTATCTTGTTGTTGCATCCTCTTCGTTCACTTATTAATTTAATAATATATATAATACTTTCACTTATGAACTTACTGTTGTCACTTCCCAAACGTTTCAAGATGTTGTTTCTCTTCTTCAGTGGGTTGAGTACTAACTGTCGATTACAGAATAACCATTACGGAATGGAGTGTGTGGTGGGGGTTGATGGTGGGAAGGGATTGGTGCTGAGGTTCGAATTATGTGTATGGATCAGTGTGTCAAATAGTGTATGTCAATAGTACACACATACATTCGAACAATCCACACATACACATACGTGTTGTCTAGTGTATCATTCGATTGTGTGAAACCACTATCTAATGTTTCATGAAGTTGATCTGCTTGGTAATTTGTTTCTTCCCATATCTTATTCATCCCCGTTTTTGTCTGCTTGACTTCTACACGATGCCCTATTAGTATGTATCTTAATTCTTCCTTCAGTTCTTCATTACTTTTTTGGATGTCCTCCTTCAATTGCTGTTGTAGGGCTTCTTGATTCTGCCGCAAAGTATCACTGTGTTCCTCCATTTTCTCGTTTATCTGCTGCTTCAAGGTTTCATTATTTCCTTCAATTTTGTTCTTCAGTGTCTCGTTATCTTCTCTTAATTGTTTCTTTAAGTTTTCACTGTTTTGGTCCTGTTTCTTAAAGTTTTCATCAGTCCTCTACTGGTTTTTGTTTAATTGTTCCATCATCATCCTCATCATGTTCTCAATCCTCTCCCCTTCGGTTGGCGTAGCTTTGTCTGGTTGGTCGCCGACTGTTACTTCTACTTCTGGTTCTGGTTGTGTTGGGTTTTCTGGTTGTTCCTCTTGGGCATCCTCTTCGATCATTTCTTCAAACATTTCCATTTCTTCTTCGTCGGTACCTTCAGTTCCCTGCTTAGCTTTATACCTTGTAATCATGGAATGTCTCATTTTTTTCCGTAATCGCCGCTAATCTTCAATTCTAGCCCCACGTTGGGCGCCAATCTGTAACGACTGGATGGACGTCCGCCTTGTTTAAGCCCCACTTTGGGCGCCAATCTGTAACGACTAGATTCTTACGTATTCTGTAAAAATGTGTGTAAGTTGTGTGTTCGCCTCACACTGTCGTCGTCACTTATATGTTGCGCTAACGATGTCCATAGCGATTCTTCACTTACCAGTACAACACGAGTGGAAACCTTACCTGTTTCTTAGTTAGGTGTTCATAAATCCCGGATGGCGCCAAATTGTTTAATTAAAACAATTAAATTCACAAATAGTATAGTTGAGCGCGCTTCGCTATGACGGTCTGCAGTATTCAAATTTTACTCCCGCCTTCGTTCGACCTTCTTAATCGAGCAGTTAGTTCGCAGAGTTTGCGACGTGAGCGCTTACCGTAATTTTCGCTCTGCTAAATAATACACAATTTATAATATACCTTCCTATGGAATAAAAAACAGTGGTTACACTCTGTACTAGTTTATTTATTGATGACTGGTAATTACTCAGTTTGACAAAAAAATATATTTGGTTATTCAACAAATTTGCACCGACAATTATTATGAGACAAATATCTCAAGGTAGGCGAAAATCGATTTTGAACGAGGTTAGTTAATTCGACATGGCGCCTAAAAAACAATGTTTACTTTTTACAATTTGTCGTTCAATAAATCTGGGTTCTTGTGATTACGAAAAAGATATTAATAATGATTACAATAAAGTACACTACCTTACATTATTTGTACTTAAATAATATGTGTAATTATAATTTGTTCCTGAAGTGTGGTAAAGTGTGTTTTAAAAGTTCGTAATTTTCAAACAGGTTATTTTTCCAGTTAACAAAATTTCAGTGTTTTATTTTTTTAATTAATCTTTGAAAGAAATAATATTCAGTTTATAGTGAGAGTTCAGATTACTGTGAGAAAAATTTAAAGTGAATTTATTTCAGAAATTCGGGTAATTTAATAATACTTATCAAATCGGTCGACTTGTTGTGAACAGTCATTCAGTTGAAATGGAATGGGGCTTCAATAGTGGTCAATTTTCAATGATCTCGGGGCTTAAGTACTTCTGGCATCTTTTTCATGTTAATTGTAGAAATTTATTCATTTAAAATTTATTTAAATTGGTACTTGGCATCAGTTAAATGTTCTCGTCTTTCGTCTGCTTCTTACGTGTTCATCTTTTTGAATTTTGATTACTTTTTATACATTTTTGATTAAAATTTTGGTCATTCACGGCCTGGCATCTATTCTGGAAGAGCGTCACTTATTGAATACTAAGATTTAACGGAAAAATCGTAACCAACGTTCGTTGTCATGGTTACTAATGAATTTTGATTGGCTTGGCTTGACATAAGTCCATTGTTATTATATTTGAATTTTTATTGAAAATCACTGTATATCTTCTGATTGCTTTTATTCTTCCGTCTTCCTTCCTATGTATTAAATATTATCACTACTGTTCATATTTCCTTTCAAAGATTATTTTGACATCCCATAAGGTTGGGTTCTCTTATGTATTAAAATCTGACAGTTATGTTGATATTTGTTAATTACATTTCTTTCTTATTTTAAGTCCTTAATATAACATTTATCTTTTAATATGATTCACAAATTATCCTTGACTAGTTATTTGCCTTGGATTTACTAATTTCCTTGTTGATTTTTTACAATTTGTAGTTATTTGTTTTTTACAGTAAGGCATTTCATAGGCCTAAGTAGCAATTGATTATATTTACTTATTTTATACAAATTACCTTTTAATTTATCCTCATACATGTTTTGTTTTGATATTATTAATGATTTGTTTAATTATTGATGTGTTTTGGTTCTGTTTTTACAATAATTGTATGTTACCATTAGTTTCTATATTATTGTTTGTTAATTATTTCCTAACTGATTTTCCAGTGTTATTAGATCTGTATTCTTTCTATTTACTTATTTTGCCATTGTTAACAACTAGGCTATTACTTACTATTCTCTATTATATAAAACATAACATCTAGGCCTATGGTCTGTATAATTCCTTCAGCCATATCCTATTCATAGATTTAAACTAACAATTCTTCAACAGCTATTAAGCAATGTTTGTTAACCATTTGTTTCATTTTTACTTATATTTAGGTGATAAAACATCATCACATTGTATAAAACTACTTAATTCTATCCCTTAGAACATCGGTTGTTTATTGTTTTTGCTCTTATTTTCTTTATTATATTATTTCTTAAATAATCTCTCCCTTCTATCCATGGTAACACTAACTGTTTACCTTCCATGGGATTCCCCCTTTTGAATACTATTGTATCCCTCTCTTACAATTAAACTTAATGTTATTAATAACAAGATTCTTTTTAAATAATAATGTTCACCATTAATCTTCAGTGTTCATCACAGATTATTAAGTGTTTATACCTAATACTATTATTAACCAAATTCTTATTTACTAATGATGTTCACCATTAAACCATTTAGCGTTTATCACTGATTTATTAAGTGTTTATACCTATCAATAGGGTTTCTCATTATTTTGGGGCTTTACACTATCGCTTTTGCACTTCTTAAATTTTATTTTAAGTGTTATTAGTAGGTAATCCCTAACACTACATTCTCTTTGTCACTTAGTTATCTTTACTTTCTCACTATCTCTCTCTTTACAAATGTTATTTGTACTATTAATAAGTTCATGTCTTTATAGAGTTCTTTATTACATTTACACTCTAATTCTTTGGTTAGTGTACTTTTATTTTTAACATTACTTTATTGGGTTTTATCAATTATCATTTATCTTTATCATTTAATCGATTACAATAATTATCTTTTACATTTGTTAGTTATTGGTTTCGTTTCCATTATTATATTTGAGTGTACCATTTCTCCTTCTTTTATTCTATATTATTTGTTTGCGACTCTTTTTATTTGATTTCATTTTATTTCCTTTATACTTGTTTTGTTTCATTTTCATTTTCCTTCTTCTTCACTTTCATCTTATTTCGTTTTAATTTCATTTTATTTTGGTTTTCCCCTTCTCATTTGGTTTCATTTTATTTGGTTGTATTGAGTCAATCACTTCATTCAATCACTTTATCATTTGGTCTCGGTTTTCCCCTTCTCCTTTGGTTTCCTTTTATTTGGTCAATCACTTGGGTTAGGTCATGTCGTCGTTTGTCGCGTCATTGTCAATTTATATTCATTAGTTTAAACATTTTGTATAGTTTATTCATCATTTTTATCCCTGGTATTGGGGTGGCTTATTTGTGTTGTAACATAATGCCTCTCCTTCAAAATTGATCATTTTGGTAAAACACTAGCATAGTTTTTTTATGAAATTATCAGTTATATATAATTTTTTCTTTTTCTTCTTGTTTATTTCTTCCTTCTTGTTTCTCTTCTTACTTGATTCACTCCATTTTATTTAGATCTGTTTTTACTTATTTCCATTAGTGCGTTCTCCCTTTTATATAATTTTTTCCCTAACTTTTTAGTAGCTGGTTTCTTCCATTACTACCTTTTTTTCTGAGACCAGAGGAACATCATCTCTGCTCAGTTAATTTGATTGCTGGACCTATTCTCAGTCAATCTTAAATACCTTTTTTGTCATCTTGTGACTTACATTATTAATAATATTTTTTGGGATTGTCCACTTCATGGTTTTTTAGATCATTTTTAACCTTTTACTCATTCTTCCTTCCGCTGTACCTTTGCTATATCTGTTATCTACTCATACAGTAGGTTGTTTTTTATTTATTTAGTTGTTAACTTCATTACTTCTAACTTATCACTAGTTTGTTTTTCTTTTCTTCTTGTGATCATTTTAATTATCTTAGACATCTTTTTTCTTTTTCTTGGTTGATTACCATTATTTTGCTTTAGCCATTTGCTGTATATTTGCTTTATACAATTTTTTTTCTTATACCAGTTCACTTCTTTTTCTTTGAATACTCTATATTCTTTATAATTTTAGGTATTTGTCTTAGCAGTTCTTGCTTGATTTTATTTTTGTTTATTTCGTTTTGTCTCAAATATTCTTCTAAATAATTTTTGTAAGTTTGTTGTTCTTACTTTATAGGAATGTTTTGTAACTTATTCCTTCATTTTACGCATATATTTTTTTTCTTTTATTTTACTTTATGGTATTTAAATATTATCTTGTTGTTGCATCCTCTTCGTTCACTTATTAATTTAATAATATATATAATACTTTCACTTATGAACTTACTGTTGTCACTTCCCAAACGTTTCAAGATGTTGTTTCTCTTCTTCAGTGGGTTGAGTACTAACTGTCGATTACAGAATAACCATTACGGAATGGAGTGTGTGGTGGGGGTTGATGGTGGGAAGGGATTGGTGCTGAGGTTCGAATTATGTGTATGGATCAGTGTGTCAAATAGTGTATGTCAATAGTACACACATACATTCGAACAATCCACACATACACATACGTGTTGTCTAGTGTATCATTCGATTGTGTGAAACCACTATCTAATGTTTCATGAAGTTGATCTGCTTGGTAATTTGTTTCTTCCCATATCTTATTCATCCCCGTTTTTGTCTGCTTGACTTCTACACGATGCCCTATTAGTATGTATCTTAATTCTTCCTTCAGTTCTTCATTACTTTTTTGGATGTCCTCCTTCAATTGCTGTTGTAGGGCTTCTTGATTCTGCCGCAAAGTATCACTGTGTTCCTCCATTTTCTCGTTTATCTGCTGCTTCAAGGTTTCATTATTTCCTTCAATTTTGTTCTTCAGTGTCTCGTTATCTTCTCTTAATTGTTTCTTTAAGTTTTCACTGTTTTGGTCCTGTTTCTTAAAGTTTTCATCAGTCCTCTACTGGTTTTTGTTTAATTGTTCCATCATCATCCTCATCATGTTCTCAATCCTCTCCCCTTCGGTTGGCGTAGCTTTGTCTGGTTGGTCGCCGACTGTTACTTCTACTTCTGGTTCTGGTTGTGTTGGGTTTTCTGGTTGTTCCTCTTGGGCATCCTCTTCGATCATTTCTTCAAACATTTCCATTTCTTCTTCGTCGGTACCTTCAGTTCCCTGCTTAGCTTTATACCTTGTAATCATGGAATGTCTCATTTTTTTCCGTAATCGCCGCTAATCTTCAATTCTAGCCCCACGTTGGGCGCCAATCTGTAACGACTGGATGGACGTCCGCCTTGTTTAACCCCCACTTTGGGCGCCAATCTGTAACGACTAGATTCTTACGTATTCTGTAAAAATGTGTGTAAGTTGTGTGTTCGCCTCACACTGTCGTCGTCACTTATATGTTGCGCTAACGATGTCCATAGCGATTCTTCACTTACCAGTACAACACGAGTGGAAACCTTACCTGTTTCTTAGTTAGGTGTTCATAAATCCCGGATGGCGCCAAATTGTTTAATTAAAACAATTAAATTCACAAATAGTATAGTTGAGCGCGCTTCGCTATGACGGTCTGCAGTATTCAAATTTTACTCCCGCCTTCGTTCGACCTTCTTAATCGAGCAGTTAGTTCGCAGAGTTTGCGACGTGAGCGCTTACCGTAATTTTCGCTCTGCTAAATAATACACAATTTATAATATACCTTCCTATGGAATAAAAAACAGTGGTTACACTCTGTACTAGTTTATTTATTGATGACTGGTAATTACTCAGTTTGACAAAAAAATATATTTGGTTATTCAACAAATTTGCACCGACAATTATTATGAGACAAATATCTCAAGGTAGGCGAAAATCGATTTTGAACGAGGTTAGTTAATTCGACATGGCGCCTAAAAAACAATGTTTACTTTTTACAATTTGTCGTTCAATAAATCTGGGTTCTTGTGATTACGAAAAAGATATTAATAATGATTACAATAAAGTACACTACCTTACATTATTTGTACTTAAATAATATGTGTAATTATAATTTGTTCCTGAAGTGTGGTAAAGTGTGTTTTAAAAGTTCGTAATTTTCAAACAGGTTATTTTTCCAGTTAACAAAATTTCAGTGTTTTATTTTTTTAATTAATCTTTGAAAGAAATAATATTCAGTTTATAGTGAGAGTTCAGATTACTGTGAGAAAAATTTAAAGTGAATTTATTTCAGAAATTCGGGTAATTTAATAATACTTATCAAATCGGTCGACTTGTTGTGAACAGTCATTCAGTTGAAATGGAATGGGGCTTCAATAGTGGTCAATTTTCAATGATCTCGGGGCTTAAGTACTTCTGGCATCTTTTTCATGTTAATTGTAGAAATTTATTCATTTAAAATTTATTTAAATTGGTACTTGGCATCAGTTAAATGTTCTCGTCTTTCGTCTGCTTCTTACGTGTTCATCTTTTTGAATTTTGATTACTTTTTATACATTTTTGATTAAAATTTTGGTCATTCACGGCCTGGCATCTATTCTGGAAGAGCGTCACTTATTGAATACTAAGATTTAACGGAAAAATCGTAACCAACGTTCGTTGTCATGGTTACTAATGAATTTTGATTGGCTTGGCTTGACATAAGTCCATTGTTATTATATTTGAATTTTTATTGAAAATCACTGTATATCTTCTGATTGCTTTTATTCTTCCGTCTTCCTTCCTATGTATTAAATATTATCACTACTGTTCATATTTCCTTTCAAAGATTATTTTGACATCCCATAAGGTTGGGTTCTCTTATGTATTAAAATCTGACAGTTATGTTGATATTTGTTAATTACATTTCTTTCTTATTTTAAGTCCTTAATATAACATTTATCTTTTAATATGATTCACAAATTATCCTTGACTAGTTATTTGCCTTGGATTTACTAATTTCCTTGTTGATTTTTTACAATTTGTAGTTATTTGTTTTTTACAGTAAGGCATTTCATAGGCCTAAGTAGCAATTGATTATATTTACTTATTTTATACAAATTACCTTTTAATTTATCCTCATACATGTTTTGTTTTGATATTATCAATGATTTGTTTAATTATTGATGTGTTTTGGTTCTGTTTTTACAATAATTGTATGTTACCATTAGTTTCTATATTATTGTTTGTTAATTATTTCCTAACTGATTTTCCAGTGTTATTAGATCTGTATTCTTTCTATTTACTTATTTTGCCATTGTTAACAACTAGGCTATTACTTACTATTCTCTATTATATAAAACATAACATCTAGGCCTATGGTCTGTATAATTCCTTCAGCCATATCCTATTCATAGATTTAAACTAACAATTCTTCAACAGCTATTAAGCAATGTTTGTTAACCATTTGTTTCATTTTTACTTATATTTAGGTGATAAAACATCATCACATTGTATAAATCTACTTAATTCTATCCCTTAGAACATCGGTTGTTTATTGTTTTTGCTCTTATTTTCTTTATTATATTATTTCTTAAATAATCTCTCCCTTCTATCCATGGTAACACTAACTGTTTACCTTCCATGGGATTCCCCCTTTTGAATACTATTGTATCCCTCTCTTACAATTAAACTTAATGTTATTAATAACAAGATTCTTTTTAAATAATAATGTTCACCATTAATCTTCAGTGTTCATCACAGATTATTAAGTGTTTATACCTAATACTATTATTAACCAAATTCTTATTTACTAATGATGTTCACCATTAAACCATTTAGCGTTTATCACTGATTTATTAAGTGTTTATACCTATCAATAGGGTTTCTCATTATTTTGGGGCTTTACACTATCGCTTTTGCACTTCTTAAATTTTATTTTAAGTGTTATTAGTAGGTAATCCCTAACACTACATTCTCTTTGTCACTTAGTTATCTTTACTTTCTCACTATCTCTCTCTTTACAAATGTTATTTGTACTATTAATAAGTTCATGTCTTTATAGAGTTCTTTATTACATTTACACTCTAATTCTTTGGTTAGTGTACTTTTATTTTTAACATTACTTTATTGGGTTTTATCAATTATCATTTATCTTTATCATTTAATCGATTACAATAATTATCTTTTACATTTGTTAGTTATTGGTTTCGTTTCCATTATTATATTTGAGTGTACCATTTCTCCTTCTTTTATTCTATATTATTTGTTTGCGACTCTTTTTATTTGATTTCATTTTATTTCCTTTATACTTGTTTTGTTTCATTTTCATTTTCCTTCTTCTTCACTTTCATCTTATTTCGTTTTAATTTCATTTTATTTTGGTTTTCCCCTTCTCATTTGGTTTCATTTTATTTGGTTGTATTGAGTCAATCACTTCATTCAATCACTTTATCATTTGGTCTCGGTTTTCCCCTTCTCCTTTGGTTTCCTTTTATTTGGTCAATCACTTGGGTTAGGTCATGTCGTCGTTTGTCGCGTCATTGTCAATTTATATTCATTAGTTTAAACATTTTGTATAGTTTATTCATCATTTTTATCCCTGGTATTGGGGTGGCTTATTTGTGTTGTAACATAATGCCTCTCCTTCAAAATTGATCATTTTGGTAAAACACTAGCATAGTTTTTTTATGAAATTATCAGTTATATATAATTTTTTCTTTTTCTTCTTGTTTATTTCTTCCTTCTTGTTTCTCTTCTTACTTGATTCACTCCATTTTATTTAGATCTGTTTTTACTTATTTCCATTAGTGCGTTCTCCCTTTTATATAATTTTTTCCCTAACTTTTTAGTAGCTGGTTTCTTCCATTACTACCTTTTTTTCTGAGACCAGAGGAACATCATCTCTGCTCAGTTAATTTGATTGCTGGACCTATTCTCAGTCAATCTTAAATACCTTTTTTGTCATCTTGTGACTTACATTATTAATAATATTTTTTGGGATTGTCCACTTCATGGTTTTTTAGATCATTTTTAACCTTTTACTCATTCTTCCTTCCGCTGTACCTTTGCTATATCTGTTATCTACTCATACAGTAGGTTGTTTTTTATTTATTTAGTTGTTAACTTCATTACTTCTAACTTATCACTAGTTTGTTTTTCTTTTCTTCTTGTGATCATTTTAATTATCTTAGACATCTTTTTTCTTTTTCTTGGTTGATTACCATTATTTTGCTTTAGCCATTTGCTGTATATTTGCTTTATACAATTTTTTTTCTTATACCAGTTCACTTCTTTTTCTTTGAATACTCTATATTCTTTATAATTTTAGGTATTTGTCTTAGCAGTTCTTGCTTGATTTTATTTTTGTTTATTTCGTTTTGTCTCAAATATTCTTCTAAATAATTTTTGTAAGTTTGTTGTTCTTACTTTATAGGAATGTTTTGTAACTTATTCCTTCATTTTACGCATATATTTTTTTTCTTTTATTTTACTTTATGGTATTTAAATATTATCTTGTTGTTGCATCCTCTTCGTTCACTTATTAATTTAATAATATATATAATACTTTCACTTATGAACTTACTGTTGTCACTTCCCAAACGTTTCAAGATGTTGTTTCTCTTCTTCAGTGGGTTGAGTACTAACTGTCGATTACAGAATAACCATTACGGAATGGAGTGTGTGGTGGGGGTTGATGGTGGGAAGGGATTGGTGCTGAGGTTCGAATTATGTGTATGGATCAGTGTGTCAAATAGTGTATGTCAATAGTACACACATACATTCGAACAATCCACACATACACATACGTGTTGTCTAGTGTATCATTCGATTGTGTGAAACCACTATCTAATGTTTCATGAAGTTGATCTGCTTGGTAATTTGTTTCTTCCCATATCTTATTCATCCCCGTTTTTGTCTGCTTGACTTCTACACGATGCCCTATTAGTATGTATCTTAATTCTTCCTTCAGTTCTTCATTACTTTTTTGGATGTCCTCCTTCAATTGCTGTTGTAGGGCTTCTTGATTCTGCCGCAAAGTATCACTGTGTTCCTCCATTTTCTCGTTTATCTGCTGCTTCAAGGTTTCATTATTTCCTTCAATTTTGTTCTTCAGTGTCTCGTTATCTTCTCTTAATTGTTTCTTTAAGTTTTCACTGTTTTGGTCCTGTTTCTTAAAGTTTTCATCAGTCCTCTACTGGTTTTTGTTTAATTGTTCCATCATCATCCTCATCATGTTCTCAATCCTCTCCCCTTCGGTTGGCGTAGCTTTGTCTGGTTGGTCGCCGACTGTTACTTCTACTTCTGGTTCTGGTTGTGTTGGGTTTTCTGGTTGTTCCTCTTGGGCATCCTCTTCGATCATTTCTTCAAACATTTCCATTTCTTCTTCGTCGGTACCTTCAGTTCCCTGCTTAGCTTTATACCTTGTAATCATGGAATGTCTCATTTTTTTCCGTAATCGCCGCTAATCTTCAATTCTAGCCCCACGTTGGGCGCCAATCTGTAACGACTGGATGGACGTCCGCCTTGTTTAAGCCCCACTTTGGGCGCCAATCTGTAACGACTAGATTCTTACGTATTCTGTAAAAATGTGTGTAAGTTGTGTGTTCGCCTCACACTGTCGTCGTCACTTATATGTTGCGCTAACGATGTCCATAGCGATTCTTCACTTACCAGTACAACACGAGTGGAAACCTTACCTGTTTCTTAGTTAGGTGTTCATAAATCCCGGATGGCGCCAAATTGTTTAATTAAAACAATTAAATTCACAAATAGTATAGTTGAGCGCGCTTCGCTATGACGGTCTGCAGTATTCAAATTTTACTCCCGCCTTCGTTCGACCTTCTTAATCGAGCAGTTAGTTCGCAGAGTTTGCGACGTGAGCGCTTACCGTAATTTTCGCTCTGCTAAATAATACACAATTTATAATATACCTTCCTATGGAATAAAAAACAGTGGTTACACTCTGTACTAGTTTATTTATTGATGACTGGTAATTACTCAGTTTGACAAAAAAATATATTTGGTTATTCAACAAATTTGCACCGACAATTATTATGAGACAAATATCTCAAGGTAGGCGAAAATCGATTTTGAACGAGGTTAGTTAATTCGACATGGCGCCTAAAAAACAATGTTTACTTTTTACAATTTGTCGTTCAATAAATCTGGGTTCTTGTGATTACGAAAAAGATATTAATAATGATTACAATAAAGTACACTACCTTACATTATTTGTACTTAAATAATATGTGTAATTATAATTTGTTCCTGAAGTGTGGTAAAGTGTGTTTTAAAAGTTCGTAATTTTCAAACAGGTTATTTTTCCAGTTAACAAAATTTCAGTGTTTTATTTTTTTAATTAATCTTTGAAAGAAATAATATTCAGTTTATAGTGAGAGTTCAGATTACTGTGAGAAAAATTTAAAGTGAATTTATTTCAGAAATTCGGGTAATTTAATAATACTTATCAAATCGGTCGACTTGTTGTGAACAGTCATTCAGTTGAAATGGAATGGGGCTTCAATAGTGGTCAATTTTCAATGATCTCGGGGCTTAAGTACTTCTGGCATCTTTTTCATGTTAATTGTAGAAATTTATTCATTTAAAATTTATTTAAATTGGTACTTGGCATCAGTTAAATGTTCTCGTCTTTCGTCTGCTTCTTACGTGTTCATCTTTTTGAATTTTGATTACTTTTTATACATTTTTGATTAAAATTTTGGTCATTCACGGCCTGGCATCTATTCTGGAAGAGCGTCACTTATTGAATACTAAGATTTAACGGAAAAATCGTAACCAACGTTCGTTGTCATGGTTACTAATGAATTTTGATTGGCTTGGCTTGACATAAGTCCATTGTTATTATATTTGAATTTTTATTGAAAATCACTGTATATCTTCTGATTGCTTTTATTCTTCCGTCTTCCTTCCTATGTATTAAATATTATCACTACTGTTCATATTTCCTTTCAAAGATTATTTTGACATCCCATAAGGTTGGGTTCTCTTATGTATTAAAATCTGACAGTTATGTTGATATTTGTTAATTACATTTCTTTCTTATTTTAAGTCCTTAATATAACATTTATCTTTTAATATGATTCACAAATTATCCTTGACTAGTTATTTGCCTTGGATTTACTAATTTCCTTGTTGATTTTTTACAATTTGTAGTTATTTGTTTTTTACAGTAAGGCATTTCATAGGCCTAAGTAGCAATTGATTATATTTACTTATTTTATACAAATTACCTTTTAATTTATCCTCATACATGTTTTGTTTTGATATTATCAATGATTTGTTTAATTATTGATGTGTTTTGGTTCTGTTTTTACAATAATTGTATGTTACCATTAGTTTCTATATTATTGTTTGTTAATTATTTCCTAACTGATTTTCCAGTGTTATTAGATCTGTATTCTTTCTATTTACTTATTTTGCCATTGTTAACAACTAGGCTATTACTTACTATTCTCTATTATATAAAACATAACATCTAGGCCTATGGTCTGTATAATTCCTTCAGCCATATCCTATTCATAGATTTAAACTAACAATTCTTCAACAGCTATTAAGCAATGTTTGTTAACCATTTGTTTCATTTTTACTTATATTTAGGTGATAAAACATCATCACATTGTATAAATCTACTTAATTCTATCCCTTAGAACATCGGTTGTTTATTGTTTTTGCTCTTATTTTCTTTATTATATTATTTCTTAAATAATCTCTCCCTTCTATCCATGGTAACACTAACTGTTTACCTTCCATGGGATTCCCCCTTTTGAATACTATTGTATCCCTCTCTTACAATTAAACTTAATGTTATTAATAACAAGATTCTTTTTAAATAATAATGTTCACCATTAATCTTCAGTGTTCATCACAGATTATTAAGTGTTTATACCTAATACTATTATTAACCAAATTCTTATTTACTAATGATGTTCACCATTAAACCATTTAGCGTTTATCACTGATTTATTAAGTGTTTATACCTATCAATAGGGTTTCTCATTATTTTGGGGCTTTACACTATCGCTTTTGCACTTCTTAAATTTTATTTTAAGTGTTATTAGTAGGTAATCCCTAACACTACATTCTCTTTGTCACTTAGTTATCTTTACTTTCTCACTATCTCTCTCTTTACAAATGTTATTTGTACTATTAATAAGTTCATGTCTTTATAGAGTTCTTTATTACATTTACACTCTAATTCTTTGGTTAGTGTACTTTTATTTTTAACATTACTTTATTGGGTTTTATCAATTATCATTTATCTTTATCATTTAATCGATTACAATAATTATCTTTTACATTTGTTAGTTATTGGTTTCGTTTCCATTATTATATTTGAGTGTACCATTTCTCCTTCTTTTATTCTATATTATTTGTTTGCGACTCTTTTTATTTGATTTCATTTTATTTCCTTTATACTTGTTTTGTTTTATTTTCATTTTCATTTTCCTTCTTCTTCACTTTCATCTTATTTCGTTTTAATTTCATTTTATTTTGGTTTTCCCCTTCTCATTTGGTTTCATTTTATTTGGTTGTATTGAGTCAATCACTTCATTCAATCACTTTATCATTTGGTCTCGGTTTTCCCCTTCTCCTTTGGTTTCCTTTTATTTGGTCAATCACTTGGGTTAGGTCATGTCGTCGTTTGTCGCGTCATTGTCAATTTATATTCATTAGTTTAAACATTTTGTATAGTTTATTCATCATTTTTATCCCTGGTATTGGGGTGGCTTATTTGTGTTGTAACATAATGCCTCTCCTTCAAAATTGATCATTTTGGTAAAACACTAGCATAGTTTTTTTATGAAATTATCAGTTATATATAATTTTTTCTTTTTCTTCTTGTTTATTTCTTCCTTCTTGTTTCTCTTCTTACTTGATTCACTCCATTTTATTTAGATCTGTTTTTACTTATTTCCATTAGTGCGTTCTCCCTTTTATATAATTTTTTCCCTAACTTTTTAGTAGCTGGTTTCTTCCATTACTACCTTTTTTTCTGAGACCAGAGGAACATCATCTCTGCTCAGTTAATTTGATTGCTGGACCTATTCTCAGTCAATCTTAAATACCTTTTTTGTCATCTTGTGACTTACATTATTAATAATATTTTTTGGGATTGTCCACTTCATGGTTTTTTAGATCATTTTTAACCTTTTACTCATTCTTCCTTCCGCTGTACCTTTGCTATATCTGTTATCTACTCATACAGTTGGTTGTTTTTTATTTATTTAGTTGTTAACTTCATTACTTCTAACTTATCACTAGTTTGTTTTTCTTTTCTTCTTGTGATCATTTTAATTATCTTAGACATCTTTTTTCTTTTTCTTGGTTGATTACCATTATTTTGCTTTAGCCATTTGCTGTATATTTGCTTTATACAATTTTTTTTCTTATACCAGTTCACTTCTTTTTCTTTGAATACTCTATATTCTTTATAATTTTAGTATTTGTCTTAGCAGTTCTTGCTTGATTTTATTTTTGTTTATTTCGTTTTGTCTCAAATATTCTTCTAAATAATTTTTGTAAGTTTGTTGTTCTTACTTTATAGGAATGTTTTGTAACTTATTCCTTCATTTTACGCATATATTTTTTTTCTTTTATTTTACTTTATGGTATTTAAATATTATCTTGTTGTTGCATCCTCTTCGTTCACTTATTAATTTAATAATATATATAATACTTTCACTTATGAACTTACTGTTGTCACTTCCCAAACGTTTCAAGATGTTGTTTCTCTTCTTCAGTGGGTTGAGTACTAACTGTCGATTACAGAATAACCATTACGGAATGGAGTGTGTGGTGGGGGTTGATGGTGGGAAGGGATTGGTGCTGAGGTTCGAATTATGTGTATGGATCAGTGTGTCAAATAGTGTATGTCAATAGTACACACATACATTCGAACAATCCACACATACACATACGTGTTGTCTAGTGTATCATTCGATTGTGTGAAACCACTATCTAATGTTTCATGAAGTTGATCTGCTTGGTAATTTGTTTCTTCCCATATCTTATTCATCCCCGTTTTTGTCTGCTTGACTTCTACACGATGCCCTATTAGTATGTATCTTAATTCTTCCTTCAGTTCTTCATTACTTTTTTGGATGTCCTCCTTCAATTGCTGTTGTAGGGCTTCTTGATTCTGCCGCAAAGTATCACTGTGTTCCTCCATTTTCTCGTTTATCTGCTGCTTCAAGGTTTCATTATTTCCTTCAATTTTGTTCTTCAGTGTCTCGTTATCTTCTCTTAATTGTTTCTTTAAGTTTTCACTGTTTTGGTCCTGTTTCTTAAAGTTTTCATCAGTCCTCTACTGGTTTTTGTTTAATTGTTCCATCATCATCCTCATCATGTTCTCAATCCTCTCCCCTTCGGTTGGCGTAGCTTTGTCTGGTTGGTCGCCGACTGTTACTTCTACTTCTGGTTCTGGTTGTGTTGGGTTTTCTGGTTGTTCCTCTTGGGCATCCTCTTCGATCATTTCTTCAAACATTTCCATTTCTTCTTCGTCGGTACCTTCAGTTCCCTGCTTAGCTTTATACCTTGTAATTATGGAATGTCTCATTTTTTTCCGTAATCGCCGCTAATCTTCAATTCTAGCCCCACGTTGGGCGCCAATCTGTAACGACTGGATGGACGTCCGCCTTGTTTAAGCCCCACTTTGGGCGCCAATCTGTAACGACTAGATTCTTACGTATTCTGTAAAAATGTGTGTAAGTTGTGTGTTCGCCTCACACTGTCGTCGTCACTTATATGTTGCGCTAACGATGTCCATAGCGATTCTTCACTTACCAGTACAACACGAGTGGAAACCTTACCTGTTTCTTAGTTAGGTGTTCATAAATCCCGGATGGCGCCAAATTGTTTAATTAAAACAATTAAATTCACAAATAGTATAGTTGAGCGCGCTTCGCTATGACGGTCTGCAGTATTCAAATTTTACTCCCGCCTTCGTTCGACCTTCTTAATCGAGCAGTTAGTTCGCAGAGTTTGCGACGTGAGCGCTTACCGTAATTTTCGCTCTGCTAAATAATACACAATTTATAATATACCTTCCTATGGAATAAAAAACAGTGGTTACACTCTGTACTAGTTTATTTATTGATGACTGGTAATTACTCAGTTTGACAAAAAAATATATTTGGTTATTCAACAAATTTGCACCGACAATTATTATGAGACAAATATCTCAAGGTAGGCGAAAATCGATTTTGAACGAGGTTAGTTAATTCGACATGGCGCCTAAAAAACAATGTTTACTTTTTACAATTTGTCGTTCAATAAATCTGGGTTCTTGTGATTACGAAAAAGATATTAATAATGATTACAATAAAGTACACTACCTTACATTATTTGTACTTAAATAATATGTGTAATTATAATTTGTTCCTGAAGTGTGGTAAAGTGTGTTTTAAAAGTTCGTAATTTTCAAACAGGTTATTTTTCCAGTTAACAAAATTTCAGTGTTTTATTTTTTTAATTAATCTTTGAAAGAAATAATATTCAGTTTATAGTGAGAGTTCAGATTACTGTGAGAAAAATTTAAAGTGAATTTATTTCAGAAATTCGGGTAATTTAATAATACTTATCAAATCGGTCGACTTGTTGTGAACAGTCATTCAGTTGAAATGGAATGGGGCTTCAATAGTGGTCAATTTTCAATGATCTCGGGGCTTAAGTACTTCTGGCATCTTTTTCATGTTAATTGTAGAAATTTATTCATTTAAAATTTATTTAAATTGGTACTTGGCATCAGTTAAATGTTCTCGTCTTTCGTCTGCTTCTTACGTGTTCATCTTTTTGAATTTTGATTACTTTTTATACATTTTTGATTAAAATTTTGGTCATTCACGGCCTGGCATCTATTCTGGAAGAGCGTCACTTATTGAATACTAAGATTTAACGGAAAAATCGTAACCAACGTTCGTTGTCATGGTTACTAATGAATTTTGATTGGCTTGGCTTGACATAAGTCCATTGTTATTATATTTGAATTTTTATTGAAAATCACTGTATATCTTCTGATTGCTTTTATTCTTCCGTCTTCCTTCCTATGTATTAAATATTATCACTACTGTTCATATTTCCTTTCAAAGATTATTTTGACATCCCATAAGGTTGGGTTCTCTTATGTATTAAAATCTGACAGTTATGTTGATATTTGTTAATTACATTTCTTTCTTATTTTAAGTCCTTAATATAACATTTATCTTTTAATATGATTCACAAATTATCCTTGACTAGTTATTTGCCTTGGATTTACTAATTTCCTTGTTGATTTTTTACAATTTGTAGTTATTTGTTTTTTACAGTAAGGCATTTCATAGGCCTAAGTAGCAATTGATTATATTTACTTATTTTATACAAATTACCTTTTAATTTATCCTCATACATGTTTTGTTTTGATATTATTAATGATTTGTTTAATTATTGATGTGTTTTGGTTCTGTTTTTACAATAATTGTATGTTACCATTAGTTTCTATATTATTGTTTGTTAATTATTTCCTAACTGATTTTCCAGTGTTATTAGATCTGTATTCTTTCTATTTACTTATTTTGCCATTGTTAACAACTAGGCTATTACTTACTATTCTCTATTATATAAAACATAACATCTAGGCCTATGGTCTGTATAATTCCTTCAGCCATATCCTATTCATAGATTTAAACTAACAATTCTTCAACAGCTATTAAGCAATGTTTGTTAACCATTTGTTTCATTTTTACTTATATTTAGGTGATAAAACATCATCACATTGTATAAATCTACTTAATTCTATCCCTTAGAACATCGGTTGTTTATTGTTTTTGCTCTTATTTTCTTTATTATATTATTTCTTAAATAATCTCTCCCTTCTATCCATGGTAACACTAACTGTTTACCTTCCATGGGATTCCCCCTTTTGAATACTATTGTATCCCTCTCTTACAATTAAACTTAATGTTATTAATAACAAGATTCTTTTTAAATAATAATGTTCACCATTAATCTTCAGTGTTCATCACAGATTATTAAGTGTTTATACCTAATACTATTATTAACCAAATTCTTATTTACTAATGATGTTCACCATTAAACCATTTAGCGTTTATCACTGATTTATTAAGTGTTTATACCTATCAATAGGGTTTCTCATTATTTTGGGGCTTTACACTATCGCTTTTGCACTTCTTAAATTTTATTTTAAGTGTTATTAGTAGGTAATCCCTAACACTACATTCTCTTTGTCACTTAGTTATCTTTACTTTCTCACTATCTCTCTCTTTACAAATGTTATTTGTACTATTAATAAGTTCATGTCTTTATAGAGTTCTTTATTACATTTACACTCTAATTCTTTGGTTAGTGTACTTTTATTTTTAACATTACTTTATTGGGTTTTATCAATTATCATTTATCTTTATCATTTAATCGATTACAATAATTATCTTTTACATTTGTTAGTTATTGGTTTCGTTTCCATTATTATATTTGAGTGTACCATTTCTCCTTCTTTTATTCTATATTATTTGTTTGCGACTCTTTTTATTTGATTTCATTTTATTTCCTTTATACTTGTTTTGTTTTATTTTCATTTTCCTTCTTCTTCACTTTCATCTTATTTCGTTTTAATTTCATTTTATTTTGGTTTTCCCCTTCTCATTTGGTTTCATTTTATTTGGTTGTATTGAGTCAATCACTTCATTCAATCACTTTATCATTTGGTCTCGGTTTTCCCCTTCTCCTTTGGTTTCCTTTTATTTGGTCAATCACTTGGGTTAGGTCATGTCGTCGTTTGTCGCGTCATTGTCAATTTATATTCATTAGTTTAAACATTTTGTATAGTTTATTCATCATTTTTATCCCTGGTATTGGGGTGGCTTATTTGTGTTGTAACATAATGCCTCTCCTTCAAAATTGATCATTTTGGTAAAACACTAGCATAGTTTTTTTATGAAATTATCAGTTATATATAATTTTTTCTTTTTCTTCTTGTTTATTTCTTCCTTCTTGTTTCTCTTCTTACTTGATTCACTCCATTTTATTTAGATCTGTTTTTACTTATTTCCATTAGTGCGTTCTCCCTTTTATATAATTTTTTCCCTAACTTTTTAGTAGCTGGTTTCTTCCATTACTACCTTTTTTTCTGAGACCAGAGGAACATCATCTCTGCTCAGTTAATTTGATTGCTGGACCTATTCTCAGTCAATCTTAAATACCTTTTTTGTCATCTTGTGACTTACATTATTAATAATATTTTTTGGGATTGTTCACTTCATGGTTTTTTAGATCATTTTTAACCTTTTACTCATTCTTCCTTCCGCTGTGCCTTTGCTATATCTGTTATCTACTCATACAGTTGGTTGTTTTTATTTATTTAGTTGTTAACTTCATTACTTCTAACTTATCACTAGTTTGTTTTTCTTTTATTCTTGTGATCATTTTAATTATCTTAGACATCTTTTTTCTTTTTCTTGGTTGATTACCATTATTTTGCTTTAGCCATTTGCTGTATATTTGCTTTATACAATTTTTTTTCTTATACCAGTTCACTTTTTTTTCTTTGAATACTCTATATTCTTTATAATTTTAGGTATTTGTCTTAGCAGTTCTTGCTTGATTTTATTTTTGTTTATTTCGTTTTGTCTCAAATATTCTTCTAAATAATTTTTGTAAGTTTGTTGTTCTTACTTTATAGGAATGTTTTGTAACTTATTCCTTCATTTTACGCATATATTTTTTTTCTTTTATTTTACTTTATGGTATTTAAATATTATCTTGTTGTTGCATCCTCTTCGTTCACTTATTAATTTAATAATATATATAATACTTTCACTTATGAACTTACTGTTGTCACTTCCCAAACGTTTCAAGATGTTGTTTCTCTTCTTCAGTGGGTTGAGTACTAACTGTCGATTACAGAATAACCATTACGGAATGGAGTGTGTGGTGGGGGTTGATGGTGGGAAGGGATTGGTGCTGAGGTTCGAATTATGTGTATGGATCAGTGTGTCAAATAGTGTATGTCAATAGTACACACATACATTCGAACAATCCACACATACACATACGTGTTGTCTAGTGTATCATTCGATTGTGTGAAACCACTATCTAATGTTTCATGAAGTTGATCTGCTTGGTAATTTGTTTCTTCCCATATCTTATTCATCCCCGTTTTTGTCTGCTTGACTTCTACACGATGCCCTATTAGTATGTATCTTAATTCTTCCTTCAGTTCTTCATTACTTTTTTGGATGTCCTCCTTCAATTGCTGTTGTAGGGCTTCTTGATTCTGCCGCAAAGTATCACTGTGTTCCTCCATTTTCTCGTTTATCTGCTGCTTCAAGGTTTCATTATTTCCTTCAATTTTGTTCTTCAGTGTCTCGTTATCTTCTCTTAATTGTTTCTTTAAGTTTTCACTGTTTTGGTCCTGTTTCTTAAAGTTTTCATCAGTCCTCTACTGGTTTTTGTTTAATTGTTCCATCATCATCCTCATCATGTTCTCAATCCTCTCCCCTTCGGTTGGCGTAGCTTTGTCTGGTTGGTCGCCGACTGTTACTTCTACTTCTGGTTCTGGTTGTGTTGGGTTTTCTGGTTGTTCCTCTTGGGCATCCTCTTCGATCATTTCTTCAAACATTTCCATTTCTTCTTCGTCGGTACCTTCAGTTCCCTGCTTAGCTTTATACCTTGTAATCATGGAATGTCTCATTTTTTTCCGTAATCGCCGCTAATCTTCAATTCTAGCCCCACGTTGGGCGCCAATCTGTAACGACTGGATGGACGTCCGCCTTGTTTAAGCCCCACTTTGGGCGCCAATCTGTAACGACTAGATTCTTACGTATTCTGTAAAAATGTGTGTAAGTTGTGTGTTCGCCTCACACTGTCGTCGTCACTTATATGTTGCGCTAACGATGTCCATAGCGATTCTTCACTTACCAGTACAACACGAGTGGAAACCTTACCTGTTTCTTAGTTAGGTGTTCATAAATCCCGGATGGCGCCAAATTGTTTAATTAAAACAATTAAATTCACAAATAGTATAGTTGAGCGCGCTTCGCTATGACGGTCTGCAGTATTCAAATTTTACTCCCGCCTTCGTTCGACCTTCTTAATCGAGCAGTTAGTTCGCAGAGTTTGCGACGTGAGCGCTTACCGTAATTTTCGCTCTGCTAAATAATACACAATTTATAATATACCTTCCTATGGAATAAAAAACAGTGGTTACACTCTGTACTAGTTTATTTATTGATGACTGGTAATTACTCAGTTTGACAAAAAAATATATTTGGTTATTCAACAAATTTGCACCGACAATTATTATGAGACAAATATCTCAAGGTAGGCGAAAATCGATTTTGAACGAGGTTAGTTAATTCGACATGGCGCCTAAAAAACAATGTTTACTTTTTACAATTTGTCGTTCAATAAATCTGGGTTCTTGTGATTACGAAAATGATATTAATAATGATTACAATAAAGTACACTACCTTACATTATTTGTACTTAAATAATATGTGTAATTATAATTTGTTCCTGAAGTGTGGTAAAGTGTGTTTTAAAAGTTCGTAATTTTCAAACAGGTTATTTTTCCAGTTAACAAAATTTCAGTGTTTTATTTTTTTAATTAATCTTTGAAAGAAATAATATTCAGTTTATAGTGAGAGTTCAGATTACTGTGAGAAAAATTTAAAGTGAATTTATTTCAGAAATTCGGGTAATTTAATAATACTTATCAAATCGGTCGACTTGTTGTGAACAGTCATTCAGTTGAAATGGAATGGGGCTTCAATAGTGGTCAATTTTCAATGATCTCGGGGCTTAAGTACTTCTGGCATCTTTTTCATGTTAATTGTAGAAATTTATTCATTTAAAATTTATTTAAATTGGTACTTGGCATCAGTTAAATGTTCTCGTCTTTCGTCTGCTTCTTACGTGTTCATCTTTTTGAATTTTGATTACTTTTTATACATTTTTGATTAAAATTTTGGTCATTCACGGCCTGGCATCTATTCTGGAAGAGCGTCACTTATTGAATACTAAGTTTTTACGGAAAAATCGTAACCAACGTTCGTTGTCATGGTTACTAATGAATTTTGATTGGCTTGGCTTGACATAAGTCCATTGTTATTATATTTGAATTTTTATTGAAAATCACTGTATATCTTCTGATTGCTTTTATTCTTCCGTCTTCCTTCCTATGTATTAAATATTATCACTACTGTTCATATTTCCTTTCAAAGATTATTTTGACATCCCATAAGGTTGGGTTCTCTTATGTATTAAAATCTGACAGTTATGTTGATATTTGTTAATTACATTTCTTTCTTATTTTAAGTCCTTAATATAACATTTATCTTTTAATATGATTCACAAATTATCCTTGACTAGTTATTTGCCTTGGATTTACTAATT
The DNA here is from genome assembly GCA_034769895.1 of Magicicada septendecula. Taxonomy (NCBI): domain Eukaryota; kingdom Metazoa; phylum Arthropoda; class Insecta; order Hemiptera; family Cicadidae; genus Magicicada; species Magicicada septendecula. The sequence continues at coordinate 264,320,217 of CM068373.1, forward strand.
TCCTTGTTGATTTTTTACAATTTGTAGTTATTTGTTTTTTACAGTAAGGCATTTCATAGGCCTAAGTAGCAATTGATTATATTTACTTATTTTATACAAATTACCTTTTAATTTATCCTCATACATGTTTTGTTTTGATATTATTAATGATTTGTTTAATTATTGATGTGTTTTGGTTCTGTTTTTACAATAATTGTATGTTACCATTAGTTTCTATATTATTGTTTGTTAATTATTTCCTAACTGATTTTCCAGTGTTATTAGATCTGTATTCTTTCTATTTACTTATTTTGCCATTGTTAACAACTAGGCTATTACTTACTATTCTCTATTATATAAAACATAACATCTAGGCCTATGGTCTGTATAATTCCTTCAGCCATATCCTATTCATAGATTTAAACTAACAATTCTTCAACAGCTATTAAGCAATGTTTGTTAACCATTTGTTTCATTTTTACTTATATTTAGGTGATAAAACATCATCACATTGTTTAAATCTACTTAATTCTATCCCTTAGAACATGGGTTGTTTATTGTTTTTGCTCTTATTTTCTTTATTATATTATTTCTTAAATAATCTCTCCCTTCTATCCATGGTAACACTAACTGTTTACCTTCCATGGGATTCCCCCTTTTGAATACTATTGTATCCCTCTCTTACAATTAAACTTAATGTTATTAATAACAAGATTCTTTTTAAATAATAATGTTCACCATTAATCTTCAGTGTTCATCACAGATTATTAAGTGTTTATACCTAATACTATTATTAACCAAATTCTTATTTACTAATGATGTTCACCATTAAACCATTTAGCGTTTATCACTGATTTATTAAGTGTTTATACCTATCAATAGGGTTTCTCATTATTTTGGGGCTTTACACTATCGCTTTTGCACTTCTTAAATTTTATTTTAAGTGTTATTAGTAGGTAATCCCTAACACTACATTCTCTTTGTCACTTAGTTATCTTTACTTTCTCACTATCTCTCTCTTTACAAATGTTATTTGTACTATTAATTAGTTCATGTCTTTATAGAGTTCTTTATTACATTTACACTCTAATTCTTTGGTTAGTGTACTTTTATTTTTAACATTACTTTATTGGGTTTTATCAATTATCATTTATCTTTATCATTTAATCGATTACAATAATTATCTTTTACATTTGTTAGTTATTGGTTTCGTTTCCATTATTATATTTGAGTGTACCATTTCTCCTTCTTTTATTCTATATTATTTGTTTGCGACTCTTTTTATTTGATTTCATTTTATTTCCTTTATACTTGTTTTGTTTCATTTTCATTTTCCTTCTTCTTCACTTTCATCTTATTTCGTTTTAATTTCATTTTATTTTGGTTTTCCCCTTCTCATTTGGTTTCATTTTATTTGGTTGTATTGAGTCAATCACTTCATTCAATCACTTTATCATTTGGTCTCGGTTTTCCCCTTCTCCTTTGGTTTCCTTTTATTTGGTCAATCACTTGGGTTAGGTCATGTCGTCGTTTGTCGCGTCATTGTCAATTTATATTCATTAGTTTAAACATTTTGTATAGTTTATTCATCATTTTTATCCCTGGTATTGGGGTGGCTTATTTGTGTTGTAACATAATGCCTCTCCTTCAAAATTGATCATTTTGGTAAAACACTAGCATAGTTTTTTTATGAAATTATCAGTTATATATAATTTTTTCTTTTTCTTCTTGTTTATTTCTTCCTTCTTGTTTCTCTTCTTACTTGATTCACTCCATTTTATTTAGATCTGTTTTTACTTATTTCCATTAGTGCGTTCTCCCTTTTATATAATTTTTTCCCTAACTTTTTAGTAGCTGGTTTCTTCCATTACTACCTTTTTTTCTGAGACCAGAGGAACATCATCTCTGCTCAGTTAATTTGATTGCTGGACCTATTCTCAGTCAATCTTAAATACCTTTTTTGTCATCTTGTGACTTACATTATTAATAATATTTTTTGGGATTGTCCACTTCATGGTTTTTTAGATCATTTTTAACCTTTTACTCATTCTTCCTTCCGCTGTACCTTTGCTATATCTGTTATCTACTCATACAGTTGGTTGTTTTTTTATTTATTTAGTTGTTAACTTCATTACTTTTAACTTATCACTAGTTTGTTTTTCTTTTCTTCTTGTGATCATTTTAATTATCTTAGACATCTTTTTTCTTTTTCTTGGTTGATTACCATTATTTTGCTTTAGCCATTTGCTGTATATTTGCTTTATACAATTTTTTTTCTTATACCAGTTCACTTTTTTTTCTTTGAATACTCTATATTCTTTATAATTTTAGGTATTTTTCTTAGCAGTTCTTGCTTGATTTTATTTTTGTTTATTTCGTTTTGTCTCAAATATTCTTCTAAATAATTTTTGTAAGTTTGTTGTTCTTACTTTATAGGAATGTTTTGTAACTTATTCCTTCATTTTACGCATATATTTTTTTTCTTTTATTTTACTTTATGGTATTTAAATATTATCTTGTTGTTGCATCCTCTTCGTTCACTTATTAATTTAATAATATATATAATACTTTCACTTATGAACTTACTGTTGTCACTTCCCAAACGTTTCAAGATGTTGTTTCTCTTCTTCAGTGGGTTGAGTACTAACTGTCGATTACAGAATAACCATTACGGAATGGAGTGTGTGGTGGGGGTTGATGGTGGGAAGGGATTGGTGCTGAGGTTCGAATTATGTGTGTGGATCAGTGTGTCAAATAGTGTATGTCAATAGTACACACATACATTCGAACAATCCACACATACACATACGTGTTGTCTAGTGTATCATTCGATTGTGTGAAACCACTATCTAATGTTTCATGAAGTTGATCTGCTTGGTAATTTGTTTCTTCCCATATCTTATTCATCCCCGTTTTTGTCTGCTTGACTTCTACACGATGCCCTATTAGTATGTATCTTAATTCTTCCTTCAGTTCTTCATTACTTTTTTGGATGTCCTCCTTCAATTGCTATTGTAGGGCTTCTTGATTCTGCCGCAAAGTATCACTGTGTTCCTCCATTTTCTCGTTTATCTGCTGCTTCAAGATTTCATTATTTCCTTCAATTTTGTTCTTCAGTGTCTCGATATCTTCTCTTAATTGTTTCTTTAAGTTTTCACTGTTTTGGTCCTGTTTCTTAAAGTTTTCATCAGTCCTCTACTGGTTTTTGTATATGTTCCATCATCATCCTCATCATGTTCTCAATCCTCTCCCCTTCGGTTGGCGTAGCTTTGTCTGGTTGGTCGCCGACTGTTACTTCTACTTCTGGTTCTGGTTGTGTTGGGTTTTCTGGTTGTTCCTCTTGGGCATCCTCTTCGATCATTTCTTCAATCATTTCCATTTCTTCTTAGTCGGTACCTTCAGTTCCCTGCTTAGCTTTATACCTTGTAATCATGGAATGTCTCATTTTTTTCCGTAATCGCCGCTAATCTTCAATTCTAGCCCCACGTTGGGCGCCAATCTGTAACGACTGGATGGACGTCCGCCTTGTTTAAGCCCCACTTTGGGCGCCAATCTGTAACGACTAGATTCTTACGTATTCTGTAAAAATGTGTGTAAGTTGTGTGTTCGCCTCACACTGTCGTCGTCACTTATATGTTGCGCTAACGATGTCCATAGCGATCCTTCACTTGCCAGTACAACACGAGTGGAAACCTTACCTGTTTCTTAGTTAGGTGTTCATAAATCCCGGGTGGCGCCAAATTGTTTAATTAAAACAATTAAATTCACAAATAGTATAGTTGAGCGCGCTTCGCTATGACGGTCTGCAGTATTCAAATTTTACTCCCGCCTTCGTTCGACCTTCTTAATCGAGCAGTTAGTTCGCAGAGTTTGCGACGTGAGCGCTTACCATCATTTTCGCTCTGCTAAATAATACACAATTTATAATATACCTTCCTATGGAATAAAAAACAGTGGTTACACTCTGTACTAGTTTATTTATTGATGACTGGTAATTACTCAGTTTGACAAAAAAATATATTTGGTTATTCAACAAATTTGCACCGACAATTATTATGAGACAAATATCTCAAGGTAGGCGAAAATCGATTTTGAACAAGGTTAGTTAATTCGACATGGCGCCTAAAAAACAATGTTTACTTTTTACAATTTGTCGTTCAATAAATCTGGGTTCTTGTGATTACGAAAAAGATATTAATAATGATTACAATAAAGTACACTACCTTACATTATTTGTACTTAAATAATGTGTAATTATAATTTGTTCCTGAAGTGTGGTAAAGTGTGTTTTAAAAGTTCGTAATTTTCAAACAGGTTATTTTTCCAGTTAACAAAATTTCAGTGTTTTATTTTTTTAATTAATCTTTGAAAGAAATAATATTCAGTTTATAGTGAGAGTTCAGATTACTGTGAGAAAAATTTAAAGTGAATTTATTTCAGAAATTCGGGTAATTTAATAATACTTATCAAATCGGTCGACTTGTTGTGAACAGTCATTCAGTTGAAATGGAATGGGGCTTCAATAGTGGTCAATTTTCAATGATCTCGGGGCTGAAGTACTTCTGGCATCTTTTTCATGTTAATTGTAGAAATTTATTCATTTAAAATTTATTTAAATTGGTACTTGGCATCAGTTAAATGTTCTCGTCTTTCGTCTGCTTCTTACGTGTTCATCTTTTTGAATTTTGATTACTTTTTATACATTTTTGATTAAAATTTTGGTCATTCACGGCCTGGCATCTATTCTGGAAGAGCGTCACTTATTGAATACTAAGATTTAACGGAAAAATCGTAACCAACGTTCGTTGTCATGGTTACTAATGAATTTTGATTGGCTTGGCTTGACATAAGTCCATTGTTATTATATTTGAATTTTTATTGAAAATCACTGTATATCTTCTGATTGCTTTTATTCTTCCGTCTTCCTTCCTATGTATTAAATATTATCACTACTGTTCATATTTCCTTTCAAAGATTATTTTGACATCCCATAAGGTTGGGTTCTCTTATGTATTAAAATCTGACAGTTATGTTGATATTTGTTAATTACATTTCTTTCTTATTTTAAGTCCTTAATATAACATTTATCTTTTAATATGATTCACAAATTATCCTTGACTAGTTATTTGCCTTGGATTTACTAATTTCCTTGTTGATTTTTTACAATTTGTAGTTATTTGTTTTTTACAGTAAGGCATTTCATAGGCCTAAGTAGCAATTGATTATATTTACTTATTTTATACAAATTACCTTTTAATTTATCCTCATACATGTTTTGTTTTGATATTATTAATGATTTGTTTAATTATTGATGTGTTTTGGTTCTGTTTTTACAATAATTGTATGTTACCATTAGTTTCTATATTATTGTTTGTTAATTATTTCCTAACTGATTTTCCAGTGTTAATAGATCTGTATTCTTTCTATTTACTTATTTTGCCATTGTTAACAACTAGGCTATTACTTACTATTCTCTATTATATAAAACATAACATCTAGGCCTATGGTCTGTATAATTCCTTCAGCCATATCCTATTCATAGATTTAAACTAACAATTCTTCAACAGCTATTAAGCAATGTTTGTTAACCATTTGTTTCATTTTTACTTATATTTAGGTGATAAAACATCATCACATTGTTTAAATCTACTTAATTCTATCCCTTAGAACATGGGTTGTTTATTGTTTTTGCTCTTATTTTCTTTATTATATTATTTCTTAAATAATCTCTCCCTTCTATCCATGGTAACACTAACTGTTTACCTTCCATGGGATTCCCCCTTTTGAATACTATTGTATCCCTCTCTTACAATTAAACTTAATGTTATTAATAACAAGATTCTTTTTAAATAATAATGTTCACCATTAATCTTCAGTGTTCATCACAGATTATTAAGTGTTTATACCTAATACTATTATTAACCAAATTCTTATTTACTAATGATGTTCACCATTAAACCATTTAGCGTTTATCACTGATTTATTAAGGGTTTATACCTATCAATAGGGTTTCTCATTATTTTGGGGCTTTACACTATCGCTTTTGCACTTCTTAAATTTTATTTTAAGTGTTATTAGTAGGTAATCCCTAACACTACATTCTCTTTGTCACTTAGTTATCTTTACTTTCTCACTATCTCTCTCTTTACAAATGTTATTTGTACTATTAATAAGTTCATGTCTTTATAGAGTTCTTTATTACATTTACACTCTAATTCTTTGGTTAGTGTACTTTTATTTTTAACATTACTTTATTGGGTTTTATCAATTATCATTTATCTTTATCATTTAATCGATTACAATAATTATCTTTTACATTTGTTAGTTATTGGTTTCGTTTCCATTATTATATTTGAGTGTACCATTTCTCCTTCTTTTATTCTATATTATTTGTTTGCGACTCTTTTTATTTGATTTCATTTTATTTCCTTTATACTTGTTTTGTTTCATTTTCATTTTCCTTCTTCTTCACTTTCATCTTATTTCGTTCTAATTTCATTTTATTTTGGTTTTCCCCTTCTCATTTGGTTTCATTTTATTTGGTTGTATTGAGTCAATCACTTCATTCAATCACTTTATCATTTGGTCTCGGTTTTCCCCTTCTCTTTTGGTTTCCTTTTATTTGGTCAATCACTTGGGTTAGGTCATGTCGTCGTTTGTCGCGTCATTGTCAATTTATATTCATTAGTTTAAACATTTTGTATAGTTTATTCATCATTTTTATCCCTGGTTTTGGGGTGGCTTATTTGTGTTGTAACATAATGCCTCTCCTTCAAAATTGATCATTTTGGTAAAACACTAGCATAGTTTTTTTATGAAATTATCAGTTATATATAATTTTTTCTTTTTCTTCTTGTTTATTTCTTCCTTCTTGTTTCTCTTCTTACTTGATTCACTCCATTTTATTTAGATCTGTTTTTACTTATTTCCATTAGTGCGTTCTCCCTTTTATATAATTTTTTCCCTAACTTTTTAGTAGCTGGTTTCTTCCATTACTACCTTTTTTTCTGAGACCAGAGGAACATCATCTCTGCTCAGTTAATTTGATTGCTGGACCTATTCTCAGTCAATCTTAAATACCTTTTTTGTCATCTTGTGACTTACATTATTAATAATATTTTTTGGGATTGTCCACTTCATGGTTTTTTAGATCATTTTTAACCTTTTACTCATTCTTCCTTCCGCTGTACCTTTGCTATATCTGTTATCTACTCATACAGTTGGTTGTTTTTTTATTTATTTAGTTGTTAACTTCATTACTTCTAACTTATCACTAGTTTGTTTTTCTTTTCTTCTTGTGATCATTTTAATTATCTTAGACATCTTTTTTCTTTTTCTTGGTTGATTACCATTATTTTGCTTTAGCCATTTGCTGTATATTTGCTTTATACAATTTTTTTTCTTATACCAGTTCACTTTTTTTTCTTTGAATACTCTATATTCTTTATAATTTTAGGTATTTTTCTTAGCAGTTCTTGCTTGATTTTATTTTTGTTTATTTCGTTTTGTCTCAAATATTCTTCTAAATAATTTTTGTAAGTTTGTTGTTCTTACTTTATAGGAATGTTTTGTAACTTATTCCTTCATTTTACGCATATATTTTTTTTCTTTTATTTTACTTTATGGTATTTAAATATTATCTTGTTGTTGCATCCTCTTCGTTCACTTATTAATTTAATAATATATATAATACTTTCACTTATGAACTTACTGTTGTCACTTCCCAAACGTTTCAAGATGTTGTTTCTCTTCTTCAGTGGGTTGAGTACTAACTGTCGATTACAGAATAACCATTACGGAATGGAGTGTGTGGTGGGGGTTGATGGTGGGAAGGGATTGGTGCTGAGGTTCGAATTATGTGTGTGGATCAGTGTGTCAAATAGTGTATGTCAATAGTACACACATACATTCGAACAATCCACACATACACATACGTGTTGTCTAGTGTATCATTCGATTGTGTGAAACCACTATCTAATGTTTCATGAAGTTGATCTGCTTGGTAATTTGTTTCTTCCCATATCTTATTCATCCCCGTTTTTGTCTGCTTGACTTCTACACGATGCCCTATTAGTATGTATCTTAATTCTTCCTTCAGTTCTTCATTACTTTTTTGGATGTCCTCCTTCAATTGCTGTTGTAGGGCTTCTTGATTCTGCCGCAAAGTATCACTGTGTTCCTCCATTTTCTCGTTTATCTGCTGCTTCAAGGTTTCATTATTTCCTTCAATTTTGTTCTTCAGTGTCTCGATATCTTCTCTTAATTGTTTCTTTAAGTTTTCACTGTTTTGGTCCTGTTTCTTAAAGTTTTCATCAGTCCTCTACTGGTTTTTGTATATGTTCCATCATCATCCTCATCATGTTCTCAATCCTCTCCCCTTCGGTTGGCGTAGCTTTGTCTGGTTGGTCGCCGACTGTTACTTCTACTTCTGGTTCTGGTTGTGTTGGGTTTTCTGGTTGTTCCTCTTGGGCATCCTCTTCGATCATTTCTTCAATCATTTCCATTTCTTCTTCGTCGGTACCTTCAGTTCCCTGCTTAGCTTTATACCTTGTAATCATGGAATGTCTCATTTTTTTCCGTAATCGCCGCTAATCTTCAATTCTAGCCCCACGTTGGGCGCCAATCTGTAACGACTGGATGGACGTCCGCCTTGTTTAAGCCCCACTTTGGGCGCCAATCTGTAACGACTAGATTCTTACGTATTCTGTAAAAATGTGTGTAAGTTGTGTGTTCGCCTCACACTGTCGTCGTCACTTATATGTTGCGCTAACGATGTCCATAGCGATCCTTCACTTGCCAGTACAACACGAGTGGAAACCTTACCTGTTTCTTAGTTAGGTGTTCATAAATCCCGGGTGGCGCCAAATTGTTTAATTAAAACAATTAAATTCACAAATAGTATAGTTGAGCGCGCTTCGCTATGACGGTCTGCAGTATTCAAATTTTACTCCCGCCTTCGTTCGACCTTCTTAATCGAGCAGTTAGTTCGCAGAGTTTGCGACGTGAGCGCTTACCATCATTTTCGCTCTGCTAAATAATACACAATTTATAATATACCTTCCTATGGAATAAAAAACAGTGGTTACACTCTGTACTAGTTTATTTATTGATGACTGGTAATTACTCAGTTTGACAAAAAAATATATTTGGTTATTCAACAAATTTGCACCGACAATTATTATGAGACAAATATCTCAAGGTAGGCGAAAATCGATTTTGAACAAGGTTAGTTAATTCGACATGGCGCCTAAAAAACAATGTTTACTTTTTACAATTTGTCGTTCAATAAATCTGGGTTCTTGTGATTACGAAAAAGATATTAATAATGATTACAATAAAGTACACTACCTTACATTATTTGTACTTAAATAATGTGTAATTATAATTTGTTCCTGAAGTGTGGTAAAGTGTGTTTTAAAAGTTCGTAATTTTCAAACAGGTTATTTTTCCAGTTAACAAAATTTCAGTGTTTTATTTTTTTAATTAATCTTTGAAAGAAATAATATTCAGTTTATAGTGAGAGTTCAGATTACTGTGAGAAAAATTTAAAGTGAATTTATTTCAGAAATTCGGGTAATTTAATAATACTTATCAAATCGGTCGACTTGTTGTGAACAGTCATTCAGTTGAAATGGAATGGGGCTTCAATAGTGGTCAATTTTCAATGATCTCGGGGCTGAAGTACTTCTGGCATCTTTTTCATGTTAATTGTAGAAATTTATTCATTTAAAATTTATTTAAATTGGTACTTGGCATCAGTTAAATGTTCTCGTCTTTCGTCTGCTTCTTACGTGTTCATCTTTTTGAATTTTGATTACTTTTTATACATTTTTGATTAAAATTTTGGTCATTCACGGCCTGGCATCTATTCTGGAAGAGCGTCACTTATTGAATACTAAGATTTAACGGAAAAATCGTAACCAACGTTCGTTGTCATGGTTACTAATGAATTTTGATTGGCTTGGCTTGACATAAGTCCATTGTTATTATATTTGAATTTTTATTGAAAATCACTGTATATCTTCTGATTGCTTTTATTCTTCCGTCTTCCTTCCTATGTATTAAATATTATCACTACTGTTCATATTTCCTTTCAAAGATTATTTTGACATCCCATAAGGTTGGGTTCTCTTATGTATTAAAATCTGACAGTTATGTTGATATTTGTTAATTACATTTCTTTCTTATTTTAAGTCCTTAATATAACATTTATCTTTTAATATGATTCACAAATTATCCTTGACTAGTTATTTGCCTTGGATTTACTAATTTCCTTGTTGATTTTTTACAATTTGTAGTTATTTGTTTTTTACAGTAAGGCATTTCATAGGCCTAAGTAGCAATTGATTATATTTACTTATTTTATACAAATTACCTTTTAATTTATCCTCATACATGTTTTGTTTTGATATTATTAATGATTTGTTTAATTATTGATGTGTTTTGGTTCTGTTTTTACAATAATTGTATGTTACCATTAGTTTCTATATTATTGTTTGTTAATTATTTCCTAACTGATTTTCCAGTGTTAATAGATCTGTATTCTTTCTATTTACTTATTTTGCCATTGTTAACAACTAGGCTATTACTTACTATTCTCTATTATATAAAACATAACATCTAGGCCTATGGTCTGTATAATTCCTTCAGCCATATCCTATTCATAGATTTAAACTAACAATTCTTCAACAGCTATTAAGCAATGTTTGTTAACCATTTGTTTCATTTTTACTTATATTTAGGTGATAAAACATCATCACATTGTTTAAATCTACTTAATTCTATCCCTTAGAACATGGGTTGTTTATTGTTTTTGCTCTTATTTTCTTTATTATATTATTTCTTAAATAATCTCTCCCTTCTATCCATGGTAACACTAACTGTTTACCTTCCATGGGATTCCCCCTTTTGAATACTATTGTATCCCTCTCTTACAATTAAACTTAATGTTATTAATAACAAGATTCTTTTTAAATAATAATGTTCACCATTAATCTTCAGTGTTCATCACAGATTATTAAGTGTTTATACCTAATACTATTATTAACCAAATTCTTATTTACTAATGATGTTCACCATTAAACCATTTAGCGTTTATCACTGATTTATTAAGGGTTTATACCTATCAATAGGGTTTCTCATTATTTTGGGGCTTTACACTATCGCTTTTGCACTTCTTAAATTTTATTTTAAGTGTTATTAGTAGGTAATCCCTAACACTACATTCTCTTTGTCACTTAGTTATCTTTACTTTCTCACTATCTCTCTCTTTACAAATGTTATTTGTACTATTAATAAGTTCATGTCTTTATAGAGTTCTTTATTACATTTACACTCTAATTCTTTGGTTAGTGTACTTTTATTTTTAACATTACTTTATTGGGTTTTATCAATTATCATTTATCTTTATCATTTAATCGATTACAATAATTATCTTTTACATTTGTTAGTTATTGGTTTCGTTTCCATTATTATATTTGAGTGTACCATTTCTCCTTCTTTTATTCTATATTATTTGTTTGCGACTCTTTTTATTTGATTTCATTTTATTTCCTTTATACTTGTTTTGTTTCATTTTCATTTTCCTTCTTCTTCACTTTCATCTTATTTCGTTCTAATTTCATTTTATTTTGGTTTTCCCCTTCTCATTTGGTTTCATTTTATTTGGTTGTATTGAGTCAATCACTTCATTCAATCACTTTATCATTTGGTCTCGGTTTTCCCCTTCTCTTTTGGTTTCCTTTTATTTGGTCAATCACTTGGGTTAGGTCATGTCGTCGTTTGTCGCGTCATTGTCAATTTATATTCATTAGTTTAAACATTTTGTATAGTTTATTCATCATTTTTATCCCTGGTTTTGGGGTGGCTTATTTGTGTTGTAACATAATGCCTCTCCTTCAAAATTGATCATTTTGGTAAAACACTAGCATAGTTTTTTTATGAAATTATCAGTTATATATAATTTTTTCTTTTTCTTCTTGTTTATTTCTTCCTTCTTGTTTCTCTTCTTACTTGATTCACTCCATTTTATTTAGATCTGTTTTTACTTATTTCCATTAGTGCGTTCTCCCTTTTATATAATTTTTTCCCTAACTTTTTAGTAGCTGGTTTCTTCCATTACTACCTTTTTTTCTGAGACCAGAGGAACATCATCTCTGCTCAGTTAATTTGATTGCTGGACCTATTCTCAGTCAATCTTAAATACCTTTTTTGTCATCTTGTGACTTACATTATTAATAATATTTTTTGGGATTGTCCACTTCATGGTTTTTTAGATCATTTTTAACCTTTTACTCATTCTTCCTTCCGCTGTACCTTTGCTATATCTGTTATCTACTCATACAGTTGGTTGTTTTTTTATTTATTTAGTTGTTAACTTCATTACTTCTAACTTATCACTAGTTTGTTTTTCTTTTCTTCTTGTGATCATTTTAATTATCTTAGACATCTTTTTTCTTTTTCTTGGTTGATTACCATTATTTTGCTTTAGCCATTTGCTGTATATTTGCTTTATACAATTTTTTTTCTTATACCAGTTCACTTTTTTTTCTTTGAATACTCTATATTCTTTATAATTTTAGGTATTTTTCTTAGCAGTTCTTGCTTGATTTTATTTTTGTTTATTTCGTTTTGTCTCAAATATTCTTCTAAATAATTTTTGTAAGTTTGTTGTTCTTACTTTATAGGAATGTTTTGTAACTTATTCCTTCATTTTACGCATATATTTTTTTTCTTTTATTTTACTTTATGGTATTTAAATATTATCTTGTTGTTGCATCCTCTTCGTTCACTTATTAATTTAATAATATATATACTACTTTCACTTATGAACTTACTGTTGTCACTTCCCAAACGTTTCAAGATGTTGTTTCTCTTCTTCAGTGGGTTGAGTACTAACTGTCGATTACAGAATAACCATTACGGAATGGAGTGTGTGGTGGGGGTTGATGGTGGGAAGGGATTGGTGCTGAGGTTCGAATTATGTGTGTGGATCAGTGTGTCAAATAGTGTATGTCAATAGTACACACATACATTCGAACAATCCACACATACACATACGTGTTGTCTAGTGTATCATTCGATTGTGTGAAACCACTATCTAATGTTTCATGAAGTTGATCTGCTTGGTAATTTGTTTCTTCCCATATCTTATTCATCCCCGTTTTTGTCTGCTTGACTTCTACACGATGCCCTATTAGTATGTATCTTAATTCTTCCTTCAGTTCTTCATTACTTTTTTGGATGTCCTCCTTCAATTGCTGTTGTAGGGCTTCTTGATTCTGCCGCAAAGTATCACTGTGTTCCTCCATTTTCTCGTTTATCTGCTGCTTCAAGGTTTCATTATTTCCTTCAATTTTGTTCTTCAGTGTCTCGATATCTTCTCTTAATTGTTTCTTTAAGTTTTCACTGTTTTGGTCCTGTTTCTTAAAGTTTTCATCAGTCCTCTACTGGTTTTTGTATATGTTCCATCATCATCCTCATCATGTTCTCAATCCTCTCCCCTTCGGTTGGCGTAGCTTTGTCTGGTTGGTCGCCGACTGTTACTTCTACTTCTGGTTCTGGTTGTGTTGGGTTTTCTGGTTGTTCCTCTTGGGCATCCTCTTCGATCATTTCTTCAATCATTTCCATTTCTTCTTCGTCGGTACCTTCAGTTCCCTGCTTAGCTTTATACCTTGTAATCATGGAATGTCTCATTTTTTTCCGTAATCGCCGCTAATCTTCAATTCTAGCCCCACGTTGGGCGCCAATCTGTAACGACTGGATGGACGTCCGCCTTGTTTAAGCCCCACTTTGGGCGCCAATCTGTAACGACTAGATTCTTACGTATTCTGTAAAAATGTGTGTAAGTTGTGTGTTCGCCTCACACTGTCGTCGTCACTTATATGTTGCGCTAACGATGTCCATAGCGATTCTTCACTTACCAGTACAACACGAGTGGAAACCTTACCTGTTTCTTAGTTAGGTGTTCATAAATCCCGGATGGCGCCAAATTGTTTAATTAAAACAATTAAATTCACAAATAGTATAGTTGAGCGCGCTTCGCTATGACGGTCTGCAGTATTCAAATTTTACTCCCGCCTTCGTTCGACCTTCTTAATCGAGCAGTTAGTTCGCAGAGTTTGCGACGTGAGCGCTTACCGTAATTTTCGCTCTGCTAAATAATACACAATTTATAATATACCTTCCTATGGAATAAAAAACAGTGGTTACACTCTGTACTAGTTTATTTATTGATGACTGGTAATTACTCAGTTTGACAAAAAAATATATTTGGTTATTCAACAAATTTGCACCGACAATTATTATGAGACAAATATCTCAAGGTAGGCGAAAATCGATTTTGAACGAGGTTAGTTAATTCGACATGGCGCCTAAAAAACAATGTTTACTTTTTACAATTTGTCGTTCAATAAATCTGGGTTCTTGTGATTACGAAAAAGATATTAATAATGATTACAATAAAGTACACTACCTTACATTATTTGTACTTAAATAATATGTGTAATTATAATTTGTTCCTGAAGTGTGGTAAAGTGTGTTTTAAAAGTTCGTAATTTTCAAACAGGTTATTTTTCCAGTTAACAAAATTTCAGTGTTTTATTTTTTTAATTAATCTTTGAAAGAAATAATATTCAGTTTATAGTGAGAGTTCAGATTACTGTGAGAAAAATTTAAAGTGAATTTATTTCAGAAATTCGGGTAATTTAATAATACTTATCAAATCGGTCGACTTGTTGTGAACAGTCATTCAGTTGAAATGGAATGGGGCTTCAATAGTGGTCAATTTTCAATGATCTCGGGGCTTAAGTACTTCTGGCATCTTTTTCATGTTAATTGTAGAAATTTATTCATTTAAAATTTATTTAAATTGGTACTTGGCATCAGTTAAATGTTCTCGTCTTTCGTCTGCTTCTTACGTGTTCATCTTTTTGAATTTTGATTACTTTTTATACATTTTTGATTAAAATTTTGGTCATTCACGGCCTGGCATCTATTCTGGAAGAGCGTCACTTATTGAATACTAAGATTTAACGGAAAAATCGTAACCAACGTTCGTTGTCATGGTTACTAATGAATTTTGATTGGCTTGGCTTGACATAAGTCCATTGTTATTATATTTGAATTTTTATTGAAAATCACTGTATATCTTCTGATTGCTTTTATTCTTCCGTCTTCCTTCCTATGTATTAAATATTATCACTACTGTTCATATTTCCTTTCAAAGATTATTTTGACATCCCATAAGGTTGGGTTCTCTTATGTATTAAAATCTGACAGTTATGTTGATATTTGTTAATTACATTTCTTTCTTATTTTAAGTCCTTAATATAACATTTATCTTTTAATATGATTCACAAATTATCCTTGACTAGTTATTTGCCTTGGATTTACTAATTTCCTTGTTGATTTTTTACAATTTGTAGTTATTTGTTTTTTACAGTAAGGCATTTCATAGGCCTAAGTAGCAATTGATTATATTTACTTATTTTATACAAATTACCTTTTAATTTATCCTCATACATGTTTTGTTTTGATATTATTAATGATTTGTTTAATTATTGATGTGTTTTGGTTCTGTTTTTACAATAATTGTATGTTACCATTAGTTTCTATATTATTGTTTGTTAATTATTTCCTAACTGATTTTCCAGTGTTATTAGATCTGTATTCTTTCTATTTACTTATTTTGCCATTGTTAACAACTAGGCTATTACTTACTATTCTCTATTATATAAAACATAACATCTAGGCCTATGGTCTGTATAATTCCTTCAGCCATATCCTATTCATAGATTTAAACTAACAATTCTTCAACAGCTATTAAGCAATGTTTGTTAACCATTTGTTTCATTTTTACTTATATTTAGGTGATAAAACATCATCACATTGTATAAATCTACTTAATTCTATCCCTTAGAACATCGGTTGTTTATTGTTTTTGCTCTTATTTTCTTTATTATATTATTTCTTAAATAATCTCTCCCTTCTATCCATGGTAACACTAACTGTTTACCTTCCATGGGATTCCCCCTTTTGAATACTATTGTATCCCTCTCTTACAATTAAACTTAATGTTATTAATAACAAGATTCTTTTTAAATAATAATGTTCACCATTAATCTTCAGTGTTCATCACAGATTATTAAGTGTTTATACCTAATACTATTATTAACCAAATTCTTATTTACTAATGATGTTCACCATTAAACCATTTAGCGTTTATCACTGATTTATTAAGTGTTTATACCTATCAATAGGGTTTCTCATTATTTTGGGGCTTTACACTATCGCTTTTGCACTTCTTAAATTTTATTTTAAGTGTTATTAGTAGGTAATCCCTAACACTACATTCTCTTTGTCACTTAGTTATCTTTACTTTCTCACTATCTCTCTCTTTACAAATGTTATTTGTACTATTAATAAGTTCATGTCTTTATAGAGTTCTTTATTACATTTACACTCTAATTCTTTGGTTAGTGTACTTTTATTTTTAACATTACTTTATTGGGTTTTATCAATTATCATTTATCTTTATCATTTAATCGATTACAATAATTATCTTTTACATTTGTTAGTTATTGGTTTCGTTTCCATTATTATATTTGAGTGTACCATTTCTCCTTCTTTTATTCTATATTATTTGTTTGCGACTCTTTTTATTTGATTTCATTTTATTTCCTTTATACTTGTTTTGTTTTATTTTCATTTTCCTTCTTCTTCACTTTCATCTTATTTCGTTTTAATTTCATTTTATTTTGGTTTTCCCCTTCTCATTTGGTTTCATTTTATTTGGTTGTATTGAGTCAATCACTTCATTCAATCACTTTATCATTTGGTCTCGGTTTTCCCCTTCTCCTTTGGTTTCCTTTTATTTGGTCAATCACTTGGGTTAGGTCATGTCGTCGTTTGTCGCGTCATTGTCAATTTATATTCATTAGTTTAAACATTTTGTATAGTTTATTCATCATTTTTATCCCTGGTATTGGGGTGGCTTATTTGTGTTGTAACAATATAGACCAATGTGCTCATATATTTAATTGGATATTATACTGTAGATGTGTATATACATATAATAATAAACGTATTGTGACGGCAGGAACAGACATCTACTATCCACGCCAGCCAGTATTACTTCGCTGCCAACGCCTGCCAGGAACTGAGAGAGCTCACAGTAAGCCAATCATAAATCAGCAGCACTCTGATTGGCTTGCGACAACACAAAAAGAGTGTGGCCAGGCCTTAAAATTCAATTAATTCCGTCAGATGACGCAAAGGAAGCAAGATCAAAATAGGAAGAAGGAAATAACAGAGAAGAAAGAAGAGTCCATGCATATCGATTGGGACAGCAACGGGCTCCACATCCTGCTGACAAGTGAAGAAGACTGCGACACAGCAACACCAGTGAGAGCAACACTGCGGTTCATGCAGAACACTTGTTGCCACAGTATGAGATGCAGCTAGCTCCCTCGACCGATTGCCCTTTTCAGGGCCACAAATATGATACAAGGTACGACTGGTGCCATTTGTCTTGTAACAGTATATCAGTACTTAAGTTACAATAGGCAACTAAACTGTAGCAGTGGCCTTACTGCTCAAGTTAGGTGGACTGCCATCATCACAATAGTTATGAAACACACAATGAATAACATCAAATCTTGTGATGTTTACAGTTCTAAAATGTTTTGCTCATAATAGATTCTTTTCAACTCAATAAACCAAAAACATCAAAGAACTAAGTGAACCTACATCCTTTCAAATACGAGGGCTGTCCAGAAAGTAACTTACGCTCCAGTATAGTAGTGGAAGGGTGGGGCTAGCACCGCCATCTTGGTGGCGCCGGGTGGCATGACTCAGTACACAGCCAGCTGCGGCCAGTAAAGTACTCTGTTGTGTTTCTGTATGTCACGAATAGCTTTTAAAATGTGAGCTCCGATTGAAAAATCCTGCGAGTTATGAAGTGTGCTCAGTAATAAGATTTCTGCAAGCAAAAAACTGCAGATCAGTGAACATTTCTCAGCAACTGTGTGCAGTGTATAGGGACAATGTAACGAGTGAGGTAGAAGTAAGGCAGCAGTGTCATATGTTTAAACGAATCCCTGAAAATCACCACTTTACAATTACTGAGCTATCACATGAGTTTGCTCAAATTTCATATAGTTTGCTTCATGAGGTTGTCACGATAAAGCTTGGTCAAAAATTCGTTTTGTGCCCGATGTGTGCCAAAAATGCTTACAGAAATGTAACAAAACCAGTGGATGCATCAGCACTGTCATTTCTTGAGACCTAGGACACAGATGGTGATACTCTCCTGGACTGTACTGTAATGGGGGATGAAACCTGGGTTAAGTACATTAATTGTGAGAAAAAAAAATCAATCCATGGAATGGGGCCATACTCTCTCACCCTAACAAAGTGCTAGCAGACCCTGTCAGCACGGAAAATGATGGTGACAGTTTTGGGGACAGAAAAGGAGTAGAGTTTATGGGATGAGGTACCACAATCAACTCTGAGGTTTACTGTGAAACCTGAAGAAGCTCCGGAGAGCAATCCAAAATAAGTGATACAGTAAGTTGAGCTCCGGGGTATTGTTCTCCATGACAACGCCCAACCGCATACTACACCTCAAATGCAAGAACTTTTAGGACAGTTTGGGTGGGAGATTTTCGATCATACAGACCTGATACGGCATCGAGTGATTATCACCTGTTCATGCAGATGATAAAGTGGTTTGTAACACAGTGTTTTGAAGATGACAAAGAGCTGTCAGAAGGGATTAATGATTTCTTCAATGAGGACATTCAAAAACTTGTAAATTGTTATGATAAGTCTCTGAACTTGAATGGAGATTACAACACTACAGAAACTTGAATGGACACTACAAGAATGTGCTTTTCAACTGTGTTAATAAAAAAAATTTTCTCTCATTTTGTTTATTTACTTAGTCCAAAATATAAGTTACTTTCTGTACAGCCCTCATACTTCATTGCCTGACATTTATACTAAATGTTTCATAATGTTTCACAGACCCTTATATAAATGCAACAGTGATTACACATAAGTCTTTCTTTCCTTACTTCCTGTAGCCCTTGACTTCCTCCATGGCTGCTCACCTCCTGAGTAGTTTCAGCGTCTCACTAAACATTGTCCTCTCTGCACATTCTTGGTCATCTTTCTGTGGTGCCCAGCATCTGTCCCTTTATTTTTTTGAGTATTTTGGTGTCACACATTCATTCAATGCATCCTTACCATCATAGATGTTGGAGCCTGTTGCTAGATTCTTTATATAGTTGTTGTAGTTCGTAACTGAATCCTGATATGCCATCCATCATTACCATTTGGCTAAAAAGTGTCACACCCATATATGATGATAGGTCGTATTATCATCCTGAGGATCATACGTTTTGACACAACTTGTACTCTATATAGGATCTGAGCGAACAGTGTTCTCCTACCCTCCAAAATTATATTTCTTATTTTCTAGACCATATCATTGTCAGTTACTTCGCTCTCCCAGGTAGTTAAAATCTTGAACAACTCTGATGCTGTCACCTCCTGCAAGCTCATATTATTAACTGTCTCCGCCTCGTTCTTATTTCCATCACCATAGTTTTCCAAAATTGTTCTCAACCCATCTGCAGCCTCCTCCTATTTAATTCTTCATACAACTCCATGACTTACTTATTTTTTGCGTACCATATCACTTATTATATTTTTATATAATTACCTTATTATCCACTCTAGTGATACAAAGTTTTGTCAGTTATGACGCGTTTCGGGACTAAGTCCCATCCTCAGATAACACTTAATTCAATAAACTAATACATTAAAAATCGCAACCACGATACTGGTCAAGTCAATAAAATAAAATAAAATAAAATAAAATTACAAATCGCATGTGATATGTTTTACTAACCACGGCCGGAGCTCCCGCATGCGTTCACCCCCAACCGCGATCGTCACGCGACTCTGAGTTTATTCATTCGTTTCATTGAAGAAATCATTAATGCCTTCTGACAGCTCTTTGTCATCTTCAAAACACTGTGTTACCAACCACTTTATCATCTGCATGAACAGGTGATAATCACTCGATGCCATATCAGGTCTGTATGATCGAAAATCTTCATTAGTTTATTGAATTAAGTGTTATCTGAGGATGGGACTTAGTCCCGAAACGCGTCATAACTGACGAAACTTTGTATCACTAGAGTGGATAATAAGGTAATTATATAACTCCATGACTGCTCACTTTGACTTTCTGCTGTCAGTAGTCATCAGCATATGCCATTAACTGCTGTCCCTTGTTACAATAGTCCCTCCGTATATCTACTGCCAGCTCCTTTATGATTTCATTCAGGGTAATGTTAGTAGAATAGGAGTGAGTCCACCACCTTGCTGAAGTTCTTGTATAATACCAAAAGGCACTGTTATTATCATAATATTTTACTTTGGATTTTAGTTATCCCCTTGCAGTTTTTCAACAATAAGCGAGTCAGGTTAATTAATCTTGGTGATATTCCTGACTCGTCTGTGGATGCAAAAAGGGCCTCTTCACTCACACTATTATAAACTTGCTTGAAATTGATGAATATTTGTCTCATCGATGAATATCATACTCTCACCATTTTTCTAAACTTAGTAAACAGTAGAGACCAGGTCTATCTTTCTTCTATAAAACCTCCCTGATATTTTCCAAGGTCTTCTTCAGCATAGGGGCTAATTCCTTGCCATAATATATCTGAGATCTTGTACGCTGTGTAAGAGAGATTCTTTATAACCTTTGCACACACATAACTTCTTGGCTCTAGAATTATAATAATGATTTTTAAATTGAGAATGCAGAAAGATGACATAAGAAAAACTGAGACAAAGAATTAGTACAGAAGGTCACAAGTTTTAATGGAGTTCAAGGACTAAATTGTCTTCCTTTTTGGTGATATACTATAGAGTTATACATAAAATTATACAATTATATGTATTTCTGTAAAGAATATGGCACTCATAAAATGTCTAAATTCAACTCAGAAGTACCATTAGACTCTGAAATAATACCAACATAAGGAATATTTGTAAAACTTGGAGAACAGCACACGAAATACGGGTGGAGAAAAAAGTACCAAATGGGTAAGAGACGATGGGATGTATCAAATGATATGGTAACAGATGGAGTGAGTTGGAGAATTATATATAAATTAGAGGGCACATGCAGCAACAAGAACTTTAAGCTAAGTGATGTAAGGAAGAGGACAAGTGAGGGGAAGAGGGGAGATTTCAATGTACAAAAAAACCAAGCGAGGTAAATGAGAATGTGGTCATATAAAATTCAGCTCTTTTTTCTCTGCTTCAGTCCAACTGAGTGATTCAGGGCCCACAATGTATGGAAATGGGAGAGTCAAGTACATGATAGTGACATGATATGTACTCGGTTAGCTATGTACAGTTTCTTGCCTTTCCATCGTTTCACAGTCAAACCTTCTGCGCATTTAAAACCATAAGCCCTTTCAATGTAGGAAAGTTGTATTACTAAATTTGTTTTTCATCTTTGTGTTAGAAGGAATTATATGAAAATTACGTTGTGTTTGGTTTGTTAATGAATTAGCAGTAATATATGACCAATAGTAATACTGGATTGTAACACCAACTGAATTAGTATTCCAACCTGTTTATATTATTGTTGTGGTTGGATTATCAAGTATAGCAAAACTGAAACCTAAAGGCATATGCGTGGAAACCAATTTCTTCGTGGGCGAGTCCACTTTTAAATTGTGAATGGTGGGAGGGTAATGGAGAATCAGCTGTTATCCAAGCAAAGGTGTTGCCAACATGCGTGTCACGTTTTAGTTATATTGTTAATTACTGTGTTATGTACTTCCTCGTCTTGCTTTTGTTATGATTATCTCAGTTTATTAGTATTTGTCATTGTTTTACAGTTCATTTTAATTGTTATTTAATTTTTTCGTTTAATTTCTATTTCTACAATTATGTATTTTCATAATTTGTGTTATCACCCAATAATGCGATTTGTTAAAATGGATACTGCTCCTTTAAACATTGAAGGAAACAATAGCAAAGACAGAAAACCTCCGTCTTCTTCTAGGAAAAGTTGGATAAAGATATGCATGAGCATCAAAATAAACCAAATGAATCAAAATAAAGTTTTTTTAAAAAACGAAATTATTCATGCTAGCTTTCCCACATACTTGAGCGAGTCTGAAAGTTTTTTATTAACGTCTTGCTTATTTTTACAATAAAAATAAATAAGTATAAAACAAACAGTCCAGAAATAATTGTAGAATATTAGTTCTATTATGATATAAAACATATGCATGTGTGTGTGTGAGCACACGCATTTTCACTTTGAATAATAATAAAATGAAGTAGAATATTGAAATGAAAAAAAATTATTAAAATACTGAATATCACATGTTATAACTTTAACATAATCTCTGTCATTCATCTGTTACTTTTACAGGTTGTAAAACTTGTGGGGTTAAAAGGTGTTCTTAATAGATATTATTTCCTTAAATACTGTATTAAAATAACATGATATTTCCTTCTTCTTGAAACAGATTTTTGTTATCTAGGATTAAAAGATTTTTGCAAGTAAGCTAATATGAATCGTAGCATGCTCAGAGCGCCCGTGTTCTGAGCGCCAACGCTGCAATCGTGCTCTGTGCACCGAGACTGATAAACCCGTGTTCTGAGCGCCGAGCTTATCTATGCAACATTAGACGCGATAACACCTGGCTATATATCTGTCTATTCGCTGTTCGCCAACTCCATAACCAACACTATCGGTCCTATGAAAATTTCTACACATCATTGCTAAAGACATTATCACAGCACTAGTAGGCTCCCGCAAATTTACTTTTCGCAGATAGTCAGCTGATAGCAATATATAATTTTTTTTTTTATAAACAGCTTACAAACTTTTGAAAGCTATCCAAAATTTGTAAGGAGTGTTGAGATATTAATTCTGCCAAACAGATCTATTACAGATCGCACTTTGTATTCTGAATACAATTTCTCAGTTGATTGTCTTATAAACTTTTAAAATTTTATTACAATTTTGAGTTCAATTTTTGGCTCTTGGTGCTCCAAATCAAGAAAATTGTCGTAGTAAAGGTTGCATTAGAATTATGGTTAACATTCCATTCAGGCTAAATTCAGCAAGATCTTACATTTCTGCAAGCAGATAAATGCCAAACGGTCGACTTTAAGCTGAGGACCTGCTTCTCTCGTCCAATTACATACAAATTAAGGCATGGTTACTCGACTTACTTCTAGGAATGGAAATGGACGTTGAAAGGGAATTTATAAGTTTCTGTCTATTCTGTAGTTTACGCAAATCTAAACATTGCTCTAATATTCTGTACCGGTGCTGGAGAGGTTTGAGTGTCTTGTTACAAAGATCATTCTAAACAAGTTCTTAAGCGCAGGTGTGTTTAAAATATTTTTTTAATTCTAAAATTAAATACGGTATTCAAATAAGTTTTTAAATATTGCTTTCAGTTTTTAGTTTTTTAAATTATTTATTATCAATTTTAAATTTTAGGCAGCTAGTTGTAACGTCATGTTTATTTTCTTTCTAATTTTTTCTGATTTGATAAAGAGAATTTCAGTTAGTCAAGTTCTTTTCTGTCCGCAAGACCTACCTCAAAAGTCACGATTTGAGCTGTAATTCTCTGCTTCAGTTTTTAGCAGTTTTAAGTTTTCCTCTAATAAATATATATTAGAGGGCGTAGAAATGTCTTCTTACTAGGACGTAGAACACTTTCTATCTTTCTCTAACAACATTCTATAAATAAAGCAATACATCTTGATTGTTCAACCACTTACGAAACGACATAGGCCAAAACCAACATGCGTAATTCGGACACATTTCCACAATCACAAACAGTAGTACTGAAATATCTAAACAGACTTGACAGCTATGGCTGCAACCATTCTGAATGTCGAAAGTATTTCTTCACTTTCTTTATAATTACCGACGAAGCATACATTTTGAATTTTGCTGCAGAAACATTCGTTATAGTTGACATTATACCAGTTCCTTCAGACCAGTAAATTTTTGAAGATAAGTTTCGTATTTTTTATTTTGTAAGCTAACAGACTGTGAGATAAATAGTCTTTTCAGTGGCTTAACTCTAGTATCCTTTATACATTGGGTGTTCAGTTTCGATAAAATTTTATAAGTTCCGGCAAGGTAACGAAAAGTTTAAATCTTCAAAAAAATATTCTGTCCCTTTCCAGTCTTATTGTTACTTTCAAAATTGGTGATCAAAATTGTGTTCCGTAAGAGGTTTCGTAAGAGTCGTTGAGGAAGAATTCTTGACTGTTAGCCTGATTCTGCATAGTTCCTAGAGCTTTTCTCAATTTTTTACAACGATTCACTTTGCGGTACCTATTGTGTTTCAGTACTTTTTTTACCATATCGAGATCCTCATTAGAAACTGATTGGAAATTCTGCCGGAACCTGATGAACATCTTCTTGCGCTGTTTTTTTAATGCATTTGCTACTTCTGGTTCTGTTAAATTTGGCGCACAACGACAGCTCCTGTGAAGCCACGATGATTCCGTTCCTTGTTCTGATCAGCCCTCGTTAACCTGATGTTTTTTATTTCGTACACAACTAGAATGCAATATGCTTGTTTGAACTTAGCTCTGTATTAATAGCCCTCACGATGAATCAGAGGTTTCCCTTTAGTTGATGTAATAACCTCCATTTAGATAAAAAACTTCAAAACTGACCACAAGTAACAGTACTGTGCGTACAACCAAATGTCAAATTACAACTAATGAAAGAGTGCGAATAACAATAAGGAAAGCGGTTAGTCAATACTCTTCAACACTCTACGACTCCACTCAGGTAGTGTGGTAGAGATCAGTGACCGAACAACTAGGCCTATAACACTATTGACTCGAATAGATTATAAACCATTAGTCTAAATTTACACAAATTCATGTAACGTTATTTAAGGTTATGTAAATACACAATATGTGCCCTTAAACATGTATTTTTAAGAACCCGTAGACCAACCTGTGTGTAACACAAAAATATGCAAGTACTTAGTAATATATGTTTAATTACCTTCAAATAATATTGGTGCATTTTTACATCGCACTCTTTTTAAAAAGACTTGTCTCATTAATGTAAACAGACAGCTTACGATGTTGTATATGATTTTCAGCTACAATTTTTATTGTCTATGTCAATTAAAAACACAAAGGGGATCAATTAATGCTGGATTAGTAAGCTGAAGTAGTAGTCCATTTACAGCTTTCATAGCATGGGCGCTCTGGCCACGGGACCGAATAAACAGTTTTAAAACAGTCTCAACGTTTTGGCAACATTTACTACCATCATTATCATCATCACCATCACCACCATGTGCGGGGTCGCGTATAAGGCCAATACAAAATTAATTAATATGTAGCCTATAATGACCATTAACATGTGTCGGATGTTATAATTGTACAATATGAATACACATAATAACAATGGTATGAGTAACCCATTACGTATGAGTAATTATATTAATCTTTATGTACCTAGCAAATACATACACACACATTCACAAAATACAGCACTCAGGTGTAGGGCAATTAATCCCTTTTGTATTGAACGTATTTAAGTAGGCCTACTCGTGATGATAAATTTTGTCTAAACGTCAACTCAAATGTCTGGTAAATAAACGAACCTGACAAAACCTTTAATCGCTTCTTGAGTCATAGACATTATAAAACTCGACATAACTACATGTGTTACGCGATTGATGTTCGTGTAAACGATTGATGACCCATGTAATAATACAAATTATATAATAATAATTAAAGTAACATTAGTATTAAATTATACTATACAATATTTATTGTCATCATCAGGACCTGTGTATGAATACAGAAGAAATATCAAACACAACAGATCAATTATTTGAGTGAACGGGTTTGTGTATGTGAGTGAGTGTGTGTGTGTGCATGCGCACACATATGTGTGTTTGTAATATTATGTAAATTCTCTTATGTAAGTTTGTAAAGTTCTACAGTTATTGTGTAATTTAGAATTCTCTAAATTAATGACGGTGTTTTCAATACCAGTAGTGAGTGAAACATAATAAAAATAACTTTTAATAATTTACATAATTGAACATCCCTATAATCTGTATTTAGCTATATGTTTACTATGCTACATGTTGACAGGTATATGTATAAACGTTTTCTGTACCAATTCTAATATATAATTGTTGATTACTGCTTTTTATTAATTACAAGTTCCATTACATTATTAGTAATTTAAATTGTAATATTGTATAAATTATGTTCTGGGATATTATAATTTTCTCGTTGTATTTACGGAAAACATTTGTAGATGTACAACAAACTGTTTCAATTCCTTCACATATACAATGATACACACATATGCCTGCACGCGCGCGCGTACACATAGACAGACAGACACACATACACAAACACGTTCACTCAAATAATTGATCCATTGTGTTTGACATTTCTTTTGTATTCATACACAGGTCCTGATGATGACAATAAATATTGTCGAAATGTTGACACAAATAATTTAAAATTTATGTTATACTTTTTGACCGATCCTCACAAACCCTTCACCGAAAAAATTCATTGATTGGCGGTCACTACGAATTTAAGGATTTTTAGTACCGGTATTAAAAAATAAAATTGTAAAATAACATACAAACAACAGAGGTAGCTCTACTATAATTAATTATAAACTCAAATTTTATACATAGAATATTAATTTGATTAATTTATTATTATACTTTAAATGATCTATAATATTCTTTAAATCTAGACTAGTGTACGAGACATTATAGAAATCCACATTGTGTACCTCCATTTATTTTGGTTAATGGAGGTTCTAATGTGTACATAAGATTAGATGTGGAGTTTTATTCGGTGTCAGACCACTCAGCGCACGCGCTCGCGTAATTTGTGTATAATAAATGCACGTAATACTCATGGTCAAGATTATCATCAACATCAACCGAATTGACACAATGAGACGCGTGACGTCTGATGTGACCAGAGGCGCCCTTAGATGTGCTTCGGGTGCGATCGTACAAGGCTTGAACTTTTCGGAATCTACGCGCTCATTCAAACAACAATCTCCATATTGTTCCTGCATTCTATGAATAATTTTTGCAGGAAATGTATCACATTTCTTGCGTGACGTAGTCAGACAATGGGCCATTCATTTTAAATTGATTTTTAAACCTATTGTAAACAGATGATAATAAAACAATACTTTAACAAACGGACGCTGTGAGCTTATAATCTGTAACAAACCCATCAGTGTTGCCGTATCCCTAATGGGGGTACGCAGATTATTATTTCGGGCGGGGTTCAACAAAAATATTGAGGGGCTAAACCTTATGTCACGTATATCCTAACAATATTTATGCACAAACACCGAATTAACCATAACATGCAAAGATGTGTGGACTGATGCATTATTGTGGTGTAATTTCAATAGATCATCTTTTCACTAATCTTCCCGTTCCCATTGAATAATTTTAGACGTGTAACACAGCATGCCCAAAAGTGGTCGTTATTCATCATAGCACCCAAGGATAAACATTCTTGGAACACTATACCACATTATTCATTTTGTTATTCATCTTCAGCTTCAACTCATTCACGACTATCTTTGAAGTGTTGTAACATTCATAAACCTCTCGTTTATACATGCTAGATTTACCGTAAACATTTGCAACATTTTCATTATGTCACACCACTTTACCTGGGTTTTTAAATAAAACTTGATCAAGCTCTCTAATCCTGCATTGCAAAATGTTCAGAAATGCAAACAAATTAAAATGCAACTCACTCAAATTAAACCTACTCTTCCAATATGGCTATAATTTTTGTCGATTGTTACAAAACAGTGTACCAATGTCATATTTTTTCAAATCAGACTATTTTAATGTGGGAAATTTAAAAATTACACGAACTTATTGATCACGTTCGCATAATACGCAATATTAAAAAATATAAGGAGATTATTTATTTAAGAAAAATAAATAAATTATATTATTTATAAATAGCACTGTGATATTATTTTATTTCACACTATTGTTAATACTGTTTTTACTTACCTTGACATCAGTTCGTACTAAGAACTGTGCCAAGTCATTAAGATCGGCGCTTACACTGCATTTAACGAGAACGCTGAAGAAAAATACCGTACTGTATTTAGCGGTGGCGTTCTACCGTACTGTAATACGGTAAGAATGCTGCGCCTGATTGGTGCTGCACTCTGGCGGTCGACGCTGATCGCGAGCTGAGAAAGGCCAGAATAAATGATTCTAAGCCTGTCTTATTCTGGTCAAGAACCAAACTCCACGCCTCGCCGCATTCTCCGACAGAGAGAAGTTTTTTAATTGTACCATCTTCAACCTATGGCAGGCTAGATTAAAACAGATCTGTGGTAAGTGACTGCAATATACTTATATATATTAATTTGAAGTAATGCAAGAGGAGTTTTGTTTAATAAGTACAGGAATGAATGAAATTGTAACCTATCACATTCACGCCACGTGGCAAATTAGAGTATGTGTAAATTGTATTAATTGTATAGTAATTGTATAACAAACTGAGTAATTATATAACAGTAAATGAAGTCTTAACTAAGGCACCGTAATTGAATAATGTTAACCCAGAGGGGTAAAGTTTATAAATGTATACATGCCAAGTGGTGAATCAAGTTAGTATGAATAATTAAGTCACCCCAAATTTATTGACAATGTTAAAGAAAGAGAGTCATAGTAAAAATATAAAGTTTTAATGGAAACAAGTGACAAACTTTAATAGAATTGAGAATAATGTAAAGTCAGAATAATATGTAATTTAACTAAACTAAATGTTTTCCAAGATAGGGCCATATGCCCGTATAACCTGTTGCAGAGTGTGTCAAACTTTCATTTCAAGTAGGCCTAAAGCCGTGTTTAATATTATACATGGATTTTGGTGCGTGTGAGGGTTCTGGGGGAAATTAGTGTTGGAACTTCTCGCTGATAATATTTGTATGCGTAGGGTCCCTCGCTTCAAGTCGAGGAACAGCCCCAACCTGAACATATGAACATCAAGACTCTCAACTTCATCTGCCGGAGGAGAACAGCGAGGACAGGCCACACCCACACTAAAATGTAGACCAGAACACCAACTTCACACCATGGAATAAATCAGGTGACACCAAACCATATTACTTTTACACAAGGGAATGTACCCACTAGAACTCATGGGCATATAGCTACACCACATACAATGACTTTAAGCTTTAAACATTTTAATTGGGTCCCCGGTTAACGGGACAGAATAGTGCGCGGACTTGGGGGGGGGGGGGATCTTTTGTACATTTTGTAACTCTGTTTATATTAAATGTAAGCCCAGAGGTTGGCATGTATCTGTGGCTGATTACCATTCAGGCATGTAAAATTCTTTCTTGTTTTCAGTAGAAGGGTTACCTTAGTGCTAGTACTTCTATCATTCATCATGTAATTTTACAGGTTAAATTTAGTTTTCAATTAATGCATTAATTTCATATATTTATATTCAGTTTGGGTCATATAATGGATAGGAGTTTCTTTTGGTAGTTTCAGTCGGGTCCCCAGTTTAATCCTGTATAGGCGGATTTTCATGCAGACTTGAACATGCTCCTGGGACAGGTTTAGTTATGCACGATCGCGCCTAGGAACATGTCGGCCTTTGGGCCAAATTAATTTTTAAAAGGTTATAAGGCATTATGACACATTACTGTTTTTAATATTTCACAAAATTTATCATGTTTAAATTCTTTTTAATTGATTATGATCACATGTGTGTTTAATGAATTATAATTATATTTACTCCAAGTCTAAGTGCTCAATGTGGGAGCACTTTATAATAGTATCAGGTATTATGCCAACTCCTGAATTTTAGTATGCCCTGGGGGCACTGGTGTTACACACATATATCTTGAGTTATTAGGTATTAAGACCTTGCAATAGGTGTTACGTGCAATGATATTTATGAATTGTAAATTATGTACCTCCTGGGGTGAAAGAGGTGGCAAGATTTTAATGATGGAAGTTGTAATTGTCCTGTGATGTGGAACGTGTGTATGTATTGTATATTGTACATATTTCCTTATATGTCCATTATATGTATTGTTTATTCATGTGTATTTTTGGGGGTTAGGTATAGGGCTAAGTGGGGAAAAGTAACCCCGATTGGAAAAGAACAGTTTATATTCATTTAATTTAAATTTTATATTTAAATTTTTAAAAAGCAGAAACATTTTTAAGGAGAATAAAGAATATAATTTTTATATTTATTAATTTTTTTCAAGTAAAATTTTTTAGCAAAAACATTTTTAAGGAGAATTTAAATTTTATATTTATTTTTCAAGCAAAATATTTTAAAGGAGAATACAGTGATTTTGTTGGGTTAAAGAGATTTAAAGTTTGTTTATAATAAAAAATTTATTGGTTGTTAATTTTGTGTTTTAATTGCAAGTCCCGTCTCACTGGATCCAGCGTATTTTTGGCTTCTCTAGGCTTTGGCCTAGTTTTATTATCTTGTGGCCCCTCTAAAAAAAAAAAAAAAAAAAAATTATGAGTCTATACAATTACTTAAAGAGGGGTTTACATTTGGTAGCAGAGCGTGGTTGAGATTAGGGTCAACCCTTGGGACCTTTGGGTGTGACGGGGCTTGCAAACTCAGGAAACATTTTGGGGTTCGAATCGGACTTGGAATAATCTCTAGAAGTCTCTATATTTATTATCTGTAAGTACCTATGTCTTGTTAGGTTTAAGGTTTTGTTAATTATATGTGTGTATCATTGCCCGCCTGTTGGTATCGTTGAACTGCAGGTCGCCACGCGGTGTGAAATTTTAGGGGGGAAATTCCTTGGAAACTCGAATTATCGCAGATCTGGGCCTAGGTGGAGATATGGTTCGCGTATTACCTTGCCAATAATAGGGAGGGCGTTTTCATTTATGCGGTATGGCCCGATTGGCAGTCAGTCTCCTCCGAGATACAGGAGCCGAAGTTATTGCAAATTATGAGAATTTGTTGTTGTTCGTTGGTCGGTAATTTTGTCATGTTGTGTGTTAGTGTGTGTGTTGCGTTTCTTAGTGGGTAGTGTTGTTGAGAGCTAGTTCAGGTAAGTGGGCTGGGTCCTCGCAACGGTAGGGGGACCCGCGGTCTGCTTGAAGGAAGGACAGTACTCAAGTATTCCTGTGTTCTTGATTGTCAATTTTTGTAGGGTGTTAGGTGTTTTGTGGGAATTTATGTTTTGTTGATTGTGTGTTGTGAATTGTGCAATTCTGGCGGCGGTATGCTATCAGAAATTGCCCCACCCCCTTTCAGGAGTTCTCCAGAAACTTTCGGTGGTAGATGGAGGACGGGTTGCTGGTCTTCTTGGATCTTGTCCTGCAGTTGCCAGATTTCCCGGGTGTGTCCGATGGGGAGGTCTTGTCCCTTATATACCCGTATTGCCGGGGTTCATTGGCAGGATTGGTCACCAACACACTGCGTCGGGGCGGCAGTGTCGACGCTTTTCATGGGGAAGTGTTGGATTTCTTCATACCCCATCGACGACGTTCCCAGCTTAAGTTAGATTTATTCTATCACCTACAGGCCAACGGAGAGGCGTTGGGGGACTTCGTGCATGACATACGGAAAGCTGCCCGGGTATTAAGATTAAGGTTGCCCGAGACGGAAGTTATACAAGCAATCATGGAAGGACTGAATCCCCAAGAGAGATCTCGTTTGATATTCGCAGACCGTCCCCGTTGTTTTGCGGATCTGTAACGGTTGTGTGTGGTTTCTAAGACTGTCCAGGCAGGGGACGAGTCCCAGGGAAGAGCTGCTACGGATGTCCAATACTCCAGTGGTTTGTTAGGAAGAGCTAAAAAGGACAAACATGGCGGTTGGAGAAGAACACAAGAGACTGTCAGAAAACCTGAATATTCCGGAAGTAATGGAGGCTACAAGGGGGTGGCAAGTGAGAAAACGGTAGCAACGGTTACAGCAGAGAAAAGAAATAAGTATGAAATTAACAGGGAAAGAAGAAGTTATATTAGAGAACAAACATCGGCAAGTAGGGATCCTGTTAGAAGTCTTTATTCCTATTTGGAGAGAAAGGAAACTTTAAAGCTTCCAGAGGAATTACCAGTGCCTAATAGAGTAGTGGATGAAGAAGGTGAAGAGAAAGAAGAAAAGCGAAGTAACTTCTGTGGATCAATACACGACGACAAGAACACGTCTGTTGATACCGAATTACAGGACTCTGAGAGGACGTCATGGTTGAATCCAGATGCCGCATAATTTGTTCCGGTATCTCCATCTCAGTTCATGACGGATCCAGATCCGGTAACATCATCATCGCCTACGCCGGGAGATGAGAAGTCACTTGATGGTGGAGCTTTACCATCGTCAGTAGAATTTAATTTAGACATTGCACATGGACCTGGACAGCTGGATTCCAGGTTGGGAAATGTTGAGGAAGTTGTAGTTGCTGAGAGTGGTGAAGAAGAGGAATCGAAGGAAGAGGCAGAAGAGCGGTCTGCACATGCTCCGCAGGGGAGTATAAGTGTAAGTGTTAGGGAGGCTGCAAGTGTTTCTGAGGTTGCGGATGGACAAGGGGATGTCCATGCTGCAAGTGTGGTAGAAGTAGATGAGGTAGAAGTTGAGGAGAAATTGGGTGGCAGCGTTGTGGAGTGTGTGAGTGAGGATGATGTAGTGTGTGCAGATTTGCGGATGGCTTCTGTAAGTAGTGTTGAGGATTCCGAGGAATGGAAAGAAGTTTCATGCGGACCAGGTGAGCAACTAGAGGATGAAGATGTGCAGTGTCGTGATGGTGATTTGGATTATGTAGAGGAGGAAAAGGAAGAGGTGGAAGAAAGAGAACCAGGGGAGGTAGAAACAGAGGAGTTAGAGGTTGAGGATAATCCAAATCGGGGTAAGTAGTCAGGTAAGTTGCCTTGATTCTAATTCAGAAGAAACAAATCAGTACAGCTCAACACGAGATAGTTTCTCAGAGAGTGGTGTCCAAAAGGAACGAGTACCTAAAGTTCGTCATAAAAAGGTGAGAAGAAGCGGTTGAGGGGTAGCGGGTAGATGTTCCCCACAGTCCCAGTGGTGTTCGTCTACTTCAGGGTTGCGCCCCTGCCTCCGCGAGCCTTGGTTTTCTCCACCCATCCTTATTTCCGGAGGGAACCATGTCCTTACCCTTAGTCCTAGCTATTGACCTTTTAATGATCCTTGCCCCATTTAAAAAAAAAAAATTAGGAAAAGGAAAAAAAGAAAAATATCAGAAAGGAGTTAGAGACTTGCCGAAAATGCACGTTTAGATTGTGGTGCTGGAGATTGTCAGTTTCCCCTGTTTTGAAAGTCAAGATGTCAAGATGGAGAAGTTATGTGCTGTTGTTTCGTTGTTAATAGTGGTTGAATTTGTTTGTTGATCATTGTAGGGTCAGGGCCATGCCGCATTCCCTGGTTGATTCCCCTGGTGTTTTGTTTGGGTTGAGAGTGGTTTGTTAGACGATGCCGTGGAGAAGTAACCCCCCTCGCCAGTTATGCTGTATTTGAAAAGGTAAGAGAAGGGATTGATGTTCGCGTGCCCTCTATGCGGTTTTCTCTGTCCGGCTAAGCGGGGCCGTCCGCCCTAGTGTAGGGATGTGGTCCACCCATATGGCAAGGATGGAGATGCCTTGTTGGTGCATGTGGCTGGTCGGTCCGAGAGGTGGACGAGAGGAGTAGTACGGTCACTCACATACCAAGGTGGGTGATACCTTGTTTGGCCTTCGGACGAGTATGTGAGTGGGACCGGTAGAAGTAGGTGGTGGTCACCAGAGAGGGTGACATGTTGGGGCGGTCCCGTGGGGTTGGCATGGCGGAGAGGTTCGCATGGGGATGGTAGCAGTAGGAGGGAGTAAGCTGACTAATAGAAGTGGGGGTAAGATTTGGGGGTTTCCATGTGTGTAGGGATGGTGATCCTTAGGTGGTGTGTGCTCCGGGGAAAAGGTAACAACCTGATAGGGTAGCGGGTAGATGTTCCCCACAGTCCCAGTGGCGTTCGTCTACTTCAGGGATGCGCCCCTGCCTGCGCGAGCCTTGGCTTTCTCCATTCGTCTTTATTTCCGGAGGGAGCCATGTCCTTACCTGAAGTCCCAGCTCATGACCTTTCAGTGATCCTTGCCCTTTCCACCTTCCCGATTTTCCTATCCTTCCCCTTAAAAAAAAAAAAAATTAGAAGAGGAAGGTAAAATTAAAAAAAAAATGTGTTAGAGAGTGGAGTGAAACATGTCGTGTGGATGAGGTCGGTTGTGCACTTCGTCTACACGGTATGTTTTAGGCCTGCCCTTGGAGCACACATGTAGTAGGTTATAAGAAGGATATACCCATTGGGTAAACAAATTATGTGTCATGGAAACCTCCTCCCCCGTTCTCTCCCTGGTCCTGTGGGATGTAAGTGGATTCATGGGGTAAAGCGTTATTGAAGTTTGAAGGGGTTAGTCCCCGTGTAATTATAGGGCATGGGTCCCTGTTGAGGTGGCCTCGGAGTTCCCACATAAGTGGTCAAGCCTCAGGAGTTCAGAACTCAGGGTGCACCCGAACACTCTTTCTTCTTTTCATCTTCTGTCTTTCTTGCTGCATGCTGGCCCTGATCAGGTCAGTGTGTAGTGCCAACACACTCGCATTCTACACCTCTTCTTTCTGTTTTTTCAACTTCCTTCTGAGCCACTGCTCTCCTGAGAACAAAGGAAACTGGGAAAACCGAGGAACACCTACGTTTTAGTAGAAAACATTGGGGTACACTGCAGGGTACTCCTCTGTCTAAGTGTGGGGCAACTATGTTGCCCTTTTGGGGTGGGGGTGTGCCGAGTCATTAAGATCGGCGCGTACACTGCATTTAATGAGAACGCTGAAGAAAAATACCGTACTGTATTTAGCGGTGGCGTTCTACCGTACTGTAATACGGTAAGAATGCTGCGCCTGATTGGTGCTGCACTCTGGCGGTCGACGCTAATCGCGAGCTGAGAAAGGCCAGAATAAACGATTCTAAGCCTGTCTTATTCTGGTCAAGAACCAAACTCCACGCCTCGCCGCGTTCTCCGACAGAGAGAAGTTTTTTAATTGTACCATCTTCAACCTATGGCAGGCTAGATTAAAACAGATCTGCGGTAAGTGACTGCAATATACTTATATATATTAATTTGAAGTAATGCAAAAGGAGTTTAAGTTTAAGTACAGGAATGAATGAAATTGTAACCTATCACATTCACGCCACGTGGCAAATTAGAGTATGTGTAAATTGTATTAATTGTATAGTAATTGTATAACAAACTGAGTAATTATATAACAGTAAATGAAGTCTTAACTAAGGCACCGTAATTGAATAATGTTAACCCAGAGGGGTAAAGCTTATAAATGTATACATGCCAAGTGGTGAATCAAGTTAGTATGAATAATTAAGTCACCCCAAATTTATTGACAATGTTAAAGAAAGAGTCATAGTAAAAATATAAAGTTTTAATGGAAACAAGTGACAAACTTTAATAGAACTGAGAATAATGTAAAGTCAGAATAATATGTAATTTAACTAAACTAAATGTTTTCCAAGATAGGGCCATATGCCCGTATAACCTGTTGCAGAGTGTGTCAAACTTTCATTTCAAGTAGGCCTAAAGCCGTGTTTAATATTATACATGGATTTTGGTGCGTGTGAGGGTTCTGGGGGAAATTAGTGTTGGAACTTCTCGCTGATAATATTTGTATGCGTAGGGTCCCTCGCTTCAAGTCGAGGAACAGCCCCAACCTGAACATATGAACATCAAGACTCTCAACTTCATCTGCCGGAGGAGAACAGCGAGGACAGGCCACACCCACACTAAAATGTAGACCAGAACACCAACTTCACACCACAGAATAAATCAGGTGACACCAAACCATATTACTTTTACACAAGGGAATGTACCCACTAGAACTCGTGGGCATATAGCTACACCACAAACAATGACTTTAAGCTTTAAACGTTTTAATTGGGTGCCCGGTTAACGGGACAGAATAGTGCGCGGACTTGGGGGGGGGAATCTTTTGTACATTTTGTAACTCTATTTATATTAAATGTGAGCCCAGAGGTTGGCATGTATCTGTGGCTGATTACCATTCAGGCATGTAAAATTCTTTCTTGTTTTCAGTAGAAGGGTTACCTTAGTGCTAGTACTTCTACCATTCATCATGTAATTTCACAGGTTAAATTTAGTTTTCAATTAATGCATTAATTTCATATATTTATATTCAGTTTGGGTCATATAATGGATAGGAGTTTCTTTTGGTAGTTTCAGTCGGGTCCCCAGTTTAATCCTGTATAGGCGGATTTTCATGCAGACTTGAACATGCTCCTGGGACAGGTTTAGTTATGCACGATCGCGCCTAGGAACATGTCGGCCTTTGGGCCAAATTAATTTTTAAAAGGTTATAAGGCATTATGACACATTACTGTTTTTAATATTTCACAAAATTTATCATGTTTAAATTCTTTTTAATTGATTATGATCACATGTGTGTTTAATGAATTATAATTATATTTACTCCAAGTCTAAGTGCTCAATGTGGGAGCACTTTATAATAGTATCAGGTATTATGCCAACTCCTGAATTTTAGTATGCCCTGGGGGCACTGGTGTTACACACATATATCTTGAGTTATTAGGTATTAAGACCTTGCAATAGGTGTTGCGTGCAATGATATTTATGAATTGTAAATTATGTACCTCCTGGGGTGAAAGAGGTGGCAAGATTTTATATGTATTTGTAACGGGCCAAATTTATGTTTAAATTTATGTGTTGAATAAAAATGATAATTAAAAAATTTAATAATAACTGAAAGGTAATATAAAATAAATAATAAATTTTGAGAATTTTAAGGTGATGAATGAGTTAAATGATTAATAATTGATGAAATGAGCATATTTTTCAAAAATTTATTTAGGTTAAAATTCATTAGCTGTCTTGCTTGAAAATCAAAACACAAATTTTGCATCTATATGTGACGTTAAAAAATAGGCCGAAATATAAAATAAATAAGATCCACTGCCAGAACTTACCTGTACGCCATCAATTACTTACCATATCCAAATTTCACCAGAAGACCAAGGTCGCCACGATTATTTTTTATAGGATAAAATATCGAAAACCTTTACACTCCACCTTAATGAAACGGACAATTTTGCAATCTGACCCACCCAATTAATAACTCAGAAGATTCCGGTCCGTTAGACGAATTTCGCAACACAGAAATGAGAAAGTGGCAATGACGAAATAACTTAGACTAACACATTTTGTTATGAAAGAATGCTTTACTTACTAAATACGGACATCCTTAATCCAAAAACACCAAGGAACGAAAACATAAACTGAGTTAGTTACATGACTCTTACATTTACAATATGATTTTTACTTACAAGGTAGCCCAGCTCTGCTCATTCACTCGATCACACCCCATACAAACCCTTTTTCAAATGTTATAAAAAATTAGAAAAGAAAAAAAATAGTTATTCTTTAAGGATCACGGTTTCGTTTTGCATTAGTTTGATATGCGCGAGGCCGGCCGAGCACGTGCTTTCGTTACGGTCACATTTTATGTTATTAGCTGCTCTCGAATCGTCACTGCACTGCACTGTTTGTAACACCGTTCAATTCCTCGGGTCCCGGTCGGTCTTCCTGAATTAATTACATCTTCCGGAAACTTGACCAACCGGGTCCGAAACAAAATATATACGTCTGTAGCGGAACTCTGTATCTCGTTGACCGCTTGGCGTCTCCGACTACTGTGTACTGTCACCTAGAACGTAACAGGTACATGTACCTGTTCCTGGATGGAAACTGGTTCTCTACCGCCACAATGTTTTCGTCGTCGCTCATGCTTTGCTGTTGGGTAACCATTTTATGCGTGGCATAGAGCTGATATCGGTGTGTGACCAGAGGACAATATTGGCTTCTGCTCTGCTGATGTCATTTAAGTGGGCCGGACTTAAAACAGCATTTCCGGGGGATCGTGAAGAAGACGACAAATATTAGTCTCACTAGCCATCTTGGTTTTTTGTTAGAGCGTCCTTTTAGCGTGATTGAGCAGTTGCGTATGTGCGCTGCCACACACAGGTATGAAGTTCTCAGAATTTTGTGGAGGTAAATTCTTCAGCCGTGTTACACCACTGATTGCGTTTCGCTTTGTTTCCAACTGTTTCTCAACACTGGTCTGTTATACGGACAAATACGTTGCACAACTCTGAATAATGAGTTAAAAAATGAAATACAAGAAATGAGTAAATGTGTAGAAAGTACTAATGAAACGATAAGATCCAGTTTGAATAAATTAGAACAGAGTGTGGAGCGAATGGGAGTACATGTGATGAGGACAGAGAAAAATAAAACAAATGAAAATTGTAATGACAAATGTAAAAATATGATACCAGAGAAAGAGTTAATAAGTGATAACAATAATGTTGAAAATAATGAGAATAATAGTAATGTATTTGAAGAATTAGTATCGGAGACTGATACGGTAAAAATAAAGAATGAGAGTACTGATGAGTTGGTGGAAGGTAGGGATTATGAGATGTTAATGTGTGTAAATGAGTTAGAGAGAGAGTGGAGAAATAATGTTGTGGTAGAGTGGGGACAGAGGGCAAATTTTCCCTTTATTATTTATGATGTTTATGATGATTTATTGAGTCCACAAGTGTTGTGGTTGAAGGGCAAGAGTCCCGTATTGGTAGATGAATTGAGGTGTTTATTTTTGTGGAGTAATTGTGTACCCTCTGTCCGGAATAATTGTGAGAGTGTGATGTGGTGTTATGAAGAGAGAGAGGTAAATAGAGAATGGTATGTAACAGAATTGTATAATTTGCATAGAAAATATGATGAATGGAAAGAAGGCTTAGAAATATATTTGAATAATAATGATTACAATGATTTGAAAAAAATAATTAGACCGATAGTGAATGAATGTAATGACGGAGACTTAACAAAAATACTTAACGTAGACTGGTTTAATGAGTGTTCTGGTAAAATGAGTGAATTTGGTTGTTCTGGTTATGACACACAAAGTAACCATTTGTTTGTAAATAAAAAGCAACAGTGTTATATAAAACCAAGACTTATTTGGGACGATGGAGGGTAGACTGTAAGACAATAAAAGACAATTAAACATTATGTTTTATGGTTGTTCGACATGGCAGATTTGGACAGAAGTGTGGAAAAAATGGAACAATAATAAATAAGAGTTTGTAAA
This sequence comes from Magicicada septendecula, assembly GCA_034769895.1. Lineage (NCBI taxonomy): Eukaryota > Metazoa > Arthropoda > Insecta > Hemiptera > Cicadidae > Magicicada > Magicicada septendecula. Next base: position 264,359,505 of record CM068373.1, read on the forward strand.
TAAAATATAGTGAATTTATATGTGTGTATGTAAGATAATTGTTGTAAGAATAATATTGAAATATTTGCAATTTAAATAAACAAATAGAATTAATTTGGAAAACAAGTAATCAGAGAATTGTAATTGTTTGGAGGGTAATGAATTTTGTATTGTTAATGATGAATTTAATTAAACAATTTAATACATGTTAAATATTTTGTTTGACTATTTCAATATTGTATAATTAACTTTTTAAGGAATTTAAATAATTTTGATAATAGATGGCTGAATTATTTGAGGTAAACTAATATGTTGTGAAATGTTTCAGTGGCGGGGTGAGAGTATGGTGGTATGTTGTATATGTTTTGAGAAAGGGGCTGTAAGTATTGAAATTTTACAATATGAATAATGTATAACAAAAAGGTTGACAGGAGTGATTGATATGTCAATTCAGTAGTGAAATATTTTGAAATAATTGTGCTAAATAAAAATAATGGTTAAAAATATATATTAATAATAAATTTAGAATTTTTGAAAATCTGATTACAACACAGGATAAATTCATCATGATGATAAATAGAAAGAGTTAATGAAAAATTTTAAATAATAATGTTTATAAATTTTTATATAAATTATTTAAAAGAGAATTGTTTGTTTGATGTATGCTAATAATCCAGGTTTATTGCTATTTGTGTATTGTGTGATGTGATGTATCATAACAGTGTAGTGTGGAACTGCTATGGGGGAAGGTTGTAGATTTTGTATTTACTATTTTATGTTAATAATGGTTAAGCTTCCATATAAAGTGGGTTAAAACCCCATCTAAATTAATATTGTCATTTAAATATAAATTCGTAAATTTAATATTACGAAAGATATTTTACTTGTGATTCCCCAAATTTTCGGGCGGTCACGGCCTCACCGAACCCTGACCGTGGAATTGGTTTAGCTTTAACAGCTATGGTTGGGGCACATTACGATTACGCGCTGACCATAACTGGCCATAGCTGTTATCGTTGTAAAGGTGTATTTTGAAATTGATGGGGGGTAATAAAAAGGGGAATCACCAAACTATGGAACAGCGGCTGCCACTCTGTTCGAGAAGGAACAGCAGAGCCAGGTGGTAGATCCGTTTAAGGGTGCATAATTTTCTAACAAGAACATGATGATGTTCACCAATTTTAACTTAACAGCGGAAGCAGAGACACGGAGAGGTAAAACCCTGCTCCAAAATATACAGTCTTTGTGGAAGCGAAAGGGCGAAACAGTCCTCCATAATCGGAAATAGTGTGTGTGGCTGGGAGGTGACGTAAAGGAGTCACGAATTTAAAATTTTATAACGTAAAAGTTTTGCTTATTCAAAGTTTAATCCAATCAAAAATGCTTGTGCTCTGTCCACATAATTATATGCTCAGACTCGTAAAATAAGGTTCATACTATAATTTTAAAGGTATCATTTTATTGTTGTGTGTTAGATATAGTTGTTGACAAAATGTATTTTTATTATGTGTATTTTTTTCTCGAAGCCAATAATTAGCCGCCTGGCAGGCAATCAACATAACAGAAGTAAGTGTTGATAATGTATTACATGTAATTGTCCAATTTTGAATGGTATTCATGGTGTTTTTATTATGTGAGGATATCAGCTGATCAGCAATACCATGTCACTGGTATATTGGTTTGTAAAGGTTACAAATAATTAATGTTTTGTGTACTACAGACATTTTGAAGTAAAGACAAAAAGAATATGAGAAATAAAATAACAATTTATGCAGATTAATAAAAGATAATTTATGGGTGATAAATGTTTTATGGGACACGTAGACCTGTCCAAATTGAATTAAACGTTAAATGTGAAATGATAGAGAGGAATATAATGTAATGTTGTTTTTGAGTTGATGTGATATAACAGGATTTTGTGAAATATAGATGTTGACACAGTGGTAATGGAGACTTTATGTAGAGTTGTGAATGATATATTGTTGTTTTTATAGTTAATGAGGTTATTTTGTGTATTTGTAGTGGGGTAATGAGATTGAGATTTTTGGGGATGGCAATTTTGTATTAGGGGGTAGTGTATTTGGGGAGTCCGCAACAAGGGTTGGGACGGGATTAGAATAGATTTTAGTGGGGAAGGGGCCGCCTTAGGTAGAATCCGGGCCGCCAAATAAGGGAAATGAGTTTATTTGTTATTACGTATGTAATTAGACTAGAGCGTCCTTTTAGCGTGATTGAGCAGTTGCGTATGTGCGCTACCACACACAGGTATGAAGTTCTCAGAATTTTGTGGAGGTAAATTCTTCAGCCGTGTTACACCACTGATTGCGTTTCGCTTTGTTTCCAACTGTTTCTCAACACTGGTCTGTTATACGGACAAATACGTTGCACAATGACAATCCGCCCAAAAACGAAATACATAAAAATATACTTGCCCCAAACGGTTAAAATAAAACACCCAAAATTTGACCCGCTAAAATGAATTGCAACATATTCATAATTTTGTCAACTTTATCTATCTCTTGTTTACTTTGGACAGGTGTCACTAGACTTTCTATTTTATCGCCAGTGAAGCTGACTCCGTTATTTTTTGCCATTTTTTATCTGGTACTTAACTCATAACACAAACCTAACCTACGTACGTAATTATATACGATAAATCATATTTATAAATTCGTCATTACCCCATCCTATTTTCTGTGCATTAAAATAGGTCTATCTCGTATAAAATTATAATTAAACGAAAATCCTGGCAGGGTCGCCAGTGTGACGTTAAAAAATAGGCCGAAATATAAAATAAATAAGATCCACTGCCAGAACTTACCTGTACGCCATCAATTACTTACCATATCCAAATTTCACCAGAAGACCAAGGTCGCCACGATTATTTTTTATAGGATAAAATATCGAAAACCTTTACACTCCACCTTAATGAAACGGACAATTTTGCAATCTGACCCACCCAATTAATAACTCAGAAGATTCCGGTCCGTTAGACGAATTTCGCAACACAGAAATGAGAAAGTGGCAATGACGAAATAACTTAGACTAACACATTTTGTTATGAAAGAATGCTTTACTTACTAAATACGGACATCCTTAATCCAAAAACACCAAGGAACGAAAACATAAACTGAGTTAGTTACATGACTCTTACATTTACAATATGATTTTTACTTACAAGGTAGCCCAGCTCTGCTCATTCACTCGATCACACCCCATACAAACCCTTTTTCAAATGTTATAAAAAATTAGAAAAGAAAAAAAATAGTTATTCTTTAAGGATCACGGTTTCGTTTTGCATTAGTTTGATATGCGCGAGGCCGGCCGAGCACGTGCTTTCGTTACGGTCACATTTTATGTTATTAGCTGCTCTCGAATCGTCACTGCACTGCACTGTTTGTAACACCGTTCAATTCCTCGGGTCCCGGTCGGTCTTCCTGAATTAATTACATCTTCCGGAAACTTGACCAACCGGGTCCGAAACAAAATATATACGTCTGTAGCGGAACTCTGTATCTCGTTGACCGCTTGGCGTCTCTGACTACTGTGTACTGTCACCTAGAACGTAACAGGTACATGTACCTGTTCCTGGATGGAAACTGGTTCTCTACCGCCACAATGTTTTCGTCGTCGCTCATGCTTTGCTGTTGTGTAACCATTTTATGCGTGGCATAGAGCTGATATCGGTGTGTGACCAGAGGACAATATTGGCTTCTGCTCTGCTGATGTCATTTAAGTGGGCCGGACTTAAAACAGCATTTCCGGGGGATCTTGAAGAAGACGACAAATATTAGTCTCACTAGCCATCTTGGTTTTTTGTTAGAGCGTCCTTTTAGCGTGATTGAGCAGTTGCGTATGTGCGCTGCCACACACAGGTATGAAGTTCTCAGAATTTTGTGGAGGTAAATTCTTCAGCCGTGTTACACCACTGATTGCGTTTCGCTTTGTTTCCAACTGTTTCTCAACACTGGTCTGTTATACGGACAAATACGTTGCACAATGACAATCCGCCCAAAAACGAAATACATAAAAATATACTTGCCCCAAACGGTTAAAATAAAACACCCAAAATTTGACCCGCTACATATACTGAATAATTCTCTCCATTAATTTTTCTGTTATTTAAAATAAATCAATTGAACATTTCTTAAAAATAAGAACATCCTTAGCCTAACATGTGATTACACCTAGAGTCTAACGATACAATTCAATAAAATAATTCAATAATAATAAACACGGTTAGTACCCAAACAATAAAATAATTAAGGGAAAAAATATCCATTAGCTGGCAGGCACAAAATCAAGAAATTTTTTTTTTTCAAAAAAAATTTCCAAAGAAAAATTTTAAATTCAAAAAATTTAAATTTCTTAAAATATTTCTTTCCATCTTGAAATTATTTAAAGTTTGTTCAAATCGATTAAAAACAAAAGTTGAATTAACTTCCTTGCCAAACATGCCTAGTATATGACCTCACCTATCAGCTGATCAAAACTGGGTCAAATCAAACCCTGACCTACATACGTTATACACAAGTTACATTTGAAAATACCTTAAACATCTGTAAAATTCTATCTTGAAACATAAAACATAATAAAATACAATATTTAAAATTAACAAAATATTATTATAGTTAACAATTACATTGACATTTAAATTATTCAAATAAACACTTTCTAGCTTTATATTATTTTCAAATTCTATCAAAAATTGTCACTGGTTTCAATTAAAAATTTTATATTCTTGTTATAAATCTCTTTCTTTATTATTCTCACTTTCGCTTACTTTGGGTGATTTAATTATTTATCTTAGCTTGATATGCCACTGGGCATGTATTCATATAATATCTTTCTCTCTCTGACTCTAATGCCACTAACAACTTTGAACTAATATGACACCCATCTCTATCAATATATCTATCAAACAATCTCAAAACCCAACTTATCATTAAACTCAAATCGCCACCTTCTCTCGATATATAAAAAAAAATACTCTCTAACCCTTTGTACTTAGGATAAGTGTTTCCCCCCCCAAAACTCATTTCCTTAATCTGGTCCCTGGATTCTACCTAAGGCAACCCCTTCCCGCCAAATCGGTCCCTTCCCGTCCCAACCCTTTTGTTGCGGACTCCCACATTACACTATCCCCTATTACAAAATTGCCATCCCCAAATCTCAATCTCATTACCTCACTTCAACTACAACAAAATAACATCATCACTTATAAACATCAATATATCCCTCATTACTCTACATATATTCCCCATAAGTACTGTGTCAGCATCAATACTTCTCCAATTCCGTAACATTAACTCACAACAACATTACATTAATTCAAGACAATATTATTCTCTCTACTACCATTTTAACTTTAACTTTAACTTGGACTGATCTATATGTCCCACAAAATATTCATCACCCACAATCTATCTTTTATTATCTTTGACACTTTATTTAACATCTTACTACATTAAATTACTTTTTTCATCCTTTGAAACAAGATCTTTAACACATTAAAACCTTATATTTAACATTAATTACCTTGACCATTAATAAACAATTTAACAGTGACATTTTACTACAGATCAGCTGATATTCCTAACAAAGTGAAAACATTTCAAAATTATACACATTCTATGAAATACATATGGTTATCAATCCTTACATCTACCATCATTATTTCCCCTTTTTCTGACTCTGGTACTATGCAAACCGCCTGCCATTCGGTTTAGTTATTTACTTTGTTTCAAAAATACACAAATTATATAAAACACATACTTTTTATCAATTCTTATATCTAACCTACTACAATAAAATACTACATTTAAAATATAGAATGAACACATTATACTGAATGTATGAGCACCTATTTATTTGAGCGGAATACAAGCATTTATATTAGAGCAAAATTGATTTATCATTTTTTAATTTACAAAATTTAAGTATGTTGCTCATCTGAGCAACCCCCTGATCCACACACACTATTGTAATTTATGTAGGACCGTATCGCCCTTTTGCTTCCACAAAGACTGCATAGTTGGAGGAATTGGGCATCTCCGTGTCTTTGCTTCGGCATTTACATTTTAACGTTTGTGGATATCGACATATCCTGGTTTGGATATAAAATAAAATGGATATTTTTAAACCTTAATTATTTTATTGTTTGGGTACTAACCGTGTTTATTATTATTGAATTATTTTATTGAATTGTATTGTTAGACTCTAGGTGTAATCACATGTTAGGCTAAGGATGTTCTTATTTTTAAGAAATGTTCAATTGATTTATTTTAAATAACAGAAAAATTAATGGAGAGAATTATTCAGTATAGATGCAAAATTTGTGTTTTGATTTTCAAGCAAGACAGCTAATGAATTTTAACCTAAATAAATTTTCGAAAAATATGCTCATTTTATAATATGTAGAAGAGGTGTGTGTGTGAGCCCAGTATCTGCTAAAGGCAGCCCAGTTTGCAGAAAAGGGGAAACATATCGGTTGAGGATCTGGCATGATCTAAGCCAGGGATTTAGGATTTTGGGGTAGCATGATAGAAGGTGAGGTGCGCTGTGGTGTGTGTCTGTTCGATTTTTCGGTGTTGGGATCTCGCACAGAGAAGTCCAGTGATATCGTTCAGATGCGTCCATAGTCGCCGAGCCAGGGGGGTCGTGTACCCATGAAGTGTAAGAGCTAAAGGGGGTTGTTGGCACCAGTTCCTCACCGGTCCTCTTAGGGGTTTTATCAATGAGATTTCTTCTGTTCTCATTAAGGGGGTATTGTAACGGGCCAAATTTATGGGTTATTTTGTTTTATTGCATTTTTCGGGGATTTATAAAAATATTTGCGAAATCTAATTTCAACAGAGACAGACCACATGTTGTAAGAACAGTTTTAACAAAGGCAACGCAATATCACGTTGTGCAATCGGTATAGGAGGAATCCGCACCACCTTAGTTTCCAAGAACTTTGTTTGTGGTGTGACCCGGGCGCTCGTATGCATGACACGAGTATACGCGCGGGGGTGACGCTACTTGTACCATTCAAGATGGCTAAGAAGCAATTTTTGGTCGCTTTCATTTACCATGTGGCCGGATACAAAATTTAAGTACCGCCTATTTTGTGACGTTAGCCAGTGCCTAGCTAATATCGTATACAACTAACACAACACCAACAGCATGAATTGAATGGGACGAAACTGTGACGAACAAATACAAGGCATTGGTTTCCACCTGAAACAACGACAAAATTGAGTTGGCAGTGAGACATAGACGCTTCTCCCCCAGTCTATGAGTAACGGAGTTCGCTAACAGACGCTGACAGTTTTGTTCGGGCCCGGTCGGTGGAGTTTTATAAAATGGGACTACTTCAATAATTATCGTTAATACCGACCGGGACCCGAGGAATTAATGGACGTAGCAATGTGATACTGGTGACGGGCGGCGGAACATTAGAACAGTGAAATAACGGGTCGTTGAAGTGAGCGATAAAAACACGTTGTACGGAAGTTGCGGCAGTGAACAGTTTATGTGAAAAATAAATAATAAAGTTGGAAAATTGTAAAAAGGGGTAAAGTATTAAATGGTGTGTGTGTGTGTGTGTGTGTGTGCGCGAGTGAGCAGAATGGGCTGCCTAATATAGTATAATATAATAATAATAATATAATATAAGAGAATAGTAAATATGATACCTAAATGTATATTCCCCAATATGTTTTTTTGTGTTCTGAGTCGAATAATTAAAACAATCGTATATTAATTAAAACATATAAGTTACTATAAAAATGTGTTAGTCTAAGTTATTTCGTCATTACCACTTTCTCATTTCTGTACTGCAAGATTCGTCTAAACGTCCGGGTATCTTCTGAATTATTTTGGGGGTAGTCAGATGGCGAAATTGTCCCGTTTTTTATTTAAGGTAAAGTGTAAAGGTTTCCATATCTGTCCTTCAAAGATATAGGTGGCGACTCTGGTCTTCTGGTGAAAATTTATACAGCAGGTAAGTTCTGGCAGAGGATTTTCTTATTTAATATATTTCGATCAAGTTTGTATGTTCACATATTGTATATTGTAGACATATTTCCTTATATGTCCATTATATGTATTGTTTATTCATGTGTATTTTTGGGGGGTTAGGTATAGGGGCTAAGTGGGGAAAAGTAACCCCGATTGGAAAAGAACAGTTTATATTCATTTAATTTAAATTTTATATTTAAATTTTAAAAAGCAGAAACATTTTTAAGGAGAATAAAGAATATAATTTTTATATTTATTAATTTTTTCGCAAAAATATTTTTAAGGAGAATTTAAATTTTATATTTATTTTTCAAGCAAAATATTTTAAAGGAGAATACACTGATTTTGTTTGGTTAAAGAGATTTAAAGTTTGTTTATAATAAAAAAATTTATTGGTTGTTAATTTTGTGAGTTTTAATTGCAAGTCCCGTCTCACTGGATCCAGTGCATTTTTGGCTTCTCTAGGCTTTGGCCTAGTTTTAATTATCTTTTGGCCCCTCTAAAAAAAAAAACTTTTTTTTTATGAGTCAATACAATACTTAAAGAGGGGTTACAGAACGTTTATCCCCTTACCTAACAAGCATTATGTTAAGTCATCAAGAATGCAACGAGTTGTATGGTTCGATATCTATGGAATGTGGTATGAACATTTGGTAGAGAGCATTCTCACAACACTAAACTGAAAAGAAAATGTATCCAGTACATTTGACATGATACCTATGATACACAGAAAGCCTGACTGTTAAGCTCAGTCTTGGCTATAGCAATGGAATGGACACAGAATAGTTACGGTACAATTTTTCTCTACGTAGTTAAAATGAATCCGAACATTGGTCTGAATATTCCATACCGGATAAGATCTCACCTGCGCTAACTTTTCATCCAGGCTCGAGTCTGGCTATATCAAAGAACCCTGCTTAAACGAAGATCTTAAAATATTGAAGAACCTCGTTAAGCTAAATAAGAATCTTAAACATATGCCTGTTTTCAAGTATTTTTTTTTTACAATTTTTTTAATTATTTTTTTATTTATTTTGTTTATTTATTTTTAATTTTTTGGATATTCATAGGATATGGATATGATGGATGTGGTTAAATTTTTATTTGTACGGTCCTATTTTAATTTGTTCATTTTGTTTTTATTTAATAAACACAATTCCCGTTCCAGTTAGTCAAGTTTGATTATATACTTAAGGCCTTTTAAACATCTGTACACATCTCCATGTTCTTGTAGCCGGGACATAATTTTTTCTAGTCGCTCATCAATTTGGATATACTTCTTTCTTCTCTTCTGTCAGGAAATCCAACCTCAATTGCTTGAATTTGAGCTGCAATATATATCGATTCAGCTTTAAGTTTATCTATGAGGAAATATATGTTAGGTTGTCGTCTTCCTACCAGGGCGTTGAATTTTCGGTTCCAACCTTCTAAACCTTCTACTGCATTGTTTGTTCTGTGTCTTTCTCCGCAGACATTCCACAAATGAAGTGGTACATCTTCATTATCCAACCACTGCGACACGACAGAGTCCAAAAACTCCGTAAGTTTTGCATGATTCGGGCACACTTCCATAATTTTAAACCAGCAGTCCTCTACTAAATCAACAGGCATAAGAGCCAATGCTGCAACCATCCTGCATGGCAACCGAACTTCTTCATTTTCTTTATAATCATTTACAAGGCCTATATTTTGAATTTTACGCCACAAATATTGTGTAAAATGAAAATAACAGCCGGTCACGTCCACGTCTGGAAACACATTCATTACAGCTGTAATTGCAGCAGTTTCATAGTCCGACATGACTTTTTGAGGAGACCATCCTTTCCCTCTAGAACATTGAATAGTTGATGATATGTTTCGTAGCCTACTTTTTATTTTGCAAGAGAACATACACTACTGGATAAATGTTCGTTTCACTAATATCACTTCCAATATCCACACTTATTGTGTACAACTGAGTGAATTATTTTGATGAAATTTTAAAAGTACCGTCAAGGTAGAAGTATAAGTCCTCAAAAAGGTTTCTACCCCATTGCACCCAAAAACTAGCATTCTTTCACTGTTGTTTTCAAAATCACTAATCAAAAATGGCGTTCCGTCAGTAAACGTTTTTAGAGAACCGTTGAGGAAGATTTCTTGGCTGCTGGATGGATTCTGCATAGTTCCCAGCGCTTTCCTCCTTTCCTTACAAAGGGCCGACTTCACATTGCTGTATTTTGGTATTTGGGTCAGCATATCGAGTCCCTGATCGTAAAGTGGCTGGAACTCCTGCCGGAATACCTGGTGAATCTCAGTGTTCAGTTCTTCTCGCGCTCGTTTCCTGCAGTTTTCTAGTGCTTTTGACACCACTGTTTCTGCCAAATTTGGTACACAAAGTGCTCCTGTGATTCCACGATGATTCCGTTCCTTGATTTAATGGACCCTCGACACGTTGTTGATTTTTCTATCATACACACCCAGAACGTAATACACTCATTCGAACGTTTGATCCTGTACAGATAGCCTTCGTGAAGAAGTAGAGGCTTTCCTTTCTTCGAAGTAATGATCTCCATTTATATCACAAAAGTCTAAAAATTCACAGCGTTAACGGTATTGTCTCACAACGATTGTCGAGCCACAACTAAAGAAAGATGCAGATTAACAAGCTCATCTACGTGTCATGGGGCTTCAGGTGTCATATGGTCAGCAGATTTAAGGTATGCGGGTAGATAGCCACATACCAGTGAGCTTTGCCTTCTTATCAGTCCGCTTACATTGCACGTCTTGTGTTTGAGGATTTAACAGGTCAGCTCCCAGTAACATAATCGTATTTTAATTTTCTTGATTACATTGTATTCAACCGCTTACACAGTCATAAACTCGGTGCATTTGTCAATCTTTCATATTTTACACTTACGTAGAGAGTTTATAAGTATATACCTGTGTGTGTGTGTGTGTGTGTGTGTGTGTGTGTGTGTGTGTGTGTGTGTGTGTGTGTGTGTGTGTGTGTGTGTTATACTGTAAGAGAGAACGGGTGAGAGGGAGTGGGATAGAGTAGTGAGTGCAAGAGAGAGAGTGAGTGAGAGAGTGGGCAGGTGAGTGAAAGGGCGAAGAGCGTGAATGTCAAAGTTTATTTTACAGCAATATACGTAATAAGTAATATTCATTGTCAAATTCATTGGTTTACCGTAATTTTGTGTTTGTAATATTTGTAATTCTGTTATTTTGTACATAATTCTCTAATTTATGGATAAGTGTGTTCAATACCAGTAGTAATAATATCTTTTAATAATAAAGGACTACATCATAGAAGATTTTACGATCTGTATTCAGCTATACACATGTATTGCTATCTGTACCAAATCCAATATACATTTAAAGATTACTGCATCTATAATTATTTATTTATAAACATAATTAAGATGTTCTGAGCCCGTGCTAGCCGCTCGTAGCGCCCACTTATCCTGTCTTCTGGAGTTGCTTACATAATGAAAACTGTGACTGTAAATTACACTAAAACATATGTATGCCTGCTGTCTATACTGGGTCATACTCTGACCAGGCATTATTCATCTTTTTAAATTACCGTTTAGAGTTAATGGTAAGATAGTTTAAACTTTATAGTAACTTTTTTCGTTTCTACAATTTTTAGAAGTGGGGACTTCTAACTTGATAGTGAGGAAAAAGTGTTTTATGCACCATCAAGGGAAACCGTGTGTTCCTTGTTGTATAGAACTCTCATCCACTAAAAAACCCACCTCTAATTCAGGCATTTATATCCATCCTGGAAACACTTAGCATATTACTTCAGTATGGACCCTATTGCGCCCTTATCTCAGGCTCCTTCTAATAAGTTGTTCCTTCTAATAACAATATTAGTTGTTCCTCATCTTCTACTGCCCGTTGAGTGCAAGTTGGGCCTGTCATAATGATAATGATAATAACAATAACAATAATAATAATAACAATAGTAATAATAATTATTATATAATTTTAATATTATATTTCTAATGTTGTTTAAATATTAATACTATTATTATTACTACTACTATTTAATAATATTTATATATCTATTAATATTGTTTTGCATAAATAGATAGACATAATTATAATATTTCAAACACCTAATCAACACAATATTACAATTTAAATTATTCATAATTATAATAATCCCGTAATTATGTTTATAATAGATGCAGTGATCATTGAATTTATATTGGAATTGGTACAGATGTGTAATTCATGTGTAAAAATATGTTATAGCTGAATACATATTGTAAAATATTATAGAATACACTCTTCCCCTCTCATGCTCTCTCTCTCCCCCTCCCTCTTGCATTCCAACACTCTCACACTCTCTCCATTACTCTATCCCACTCCCTCTCACAATCTAAAACACACACACACACACACAAGTATATACCGTACATATACGCTCTGGATTCTACGTAAGCGTAAAGTATGCAAGACGCGGTCTGACAACTGCACCGAGTTTAAAACTAATCGAATAGGCCTATGTGTCATTATTAATTACTCATACATTGTAACTAACTGGTACTAGACAATATTATGAGTGAGGCATTTACAACTGTAAGGTACTTACAATGTACGCCCTATTCGTAAACACAAACCACAAGACCTTTTGTACATCGTTCGTTTCACCTGTGAAGGTAATTACCACGTGTTTAGAAGGCAGAAGGGTGTGATCTACTTGGTGATTACGTGTTTCCTTTTTCTCTATTGTCCGTACACAAGTCCTGATGACACAAACAATGTAAAATTTGTTTTATATTTATTGACCGATTCTCGCTAAACCTTCCATCGTTAAACATTTATTGATCGACGGTCACTACTAAATTAAGGATTTTATTATTATTTTTATTTAGTATTTTTAATATAATTTAATAATTCTACATCACACTTAACTAAAGAAATCGCAGCTTTATTCTCAAACTACAAATGTGTGTGTGTGTGTGTGTGTGTGTGTGTGTGTGTGTGTGTGTGTGTGTGTGTGTGTGTGTGTGTGTGTGTGTGTGTGTGTGTGTGTGTGTGTGTGTGTGTGTGTGTGTGTGTGTGTGTGTGTGTGTGTGTGACAATAAGAAATAAAATTACTTATTTTCGCGGAAGTGTTAAAAGTAGTTCAGTATTTCAGGTCTACTGCTGTTTAAAGCAAATGGATGAATATTACCTTATACGTTTTTTAGAAGCCTGCAACTTTCTTTTTTTTTTATTATGTATGTAATGGTGCCTTTGCACATGCATCTTTAGCGAATAATCCTCTGTATCATCTCAGGATTTCTTATTTGGTTGGGACGAACAAATCTGAGAAGAGAATAAAAGAAAGTGATTAAATACAAGTGTAATTAAGAAAATGAAAATACGATTTTGAGACGGAGAGTTGAGCTGTATATATGCGTTCAGAGGATGTGCAATGTAAGCGGATTGATAAGAAAGGCAAAATTCTACCAAATTCACTAAGCTGCATATCTGAAATCTGCTGACCATTCGATTCGTAGATGAGCTTGTTATTCGCTCCTTTCTTTAGTTGCGGTTTGCCATCGTTGTGACAGTAGTATTAGGCCTAAAGTCGTGGCCGAACGAGTCTTGGCTTCGGAACACGTGTATGCGAATGTAAAAAGGCAGCCCTTTCCGAGCGAGGTCAGAAATTTTGATGTAAATGGAGCCATTACTTCCAAGAAAGTAAAGTCTCTACTTTTCCACAAGGGATATTAGTACTGGGTGAAATTTCAAATGAGTATATTACGTTCTGGTTGTGTGCGGAGGAACAACATCAGCGTGCAAAGGGAACATCAGAACAAAAAGCTAATTTTGGAAGTACCAAGCCGAAAATAGAATTTAAAATTTTAATAAAATTGTAAAGTTTAATTTGGGGTAAAGTTATGAAAAATTTTAGTGAAAATACAAAATCTATATCTGTAGTCTCTGTATATTTTATGTCTAGTAATTTGACAGAATTAGTACGTCTCAACACTCGTTTTTGATCGCTTTCAAAACGTTTGTGAACCATGTCACAAAAAACTGTATATTTTGTTACCAGTTATGTGTATTTGTGAACAATGTTAGATACACACCTATACTGTATATATATATATTACTATAATACTTATAACTATTTTACCTCAAGATGTATTTTTTCCTTTAGGGACATGTTTCGGGAGATCCTGTTCTCCCATCTTCAACCTTCGCCATCTTGCTTCTGGTGCAGTATTTGTACCAACACACAAATACTGCACCAGAAGCAAGATGGCGAAGGTTGAAGATGGGAGAACAGGATCTCCCGAAACATGTCCCTAAAGGAAAAAATACATCTTGAGGTAAAATAGTTATAAGTATTATAGTATTATATACATCAAGAAACGGACTGTAGCAGAAAGTGATTGAAATATATATATATATATATATATATATATATATGGAAACATATATAAACTGAAAAGTTATGACTAAATTATTATACTTAAATTATTCAAGTATTATGGTTACAAATTTAAAAATCTAATGCAGAACTTCCATAATTATAGTATTTATTTTATGATTGTCTGCTCTAAAATTGTAGTGTTACTAATAAAATAGTATTTATTATTAACTAGTATTAAAACTAGTATAACTAGTATACTAGTTATAAAACTAGTATTAACTAGGTTTCATAATTTTTCTAATATAAAAAATTGCCTAATATTAACATATATCTAACTTAATAAACCACTAGTGTTGGCTACGGAGTTGGACAACAACGGACGGACAGAGATATGCAGCCAGGTGTTACCGCGTCTAATGATGTATAGATAAGCTCGGCGCACAGAACACGGGCTTATCAGTATCGGCGCTCAGAGCACGGGCGCTCTGAGCATGTAGCCATATGAACAAGTCGTCCCTTTATGATAAACTGCAGAGATAGTCGAGTATAATCAAGGTGCGGAAGTGCACAGTTTGCACATTCCATTCCATTCCGATAAGTGCTGGTAGTACATCTCAACAGCAGACAATTGCAGGACTAAAAAAAAAAAACACCGAGAGATAGGAGATAGGTTTATATAACATTTGATGAGAGAGAGAGAGAGAGAGAGAGAGAGAGAGAGAGAGAGAGAGAGAGGAGAGAGAGAGAGAGAGAGAGAGAGAGAGAGAGAGAGAGAGAGAGAGAGAGAGAGAGAGAGAGAGAGAGAGAGAGAGAGAGATCTGTGGTAAGTGAAACACAAACAAATCTTGTACGCGAGTTTTGGTTACTACTTGAAATAATATTCATACTTTGGCTGCACTGACACTAATAACAACAATTCTATTCTCACACTTCAGAGAGTGACTTCCACCACATCACCACTCCCCTCTAAGCATCAGCATTTCGCGCATTCCCATGCCCTTAACTTTCAATTTTGCTATACATTATATTTACAAGCCTTAAACTAGTAAAAGTTGTTACAAAAAAAGGAATAAATAAATAAATCAAAATAAAAAAGTATAGTCATATTTAAGTAAAACTATATATACCTAGATTCACTTGTTCTCCTCTTCCTCTTAGACTTTCTGGTGGTGCCTAAAAAAAAGTCAAGACCATAGTGTTAAAATACAATTGACAACTGTTGTGATGGTACAATCATGGTACATTTTATAATTACCTAAAATATGGTAACGAGATCATAAATATTGTATTTTTCTATTTTTTGACATACCCAACCCAACCTCAAACACCCGATATCGAATTTACAGTGAGTGGACTATATCACAATATTTGCCAGGATTTGAACTAATTCGTAGCAGAATCTGTAAAATGTCATAAAAACAGTGTGCAGTTATTGCGATAAGCAAGCCAAGCCTTAATTACGTCAGAGGCTGAGAATGTGTTGACCACGACAAAACGGCGATGTCAACAAGTTAAACAAAGAAAATGTGACGTCAGTACACCCCACTTCCGCAGAATTCAACAAGGAATTGTCGTCATTTCTCTGCAGCAATTGATCAGAGCCGGCCGGCTGCCCATTCACTTACGGGTGAATTTTAACTTTGTAGACCACTGTAGGTGGTTAATAAACAGTATCATATCAATATATAAAATGTATTAAGGAAAGTTATAGTTCGGCTTTGTGTAGGCGTCCTCGACCGATGAATCGTCCGTAAAAGATCGACGTATAGAATCGGTCCCACGACGGTGGGTTACGTGGGTTGACACGAAAGTGCCCCGTCAAGCGCCGTAAAATATACCGATTGTGCCGATGTACGAACGAGACTAGCAGTGCGAGGAAGCCAACACGAAATGGGTGAGAACGTTCCTTAATTCCTGATTTCATAATTTCCCAATATCATTTTATTGTAGAAATTCATTTTATTTTAAAATTTCAATCTAATAAAAGGAGCTCCAAAATTTATAAAAGTTATAAAAGTTTGTACCATGAGGATGAAAGAGCGAGTGTTTGAGTGTGTGGGTTAAAATTTATAAGTGTTGGGTTGTGCTGAAATTTACATTGAAATAATAAATGTATGTCTTATTCTATAACATGTATTATAATGCAGCGTATATTTTTTGTATAGTGTAATTTCATGTGGACAACGCCCATGGCGCAATCTATCGTCCAGATATCTATATCTATGTAATACTTATCAATGTTTAATATTAATAAATACTTTCTATATGTTATTTGGTGTATGTCTTTATTTCAGGTAATTTGTTTCACTAACTGGTTCGTGTCACACGAAGTCTGGCCCTAAAAGTAAATTTCGATTATGTTACCTTAACAAACATGGCGACCGAAATTAATTACGTATAGACCAAAATTATATTTTCACCATAAGTAATAAAAACAATCTATGTAAAAGATTACATTTTGCGCCCGAATTGCAGGGACTAAAAGATTACATTTGGCGCGTGCCGAACAGTGACTCAACATAAAATAAAATTATGTAGAGTACACCTACTGGTATGTGAAACAGTTACTTGAGGTAATAGAGTAATAGTTCGCAAAGCGTGCAAAAGGTAAGGTTAAATTCTAGGTTATAAATAAATACGTTTTAGTAACCTTAAATAATACAACATGAGTACCAGTGACAATATTGTAATAGAAACCAGTACATCGGAGATAAATGTAATTAGCGAGATGGATGTACAAACACCTCAAACTAGTCAGATTGACGAGGCGCATACGCCTGTATCTGTAGAAATAACGAAAGTCAATACATCCATTTCAACTAGTTTAGATAGTAAACCAGATGAAAATAGTGCAATGATACAATTATTATTAAAACTAGATAAAAAATTAGATGAACAGAAAAACGATTCTGATATTAAATTCACACATTTGAATGACAAATTTGATAGTTTTGATATTAAATTCAGTGAATTAAAAAATGAAATAAAAGGTCAAAATTTTCATTTAGAAGAGCGAATTAACACAGTAGAAACACGTTGTGATAACATACAGAAAACTACACTAGCAATTGTTGATGATAAGTTCAGTAGTACCATAAATGATTTAGACACTAAAATCGATCTAGTTTATGACACAGTAAATAACACGATTAAAAGTAAATTAGAGTCAACATGTACAGAAATACAACAGAAATGTTTAAATTTTGTAGAAAGTCAATTAGAAGTTAAAACCAATATTGAAGTAAGCAAACAAGTAGCGGTGAAAACCAATGTTTTGCAAAATCATTTAGAAAACATGGAAATAAATGTGATAGATATCACCAAGAATTTAGAAACTATAGATAGTACCATAACTGAACATGAGAAAAGTACCAAGAGTAGATTTAATTTGTTACAAAGTAAGATTAAAGAAATTGATGACTTAACTGTACAAAATAGTATGGATGTGCATGATAAATATATGATTGCAATAATTTGACCAGTGTAAAAAACGAATTACGGGGAGAAATAAATAAAAATATTTCAAGCATAAGTGATAGGGTAGTAGTAACCAGAGATTTCTATAATGAAATAGAATTAGAGAATTTTAGCCATGAAAACAGAGTAATACATCCAATGCGTTTTCTAAATCAAACCAGGGATTATAATTATTTTAGTAGTAGTAGCTGGGAAGTGAAATTGAATAAGATCATTAAATGTTTCAAGGGTAACTCAGTCATATGGGCTGAAGCTCATAGGTTAGAATGGGATTGTTATAATACTTTTGAGAAAGCTTTTAAGGGTAAATATTGGACAGAAGAGGAGCAGGAGACTTTAAGAAGCCGTATTATGGGAACGGGTAATTTCATGGGACGTAACTTTAGTAATAATAACATTACTATTTATGTAACAAAATTATATAACGAAGCCAAATATTTATAGCCACCCATACCTTTTAAGTCATTTGTTAGGTATGTTAGTAAGCACTTACCTAGAGAAGTGCAAGTCACTCTGATGACTAAAGAAATAGAAAATCTTGATGAACTGGAAAGGGTATTAGATATACTACAAAGTATAAATGATCGTGAAATGGGTAGACGCCCCATGCAACCAAATATATCTAACCATAACAATAATAACAATGAGTTTAATCGGCCAAGGCCTTATTATAATAATACTGGTAATAAATATAATTTTCGAAATGATTTACAGACAACAGGCGGTTGGAGTTGTTCTAGTTGCAGGAAGGAAAATCGTGCTCATATGCAGCATTGTTATTTCTGCAAAGCACCAAGGAGTAACCAAACAAAGCAATTCGTACCTGCGAACAGAGGAGCCCCTAGTAACAGAGGAGCACCGTATCACCATCAGGGACCAACACGAGGACACCCTTTACCATCGACGAGTCATAATAGGACACAGCCGGAAAACTGAAGTCAACAGTGGTAAATAGGACCCGACCACTGTTCAGGGAAACTCATGAGGTCCGACCCTTCGAGAACCTACAATCCAACGTTATAAAAGCAGACATCGTTGCCGATTTATTGGAGGAGGAATGTAACACGACATTGGAGGTGAGAGTTGGACTCACGGAAATACAGGTAACAATAGATAATAGAAACTTTAAAACACTTGTTGATACAGGGAGCGAAATTTCAGTAATAGCCGAGAACATTTTAAGTGAATTGAAAGATTTTAATAAGAATATTCCAGTTTTACCCGTAGCAGGGGTTACAGTAATAGGAGTGTCACGGGGGTACGTAGTAAAAGGGTGACAAAACAGATACATTTAAGTTTCTCAATTGGAGATATGAATTTTGATAATACATTTTTGGTAGTCAAGGGGTTAAGTTTAGACATCATTTTAGGAAATGATTTTTTACAAAGAAATAAAGCTGTAATAAATTTTAAAGAAAAAGTGTTGGAGTTAGATGGGGGTGATCGGTCTGTGAAAATTAATTTTGAAAATGTGATAAATAAAGTCAGAACAACTGGTGTGAAAATGTTACAGAAACAAGTAGTTGAGAATCACTTAGATACTAAAGTAAATTTTTGTATAGAGGGTGAGTATTTAGAAGATGTTGATAATGAAATGAGTAATATTAATAATGAAGTATGGGAGATAAGGGCGGATGAATTCTGTAGTGGGGGTGAGGTGATAAGGAGTGGCCAACGTATAGCGTTATGGCAAGTAATAGAGCAGTTTAAGGGAGTGTTTGCCGATATTCCAGGAAGGGCAAAAAATTATGAATGTATGTTACAGATAAAGGAACACACACCATTCATGCAGCGGAGCTATCCAGTGCCTTACTCTAAAAGACGAGCGGTGCAAGAGGAGTTGGATAAAATGTTAGATAATGGGATCATCGAGAGGTCAGTGTCTCACTACTCAAATCCGTTAGTGGTGGTAATTAAGAAGGAAGGAGGAGTAAGATTGTGTCTAGACGCAAGGAAAATTAACCAAATTATTATACCAGACCGAGAATCACCAGAATCTATAAATGAGATCTTTCAAAAGTTTAGTGGCGTACGGTTTATGACATCATTAGATCTGACTGCTGGATATTGGGAGGTACCATTAGCAGAGGTAAGTAGGCAATACACAGCATTTTTGCTTAACGGAAAAAATGGTCAGTTTAAGCGACTACCATTTGGGCTAAATACCAGCGTAGCTAGTTTCATTAAATGTTTGGATAGAATTTTGAGACCAAAAGATTTAGATTTTCTCACAGTTTATGTAGACGATATTTTAATAGCTTCACGTACATTTGAAGACCATTTAGAACATTTAAAATATGTTTTAGGAAAATTAGAAGCGGGAGGATTAACCGTAAATTGGGATAAGTCCAAATTTCTACAAACGAAAATTAATTTTTTAGGATTCATTATTACATCGGAAGGAATTTCCGCAAACCCGGACAAGGTCGAATCTATAATGCGTTTCCCTGAACCGCGAAACATCAAACAACTTCAGAGTTTTCTTGGGCTGTGCAACTTTTATAGGAAATTTCAGAGGAACTACGCCTACCTAACCGCAAAGTTAAGTGCGGTATTGCAGAAGAACCGACAATGGAAATGGGGAGAAGTGGAGCGTGGAGCCTTTGAAGAAATAAAACGCAAATTTAGTGACATGATTATGATGAACCACCCGGATTTTGATAAGATGTTTTATTTACAGACGGACGCCAGCAATGTCGCTGTAGGAGCAGAGCTGTATCAGGAGGATGAGGAGAAGGAACATAAGACAATTGCGTTCGCTAGTCGATCTTTACTGCCGGCTGAAAAGAATTACACTACCACAGAAAAGGAATTGCTCAGTATTGTGTTTGCAGTTGGTAAATTCAGAACGTACATCTTAGGAAACAAAACGATCATTAGAACTGATCATAAAGCATTGTCATTCCTCAACACTTGTAAACTTGCTCATAGTCGATTAACCAGGTGGGTACTTGTTTTACAGGAGTACAACTTCGAGTGGGAGTACATTAAAGGAACAGAAAATAAGGTACCCGACACTCTATCCAGAGTAGATTGTGAAAATAACAAAACAGGTAGGGACTTAAAAGAAATTGAAATTTTTCAGATTAGCAGAGAAGACAGAATCTTTGGAGAGGAGCTGAAGGATATTAACACCATGCAGAGAGCAGATGGTAAGTCTGGAAAAATAATACACAGTTTAGAGACGGAACTGGATGAGTCTGAGTACAATCAATATTTTAAAATTTACAAAGGGTTAT
The DNA here is from genome assembly GCA_034769895.1 of Magicicada septendecula. Classification (NCBI taxonomy): domain Eukaryota; kingdom Metazoa; phylum Arthropoda; class Insecta; order Hemiptera; family Cicadidae; genus Magicicada; species Magicicada septendecula. Next base: position 264,380,562 of record CM068373.1, read on the forward strand.
TGTTTAAGAAGGTAGTAGGGGGTGAGCGTGACTGGAAATTAGTGATACCAGCAATATTGGAAGAGAAAATCATTTGGGATTGTCATATACGATATGGTCATTTTGGGGCTAAAAAGTGTGTCAATGTTTTAAAAGAGTCATGTATTTTCAGAAATATGGAGAGGCGAGTGAGACAGTTGCTGAGGAGTTGTGATTTGTGTCAAAAGTCAAAGGTGGTTAACTACAGAGTAGAAGGTGAGTTAAATTATATTAAGGTAGATCGACCTTTTGATTTAGTTGCTGTGGATTTGTTTGGACCATTGCCGAAGGGTAGAGGCGGAGTAGTATATATATTTGTATTGCTTGACACTTTCTCAAAATATGTAAAATTGTATAGCGTAAAAAGAGCTACCAGTAAGGTATTGAGTGAAAAAGTAACTAAAGACTATATGATTAACGTGGGTAAGCCAAAAGTAATTTTATCAGACCATGGGCCGCAGTTCATCAGCGGAAGATGGCGTCAGACCTTAGGATGGGAAGGCATCCTCACGAAGCATACGGCTGTGTATCATCCCCAGTCCAACCAGGCTGAGCGTGTAATGAGAGAAATAGGCAGGATCTTCAGAGCCTATTGTCACGCTAAACACAGCGAGTGGCCATTGTATGTACGAAAGGTGGAAACTTGGCTGAACAGTACCACCCACGAGTCTACTGGCTATACACCTCATGAACTAGTAAGGGGAACACGCCCCCCAAGAATCTTGGAAAAATTATTCGAATATCCACCTGAAGGTAGAACGACTGATATAAACATTAAAATTCGGTTGGCGAATGAACACTTAATTAGTAAGGGTGAACAGAGAAAACGTAGACACGACGCAAGAGGTAAGTGGATTAAGTATAATGTAGGACAAATGGTATTAGTTAAAAGACATGACTTATCGAGTGCACAAGACAAAGAAATTAAGAAATTCTTTCTCTTATATGAAGGGCCATATGAGGTCATAGAAGTGAAGATGCAAAATTCTTATGTATTACAGAACAACGTAACTGGAGAGATAGTAGGAACACACAATGCTACAAATTTAAAATTGTACTGGTCGTCTTAGTTATTTTTATATTGATGTTTTTATATTTTGAGTGTATGAGTATTAACTTAGCTATTGGTTTACAGAAGGGACTCTCCCCCATTTTCGGGCGATCACAGACTCACCACCTCTGATCGTGGATTTTGGAGTATGGGAGGCGGACCATGGTTGGCGGAACTGACGTAAGGAAGTGAAAGCAACGATGGTCTTCCTCCACACAAAATTGGTAGAAATTTGAAAATTTAATCTTATTATTGAACGGGGAGGGGGACCCCTAATTCTTGGGATTAAAAAAAAAAAAAAAAAAAAAGTTTTGGCATTAATCCCATGAATTTTGTTTTATTCTAAAAAATCATAGAATAGAAATTGAAAATTATGTAACTTAAGAGGTTAACTCATAAAGGAGTTATATTTTTTTTATGTAACTAAGCAGATCAGAAGATCCATTGTTTTCCTGGAGTGTTAGAAAAGTGATGTTTTGGACTTGGAAAGTGTCTACAAATTTATTAATGTAACTAAAGAAAAAATTAACATTTTTTAAAGGATATTTCAATTTTGATTTTTTTGTGAAGTAATAACCTTAAGAGGTTAAAAGGACATAGTGCTACTATGGTGAATTTTTGAGACTTTATTTTGAACATTATTATTATGTTTATTTAATAATAGTCTTATAATGGTTTTATGTATAACTTGTTAATTGTAGGGTAGTCCCCGATTGGGACTACATAAGACACAATGTGTCAAATATCTACGATTCCCCATGTTTCGGGCGATTACTGTCTTACCAACACTAATCGTGGATCTGGACGACAACCAGCTGTGGAAAGAAATTGTAACACTGACCATGGTTGGTTGCCAGTAAAATTGGTTGAAATTTTGAAATTTATTGGGAGGTTTAGGGGAATCTATTATTCATTTTGAATAGGCTACTTCACTTCGGTTGGGGTGGTAGACCTTAGGGGTGCATTATAAATGTATTAGTAAGGGTATTTGCCTTGAAGATTTTGTAATGCTAAAGCAAGGATGGGAGAGAGAGAAAAGAAAAAAGTGCTCACTCCTTCTGCCTCAGTCCTTGTGGAGGCAACTGAACGTAACCGTTCAGGGGGGGCAATAGTGTGTGTGGAGGAGAATAGGGGATAAATATTATTAACAGCGCCAAATAATTACCTGTTAATAATAAGAATAATAATAATAATAATAACAATAATAATAATTTTTTTTTGTTTTATCATGCACTAAGAGTATTCAATAAATAAATATACCAAGTTATTAATTCTTTTATAATTTGTTTTTCTCCAGATTTGGGAGATTATAATGTGTAATTTTCCTATTATATTTTCAATTATATTTTATTCAATTTTGGTAACTATATTATATTAATGTGCTTATGTTACAATTCTAGTAATTGTAAAAGAATGAGGATAAATATTATCGATAGGAATCGAAACCATTTTTCAACTCAGGGTAGAAGTATTTTGTAATATGAAGAAGAGATATTCTTTTTAATTCTTGAGGATTATAATATTATAATTTTATTAAGCGTATTAAAATATATTAAGCCAACCCAGTGCTTATTGGCACAAACCAGCACTTAGCTAAGGGGAACCAGATCAGTTGAGGATGGAGTGATTTACTAAGCCACTATTTTAATATTTATTATATATTGTTTCAGTGTTTGGTGGTGTGACAGCGGTCCTGAGCTGGCCAACGCGTCAGAGCAGGGGCGTTAAAAGCCTAAGTGGCCTTATGGTGTTGGGATCTTGCAGGAGAAGTCCAGTAAGGTCATCTAGGTACGGTCATCATCACCAGACCAAGGGTGAGTTGTTGTTATTTTTATGTAAATTTGTAAGGGGGTTGTGGCGACTTGTCCTGGCTGATCCCTTTAGGAAGTATGAAAGGGTCAATGAAAGTTTGTGTGCTTCGTCACACCATCTTTCATTGAGGGGGTTTTGTGATGGTACAATCATGGTACATTTTATAATTACCTAAAATATGGTAACGAGATCATAAATATTGTATTTTTCTATTTTTTGACATACCCAACCCAACCTCAAACACCCGATATCGAATTTACAGTGAGTGGACTATATCACAATATTTGCCAGGATTTGAACTAATTCGTAGCAGAATCTGTAAAATGTCATAAAAACAGTGTGCAGTTATTGCGATAAGCAACCCAAGCCTTAATTACGTCAGAGGCTGAGAATGTGTTGACCACGACAAAACGGCGATGTCAACAAGTTAAACAAAGAAAATGTGACGTCAGTACACCCCACTTCCGCAGAATTCAACAAGGAATTGTCGTCATTTCTCTGCAGCAATTGATCAGAGCCGGCCGGCTGCCCATTCACTTACGGGTGAATTTTAACTTTGTAGACCACTGTAGGTGGTTAATAAACAGTATCATATCAATATATAAAATGTATTAAGGAAAGTTATAGTTCGGCTTTGTGTAGGCGTCCTCGACCGATGAATCGTCCGTAAAAGATCGACGTATAGAATCGGTCCCACGACGGTGGGTTACGTGGGTTGACACGAAAGTGCCCCGTCAAGCGCCGTAAAATATACCGATTGTGCCGATGTACGAACGAGACTAGCAGTGCGAGGAAGCCAACACGAAATGGGTGAGAACGTTCCTTAATTCCTGATTTCATAATTTCCCAATATCATTTTATTGTAGAAATTCATTTTATTTTAAAATTTCAATCTAATAAAAGGAGCTCCAAAATTTATAAAAGTTATAAAAGTTTGTACCATGAGGATGAAAGAGCGAGTGTTTGAGTGTGTGGGTTAAAATTTATAAGTGTTGGGTTGTGCTGAAATTTACATTGAAATAATAAATGTATGTCTTATTCTATAACATGTATTATAATGCAGCGTATATTTTTTGTATAGTGTAATTTCATGTGGACAACGCCCATGGCGCAATCTATCGTCCAGATATCTATATCTATGTAATACTTATCAATGTTTAATATTAATAAATACTTTCTATATGTTATTTGGTGTATGTCTTTATTTCAGGTAATTTGTTTCACTAACTGGTTCGTGTCACACGAAGTCTGGCCCTAAAAGTAAATTTCGATTATGTTACCTTAACAAACATGGCGACCGAAATTAATTACGTATAGACCAAAATTATATTTTCACCATAAGTAATAAAAACAATCTATGTAAAAGATTACACTGCACTTGTTCTTGAATTTCAGTTCAAAGAAAGAAGGTCCCTTACTTTAGAACTTCAAATTTTCAAAATATCTGTAGAAAAAAAAGAAATATTGAATTGTAATCCTTAATTTCTCCACTTGATTTACATTTTCAATTGATTTACTGTCAAGTAAAAATAAAAAAACATAAGGTTTTGCTGTTCTACTGTACACATCAATTATTAGGCACACCACAGAATAAATGCAGAACGTTCATCAAGCATTTCAGTTCTTGTTCTGCCTTCAGATTGCAGCACTAACTGGAGAAAAAACAATTTATTCAAAATAATGTAAACAGTTGGCAAGTGTTGCGAGCTTTGTTTACATTTTGCATGTTCAACATACGACTTATGTTTTTGTTTACAAATATTTCGAAATTATTTCATGGTTCTTTTGAGTGTTATTGTATATTTGAGAGTGTATTATTTATTATAATATTTATATTTTATACACTGTTATACTCTCAACTCAATGATAACCAAAACATAAAGATACGATTGTAATGCTATGGGAGTACACTATACATGCTATTTCAATTTTTTTATTTCAACTGATATTTTCCGGAATATTATGTTTTCATTTAAACTAATTATAAACAATCATTAACACTGACATACTCAAAAATATATAATTATGTTCATATACAAATTTTGACCCAATAGTTCCTCAAAGAGTTTGCATGTCCATCTGTGCTTCAAACTTTATCACTCTAAATCTCTGAAGAAGTGAAGAAACCCAGTGCTGAAATATATTCAACTACCATCTTAAGAAGCAGTAATTGCACTGACTGCTCTTTGATTGTTTACCAGAGAAAGAAGAATAAGAATGTTATTAATCTTAGTACACTCCATTCTAAAGTAGAAGTGAGTGCTGAAAGAAAGAAAAAGTCAGAAGCCATTACTTTTTATAACACCACAAAATATGGAGTGGATATGGTTGACCAAATGACTCACTAAGGTTGCAATGCCAATTCATACCTTTTACAATATCTTGGACATAGCAGCCATAAATGCATGGGTGATCTACAGACATGTAACAAACAACAAAATAAAGAGGAAGAAGTTGATTCTTCAGCTGCTAGGCAGGGACTAAAGGCAGGGAAAGAATTAAAAGAGCAGAGCAGAAGAAAAAGCAGCAGGACCAGAGCCATCTAAGAAATGGAAAAAGTGTAGCTTGGTGTGTGCAAGGGCAACATGACCTGATTTCTGTATGAAATGTTACAAAGCAGTTTCTGAAAAGTGAACTACTGGTTGGTGTGCAAAATGTGTTTAAATTTATATTAATTTCTGTATTGAAATATTATGTGTTTACTGAAATATGTTTAATGTAAATTTAATGAGATAGCACAAAAGGAGTGATTTTTTCCGTCATATTTGCCATTTTTTATGGATTTATCACAGGGGTTAAAATGACCTCCTCCTGCCATTCTACGTAAGTTAAATTTCCATCATTCTATTGTTAAAGGGTGGAGTAGAGACTAGTACTGGTGTGTAGATCCCCAACAAAACTGCACTGAAAAGAACCACAGTAGTATTTACAAATAAGATTATAGCGAATTCACAAACTTCATTATCAGATCTCAAATGTTTATACTGCAATAATGATTACAGTCAGCTAAAGCAGCTTCTGGAAGAAAAACTGGTTAACATGAACTGGAAGGGTGGTTGATGTCAATTCAAGTAGGCTAAACTCACATAAAGTATGGCGGTTGTTGGGAAAGTAATACCCATTTTATAATAAAAGAAATAACCAACAAAGATTTTTGAAAGAAACTTTTTATTTAACATAAAATAGCCTTAATCTACTTTTCTACACAGTCGCCTTCTTTATTTAAACATTTATCGCACCAATCGACGAGTTTGTTTATTCCCGTGTCATATTCCTCCACCACCAGTTCTGTAAAAAAAGCTGTGACTGTTTTCTGTAATTCTTTATCACTCGCAAGCCGCTTTCCTCCGAAAAATTCTTTAAGTTTGCAAAACAGATGATAGTCACTAGGAGCAAGGTCGGGGCTGTAGGGTCAGTGTTTGAAAACGTCCCGCTTAAATTTTGCCAGCCACTGTTTGGTTGTTGCAGCCACAACATGAGGCCGTGCATTGTCATGAAGAAACAAAATAGGCCATGAATGACAAAATACTGTCATGCCACTAGACAATTGGCCCCACCTGCAATTTTGAATGGCTCATCACAATTTTTTTTAAGTTTTGCGATATGTGGCTCCACAGCATTAATGTTCAGCATTTAATGTGGCTCCACAGGCTAAAAAGTCAACAAGAAGTGGCCCTTTTCAGTCTCAGAAAACGATAGCTATAACCTTTCGAGTTCAGGATGGCTGCCTGAATTTCTCTGATTGGGATGGTGAACGAAGGTGATGCCATTCCATAGACTAAAGCTTACTCTCTGGCGTAGCATATGAAATGCAGGTTTCGTCTCCTCCTACGATGTGTGTCAAGAATTCATATCCCTCCTTCAAGTAATGATCCAAAAAAGACAATGCAGCAACCGTATGTTTTTGTGTGTTCATCACTAAGGCTACGTGAAACCCACCCACCTCGTACAAATTTTTCTGTATAATGGTGACAATTTCATGGATAACAGTGTGAGCAACAAGTGAAAAACGTTCTCTAATTTTATTGAGTGTGACACGCCGATCCGGTTTGATGAATTCGTCAACTTGACGCAGCAAATCATGTGTAATGACATAAGGAACCTGTTTGTTCTTTGTGACGCACAATCTCTCTCACTTCATTAAAATTGTGACACCATCGCCATACTGATGATTCAACCATCACATCACCGTATACTTCATTGATCTGGCACTAAATCTCGCACGATTGCAAATTTCTTGCGTAAAGAAATCGAATCACAGATCCCACTTCTCACGCAGCAGAATTCTCAATTTTTTTAACACTTCAAACATGCACGGAATCAACGAAATGGTTAGGATGCAATGAAACTTCACACAGATTAATTAGACACAACAACGAGAATGACTGAACAGGAATAAGCATGTGCACTGTACACTCTGTATGCGGAACGGGTATTACTTTCCAGACAACCATCGTATCAAGAGACAACTAACTAATAATAATCAGTCGTTCACCATTTTAGTGCTACCTTTCAATATACACTCCCTTGTTCCACTAAATATACTTGATAAATTTTGCTAAGCTTTCTGATAATAAGCAATAATGGTTGTTTGATAATATTACTCTTGTTACACTCACCAGGACTGTTAGACCGCTTTGCACTGGCACTACCAGCCCTACTACCACCTGCAGGGGTTGTTGACTGACATGGCACTGGACTGCCTGGAATTGTGAACACTATTTTAATACAAACATTGAAACTATACAACTTAATGCAAATAACAAAACTACTCTTCGTGTCCCTTGTTCGGTGCCACTGAAACTACTCAATATATTTTCATTGATATTTATAACATTTTTATCTTACCTTCGGGTTCTCTTTCCAAGGTCGTACAGACGAAAATCAGCTGCAGACAAGGTTACTTGGGCTGACGTTTCAAAATAATTTTTCTAACACCAATTTTTGTATTCTAAACCAACTAGCTTTCTTTAATTTAATATTTGCTTTCACTCTATTTTTACATTACATTTTTCAATACAAAAAAAATAAGGCACGAATACTTAAACAATTGGTTTTAACGCATATGAAAATGACTTAGCAATAATACAATTCACCAATAACTTGACCAGCACTTTGCAACGCTCTCTCATTCATACTTTTTTATTTTATTCTCTTTTAAAACCCCATAATTAAAACTCGGTATTTATATTTAATGTCTGTATTTAGGGAATAGTTCTGATAGGGTTATGTAGAATACTTAACAACCCACGGCGTTTATCAGTTCCATCACCACCTTGTGTTGTTGGCTGTTTCTGGTCACTAATGTTATTTCCACAGTTCATAATCTTCCGCACTACCGCTACAAACTCCGTCTTATTTAATTCACTTTAGTTTGCAATTACAACTTTTACTTTTATAGACTTGTTTGTCGGCTAGATTCACAACAAAAGTCGGCCGACGTATGTGACTCGAACTCTTATATGTTTTTAATTATTTGACCGTGCTGCCATAAATTGCATGGGAACACTATTTATGTTTTTTGTTAGATAGGCCCTTTTGGCTTTAGGCCTATCTTGCACGCCCGAGGCCACTGTTTTCAATTAACGAACGTGTCACTGCTCTTTACTACTGTCTGATGTTCATGCATTGGTGACAATCTGCATACTGTGATTCACAAGGACTGCTGCTGGGGCGGTTACGTAATATGTCTAGACAGTTGTTTATGCTAACATTGTGTTGTACTGAGGCACCTCACAGGTGGAAGCTGACAATTAAAAATTAAAACTGAATTGATATAAAATAAAATAGAAACTGGGTCGGCACACAATTCTGTACCGTTACAATACCCCCCCAATAAGAGATTGGATGCCGAAGCATACAAACTCTTATTGCCTAAAACCTAAGAGGATCAGTGAGGATATGGCGCCACAACCCCCCTGGACTCTTTACTAAATCATGGGTACTTACCCCCCTGGTCTGGTGACTGTGGCAGCACCCATCCGATCTTACTGGACTTCTCTACTCGAGATCCCAACACCATAAGCTCGGACAGATACCCGCCACAGTATCACCCGACTCTGAAAATTTTGAGTAAAATATCAATAAAAGGCCTTTCATTGTTCCATATCCACAACTGATTTGTATCCTCTTAGTAATACTGGTTCATTCTCAAAGTACTGGTTCTTTTATTTGCAAAGTACTGACTTGGTCTAAAATTGATAGTATAAACTTACTATCTACTTACAGTTTAATCATATAAATTTCATACAAATGGAATAATGTTCACAATATTATTACTCCTCCAACGTAACATTGATTATGCAAAATAGCAACCAAAAAAAATTTTTTTTTTTGTACTACCCCCCTAATAGTCCCTTAATTAATGTTACAGTAATTAGTTTATTATTAAGAATCATCTTTTCAATTAATTTAATTACCAATTTAATTTGATTTAATTCCACAAACTCTAAGTTACAGTAATTACCTCATTATTATTTTATCTGTAAAAAAATTAGCTTCAATTCTTTTATGTCACAATAAGATTTTATTACTGGCAATGATTCAGCTGAATATAACATTTTTGTTATTGTCAACCCAGCATGACTGTAGACATTAGTCACAACATACAACACACCTGTTTACATTAACAGTTGTCTGCCAGACTTGTTTTATAAACACTGTTATAAAAACTCACTCAGTCTAAACATTCTGCTTACCACATACTAACACATGTACTTACTTCAACTTTTAATTTCTATAAATCTTTTCGTGTTAACATATTTATCAATTACTGTCTGTTACAATTCATCTCAAAATTAGTTTGGCTTCATTAATAAAATTAACCTTTTGTCAATGAATAATTATATTAATTGTTTTATTTTAATAATTGATTAATTGATTATTTTACTAACCTCCACTCAAAACAATTTAGTTTTAGTTATATTTAAAACCCTTTGAATATAAGCACACAATGCAAAAATTAAATTTATTAATACCTACTGTTAATTATTATTGTTAATTAACAAAATAACATAATATTATTATTAAAATCAATTTCTACTACCTACATATATTGCTTACATAAAACATTTTACAATACAAACACAATCCATTTCACTGGAATTTATTTACAAATCTTCATCATTAACTGTTCAATTTTACCACACTTCATTTCCAAATTCAGCAAGGTCATGACCATAAACTAAAATGTTTAGAATGTCCATTCATTGAGTTTATATTCAACCTCCATCGTCAAAAATTAGTCTTTTTTGCACGTAGCATTTTTCAATTTTATTGATACACACATACGGCTGTTTTTTGTTTTATAACCATAAGAACTTATTTTTTCCATTGTACCAAAATAATAATATATAGGGTTACCCCTTATTATTACTACATCATAAATCAAGTTGACATTATTATTTTTTATAAAGTCTCTGTCAGTGTTTGTTATTACCATTACATCATTATTACAATATTCTGCTACTACAGGTACATTAACTCTCCCTACAGGTAAATGTTTATCATCCATATACTCATTGTTTATTATAATTCTCTTAATATTCATATTCTCTATCAACTCTCCATAATCTCTATTTAGCTTAAACCACTCTTTCCCTCTCTCATAATTACTTTCATCACCACAACATTTCATATTCTCATTCCACACAGAGGGCCCCACTACTTTACTACGACACCATCTGGCTTTACCAGATAAAATATACCACAAATAATTTCTTTGACATTTTAAAGACCTTTTGTCTTTTACAAAAACTATCGAGGAACCTTTGTCCTCCAACAATACTGGTAAAGCTTTTTCTTCACCTGTATCACACGAAAAATTTGCCCTCTTTTTATACTCTACATTTAAACTGTCTTCACACTCTCTCTCACTCTCATCGGCATTTGCTAACAACACTTCATTACTAAACTCTACTTCCACAAAATCTTCCTTATCACTCTCAACATTAATCTCCTTGTTCTCTACTACCACGTTTTTACACATATCATTATAATTATCATTTGTTTTACATTCAAAATTTTCAGTTACCTTTTGTATTTGTTTATCAATTTTTTCTACCACATTACTCTCTATTTTGTCAATTCTGTTATTCATACTTTTTAATGAATGACTCAACGTTTCGTTTAATTCGTATTTAAATTCATTAAAGTTACTCTCACACTTAATCTTAAGTTCGTCAAATTTTATGTTGAAATCGCTACTTAATTCATTTAATTTTATACTCTGTTCACTGAAATTAGTACACAACATTGTATTTTTCTCCAAAAGCAATTGCATCATTTTTATCATATCATTACCCTCAGATTGTTTATTTTTATTCATTACGGGTGGGGTTATCTGAATCCCTGAGTCATCTATGTCAGCTGACTTACTTGATTCTCTATTTTGAACTGGGACTGGGGTCGAATGGACCTCCAACCCACTCATGACCGTTGATTCGGTCAAACTATTATTTTCCATTTTTGTTTTATATTATTTTTTACATATACAAATATGCCTAGTTTTGCTTTACCCCTTTGTCATCACAGTCTACAATTTACAACCTCGCCCCACTCCCAAATAACCCGTTCTGCAGCTTAATTGGGTCTGGCGAATGTAATTAAAAACTTACACTCGCCGTACCTAGTTCGGGGGCCAATGAAACTATACAACTTAATGCAAATAACAAAACTACTCTTCGTGTCCCTTGTTCGGTGCCACTGAAACTACTCAATATATTTTCATTGATATTTATAACATTTTTATCTTACCTTCGGGTTCTCTTTCCAAGGTCGTACAGACGAAAATCAGCTGCAGACAAGGTTACTTGGGTTGACGTTTCAAAATAATTTTTCTAACACCAATTTTTGTATTCTAAACCAACTAGCTTTCTTTAATTTAATATTTGCTTTCACTCTATTTTTACATTACATTAAAATTAAACCTCCGCTCAACAGTCCGTTAAGGACCAAGGCGTACCGCACGGCTTTTGTGTTAGTGTGACGGTGTATGGCTAGTACTACGCGCCACCAGCCGCTAGTTGCGGTATTCACAGCCAGGAGGCGGCGCTGTTATCTCAGCGCCTACTCAGTTTGCCTCACGACGCTGAGTGCACGCCGTACGGAACCTCCGCCGGGAATTGAACCCGGGACCACGAGCGCATCAATCGCCCGCGTTAGCCACTAGACCACCTGGAGGCTCTTTACATTACATTTTTCAATACAAAAAAAAATAAGGCATGAATACTTAAACAATTGGTTTTAACGCATATGAAAATGACTTAGCAATAATACAATTCACCAATAACTTGACCAGCACTTTGCAACGCTCTCTCATTCATACTTTTTTATTTTATTCTCTTTTAAAACCCCATAATTAAAACTCGGTATTTATATTTAATGTCTGTATTTAGGGAATAGTTCTGATAGGGTTATGTAGAATACTTAACAACCCACGGCGTTAATCAGTTCCATCAACACCTTGTGTTGTTGGCTGTTTCTGGTCACTAATGTTATTTCCACAGTTCATAATCTTCCGCACTACCGCTACACACTCCGTCTTATTTAATTCACTTTAGTTTGCAATTACGACTTTTACTTTTATAGACTTGTTTGTCGGCTAGCTTCACAACAAAAGTCGGCCGACGTATGTGACTCGAACTCTTACATGTTTTTAATTATTTGACCGTGCTGCCATAAATTGCATGGGAACACTTTTTATGTTTTTTGTTAGATAGGCCCTTTTGGCTTTAGGCCTATCTTGCACGCCCGAGGCCACTGTTTTCAATTAACGAACGTGTAACTGCTCTTTACTACTGTCTGATGTTCATGCATTGGTGACAATCTGCATACTGTGATTCACAAGGACTGCTGCTGGGGCGGTTACGTAATATGTCTAGACAGTTGTTTATGCTAACACTGTGTTGTACTGAGGCACCTCACAGGTGGAAGCTGACAATTGAAAATTAAAACTGAATTGATATAAAATAAAATAGAAACTGGGTCGGCACACAATTCTGTACCGTTACAACATTCTTGTGTATATTGTGACTTACTGTAAAATAGTAATATAAAGTTTGGCTCACAATTAATTCTCTCTCCCTCTACCTCTCTCTCTCTCTCTCTCTCTCTCTCTCTCTCTCTCTCTCTCTCTCTCTCTCTCTCTCTCTCTCTCTCTCTCTCTCTCCCTCCCTCTCCCTCTTTCTATGTATGGATGATTAATGTTACTATTATAAGAATAGGTGAAAACAAATAAATATGCATCTACACACAATATATTTACATAACAATATTACGTTTAAAATACATATGTCAGTAGACAAAAACAACAAAAATATAACTTAAAAGGTAAACTAAATGCACCATAACTTGATAGGTTTAAAAACATTTATTAAAAAACAAATGCTTTTTTGCTGTACACACGACTAAACTGGCACCAACCAGAAAATTAGGAAAACTATAACTTGGGCAAAAACTACATGCAAATGTAACATGTAACACTACATGCAAATAAATCCCTACAAAAAAATTAAAGTTCAGAAAACAGTTGCATAAAAGAGTGAAATCTTAGAACAACAAGACAAATGAAGACGAAGAAGTACTTACTCGTTTGGATAGTGTTTTGATTATTTTCATTAGGCATCAACAAACACATAGATAACATTTCAGATATATCACCACAGGCATCAGCAGAACTGTCAATGTCGACAAGTAGTGGCGTGCAACACTGAGGGTCTGTGTCGATGTCTGCAAAAACAACACAACTTCAAACAATTCACAATTTGTAAAACATACTTTAAAATTTCCTACTTATTTTACATAGTTAATTCCTTCCACTTTCTTTCTTGATCTTCTATTTAATTGCTTTCCGATGCACTACTGTATTACAAAATTGCATATAAGTATTAAGTAAATTATCTTCTATTTTTTTTTTCTGTAAAATTATTCAAATTACGTTTTATGTTTATAATTTAGTCACACATAGGAAAAAGTGTACAGTACTATTCCATTGGAATGAAAAGCTGTCAATTTTCTTGTTTCTTTGCTTGAAATGACACTTTTAATGTTTTTTCTTGAAGTTTTTTCAACATGAGAATTTCATAAGCAGACAGGCCATTTTCTTCTGCCCACTTAATAGAAGTTGTGAAAGCGTCCACTGCCATATCATGGCCTACTGTATAAACAGCTGTTGCTGCTTCTCACTCTTCCTCCCCATCCTCTTCTCTGGTCATCACAATGACCATTTCATTGTCTGTCATAAACTGGGGTTTTCATCTTCATCATCCGTCAGCCACTTGTTTACATCATCCGTTATCAAATCGTCTGTTTTGTCTACTAATTTTTCAGCTATTGTATCTCAGAGCTTGTGCAGTTCACAGTTCACCATGTGATGACTTTTTGCACTCGCAATCTTAAATTACACAAACACGGCAAATAATTACACCAAGAAAAAAATAACTGCAAATAAATGACACTGTACACAGCGAGTGACTAATGATGCATCTGACGTCTATGGTCAGCGATTTGTTTCCCCCTCCACGCTCACCAGCACCCGCCTGAAAACGCTGGACTCCTGGAGGGGCCGACTACCGCAGTGCTGGATTACAGATGGTGTACTGTAATATTTTGTTCTGCGTTATTCACCACTTGCAGAACAACGTACTGTAAATCACAGTCAATGCTCTGTACTACATTCAGAATGTAATGGGACATATAGCATAGTACAATTAAATATTCACATACTTATAGTATATAGCATAGTATTGGGGCCTTCTTACCGTTTGAACAATTACAAGTATAATGATTCCTACCATGATCTAGAAGTAAGCACTATCGATACTGCAACCACAGGAGCAGTATCAAGCAGTGGCTACAGGAGCTTGTTAATAAGAAAGCATCAAGGCTACTCAGGGTTATTTAGAAGACTTAAACAGATCAACCCTTTTTTGGATTACTATCTGAATCTGATAGTAAAACAATGGCATAACAATGCGCTACAAAGTTGAAAAGCTCTACCCTACTAATAGCAGACTAATAGTCTCCAAATAATAAACTATTTTTACTTTTATAACCATTATGATTTTGTAAGTGCAATTAGCTATGGACACTGTGTGTGTGTGTGTGTGTGTGTGTGTGTGTGTGTGTGTGTGTGTGTGTGTGTGTGTGTGTGTGTGTGTGTGTGTTGGTGTATCTGCATATCCACCCTTCTCTTGTAGGTTTCCACAGTCCACTGATTTTCAGTGTTCTCAATTTTCCACATGTAACTGCATCATTATTCTTCACACATCCTTCTATGTTCCAACATCTGCTCTTTTTGTAAATAAAACCTTTTTGTAAAAGAATAATACTGTTACGACTTCACAGAACAATCTACGTGTTTATCGAATGTTCCAGAGAGATCCGGAATGTAACGTGTGTGGCGTACATGCTTGTTGACGCATTTGCTAGACAGTGCGAGAATTCGCGCGGCCGCTCTCACTGTGTCAAGGCCGCAATCAATTACGTCATAGTTTAGAGGTAATGCATAGTATGTGGAATCATCTAGATTTTCAGTGGGCTATAAATACAATTACTCAGGGACACTCAGTTCAGTTTATTGTCGGGCGATTACAAGTGATTATCGGGTGATATTACTCTGTGCATTCAAGTGGTTAATAGTGAATTGTTGTGATTTATAATCGGGCGGTATATTGTAATACAATTGTTTTAATATTAGTTGACATTTTATGCGTGTGAACAATTTTTTACTTGATTTGTTGTAAGAGACTGTGTTGTTAATTACGAACTGTTTAACTATGAAAATTAAAGCTGATGATAAGTGACTTTATTGGTGTCTAGTATTTTGTTTCCACTGTATCTATGATGATCAAGTAGAGTGTCATAACAGCGGTGTCAGAAGTGGAATAGAATGGTTAACAGTGGAAACTTTGTACAAGACGAGTGTAATTCGTAATTAATCGGAAAACAATGGATGCAAGTCAGATGATGGAAGCTTTTCAAACGCTGCTGCGGCAGACACAGGAAGAAGCAGAAAGACAACAAAAAGAAGAACGAAGACAAGAAAGATAAGAAGCAGAAAAACGAAAGGATGAGAAATGCAGTACGGAGGCGGAAGAAGTAGAAAAACGACAGGATGAAAAATGCAGGCAGGAAAGAGAAGAGGCTGAGGAACGTCAGAAAGCACTAATACTAGAAACAGAAGAAAGGCAAAAAGAAGAACGTAAGCAGGAGGCAGAGGAACGGAAGCGTGAAACAGAAGACATCAAGGAGTTAATACACGAGCAAAAGCAGAGACAAGAACAAACCGCTGCAGAGTTGGGACTCCTACGAGGTGAGCTTAATAAACAAGTTACTAAAATATCGTGTAACAGGACAGATCAGGGGAGTAAATATTCTTAATAATTGTAATAAGTCTTAAGTCATACAGTGTTCAACCTTTGGGGAACCTCTTTTTAACAAAAATGCATACAATTTTATTGTGAAACACCCGTCTGTGTGTGTGTCTGGCGCCAGCCTGACGTGACGAGTTACCTTATCACTTACAACTCAGGACGTCCGTAAATCACGGAAAATGCGAGTGTGAAACCCCAATTTCATCAGGTGGGCAGTTCGCAGAATTCGTTGGCTCAGCTTCGACAGAACATTTTAAACCAGCCAATGAGAAAAGGCGTTACAAAATTTGAGCGCCATGCGGTTGACACCCAAGGCATGCATCTATGCAACTGCGAACGACACTCGCAGCCAGTTGGATAGCAGTCATCAGAGTAGGTCGACGATACAATCCCATAGTGAACAGACGTAAATTTGACGTTAGCCTCGGGAAAGTTTTGGTAGACCGAAATGTCTAAGTAGGTCTACCAAAGTGAGGAGTTCAACAATGTAACAACAAACAGTTTGTGTAAAAAGGTTTGAAAAGAGTGAGTTTGAATATTTACGTGAAAAGCAGTTAAACAGTGCACAACACCTGGAACCTCGCATCGCCAGGTACAACGACGAAGATAATGTAACGATCTTTTATGTTGGCCAGACAGTGAATAATAAGTGTTAAAAGAGCTCGACAAAGGGGGTAAACAAAAAGTGTAAGGAGAATGAGAGAGTGTGTGAAGTAAAATGGGGAAAAAGAGAAAAGTTAACGAGAGTATTGGTTTGTAAGTATAGATTAGCATAGGAACATTTTTATATAACACAGATTAGTAAGAGTAGAGAAGTAACATTTAAAAATATAGAAAGAAATAACGATACAGAGAACATAATTTTTGAATGAATAAAATAATATTTGATTTTACATAAATATGTGTTAATTGTATAGTCGTTACGCCATAACCATTTCCTAGTCTTCTGTGCCAATAAAACTCGTCTAATGTTCCGGGGAATTTTCTGAATTAAGGGTGGTCAGATAGCGAAATTATCTAAGTTTTATAAGGGCAAGAGTGTTTAAGTTTACATATTTATCTATAAAATATGTTGGTGACCTGGGCAGTTTAACGTCTTATCAAGGTAGGTAATGTTCTGGCAGCAGTTATATTTATTATTCTATGGTAAAAAGTTTATTTAGTTACAATCGGAGGTCCAAGAATCAATGATATTAAAAATAGCTGAAGTAGAAAAATCTGTTTTGATTGTTAAAGAACTGATGTCTACAAAAATATCTGTCATAGAAAAATCTGTGTCAAATAAAATCTGCAGTAGAAAACTCAATGGCAAACATAAGAGAACAAATTAAAAGTGAAGTTGAGCAGTTCATGAAAATACAACCAAAACAAATTTCTGAACAGACTGTATCAATGATAAAGACAGAGAAAGACTCCGAAAATAAGTCAACAGAGAAGGTCACCTCGCCTGTGATTGGGACAGTTCATGTCAAAGCCCCAACCTTTGATGGAAGCACGCACTGGGCGACGTATTTATGCCAATTCGAAGCTGCTGCATGCGCAAATAATTGGACAGAGAAAGACAAGGCTGTTTCACTCGTTCTTGCATTAAAAGGACCTGCGGCAGAATTACTACAAAAAGTGCCACCTGACAGCCAAAACACCTATGCCGAATTGATAAAAGCTCTGGAATTACGGTATGGTGATAAACATTTGCCAGATGTGTACTGCACCCAGTTGAGAGCAAGGCGACAGCATGCCGGAGAGAGCCTTCAAGAGTTTGAAGCAAGTATCTACAGACTAATTAGACTGGCCTATCCTGAAGCACCAGAAGATTTTCGAACCACTTTTGTGATGCAGACATTTACTCCCGGTGTCCAAGATACCAAACTACAGCAAGTGTTACGAATGGCAAGACACCAGAACAGTGCAGACGCACTGGTACATGCTTTGCAATTTGAGGCCGCCAAATCAGTGTCTGGTTGGACAAGTCATAAAGTGCACGTGCTAAAAGAGCACGATGCCACAGACGATGAGGAAGAAGAACAAGGAACAGACTCGACGGTCGGCGCCACAGAATAAAATAAGAAAGGATGGAAGACCGAAGTGTTATAGATGTGGGAAACGTGGACATCTAAAACAAGATTGTCGGGTTATAATTCAGCAGCAGGAAAACGAGCAATAGTCGGTACATCGGGGCATATGCTAACTAACTGGAGGAACGAAGCCCCTAGAGAATACGCAATTTCTACACTTCAGAAAAACAGCGGGAGCTTGGTGGTTACCGGATTCGTTCAAGAAAGGTCAACCTCGATTACAGTTGACATAGGCACAAGTTTCTATTGTGCGGCCCGACGTAGTGAAAGGTCTCAAGCCAATCTGGTACTCTTGCAGCTTGCGAACAGCTACTGGATGGCCTGTAAAAGTGTTTGGAAAAGTGGATATACACCTACGCCTCGGTCGACTTGAGTTTAATCATCAAGTACTTGTTGCAGACATTGTGGAGAAGCAATTCTTGGTATGGACGTTATGAACGAATACGGATTTATAGTCGACTTCAAAAACAATGTCTTGAGAATTGGAGGTGAAGGGGTAATGCTATCAACAATGACGACAGCAGAATAATCAATGGACGTCGTAAACCAAGTGGCCGTAACTGTTCTGCCAACTTCCGAAAATATCATCATGGTTAGAACTGAGGTAGATACTAGGGGCAACCAGTGCTCTATATTCGAACCCCAGGTAGTCAGCACACCGGGCATTCTAATTGCCAGAAGTTTAGTAAATCCTGACGAAACCGGAAATGTACCTATTAGAGTGGCGAATATTTTGGATCAAGCTGTCACTTTACAAAGCAATACGCTACTAGGCAAATTGACTCCTGTGGCCTCGGTAGCCGGAATGACACAACAAAGATCCGGTTGTGCTTCGGATACTTCCAAATTACCAGAGGAACTGCAGGAATTATTGAACAGATCTTCTAACGACCTCTCAAGGGGTGAGGTAAAAGAACTAAGACGGTTTTTACATGAATTCAAAGATTCTTTTGCAGTCACTGGAAAGAACCCCTCTTGTACAACATCGCATCAATACCGGGGACACAACACCGATACGCCAACCTCCTCGAAGGCCTCCATTATCTATGCAAGAGGAAATGTCTCAGTTAGTACAGGACATGTTGACAGAGGGAGTAATCGAGCCTTCGTCAAGTCCTTGGTCTTCTCCTGTAGTGCTGGTAGCGAAGAAGGATGGTGAATTGCATTTCTGCGTAGACTACCGGAGGTTAAATGACGTTACAAAGAAAGACTGCTATCCATTACCTCGCGTTGACGATACACCCGACACATTGTCCGGGGCACAGTCGTTTTCCACATTGGCCCTGAAGAGTGGATATTGCCAAGTGGGTCTTCAACAAGAAGACAAGGAAAAGACCGCTTTCTCGACCCCAAGTGGCTTATTCCAATTTAACATCATGCCATTTGGAGTCTGTAATGCACCGGCAACATTTGAAAGATTAATGGACCTGGTACTCCGAGGCCTGAAATGGAAAACTTGCCTTGTTTATTTAGATGATGTCATAGTCATCGGGAAGACTTTCAAAGACCATCTGGAAAACCTTAAGGAGGTTCTAACTAGAATTCATGATGCCCAACTGAAGCTGAGCCCGAAGAAGTGTTCTCTATTCCAAAAGGAAGTACAGTATCTGGGCCATCTGGTTTCAGCAGCGGGTGTTAGCATGGATCCTAATAAAGTAGACGCCGTAAGAGACTGGCCCGTGTCGAAGAGTAAACACAAAGTTCGAAGTTTCCTGGAGTTATGCTCATATTACAGACACTTTGTGAAAGGCTTCAACAGCTGGACAACACAAGACTGTCGAGAAGAACATATGACTGATGAAGACATCGGACCGATCTTGACAGCAAAAGAGGAAGGTCGACGCCCGGATTGGCAAGATATCTGCCATGGTTCCAAAGTGCTGAAGGGCTACTGGGCGCAATGGGAATCTCTTACCTTAGAAAGCGGATTGCTGAAAAGGGCTTGGGAAAGTGCAGATGGACAAGACGTGGTCATGCAGTTGATAGTTCCCCGAAGTAAACTGCAGTCTGTTTTGAAGTAGATGCGTGATGGAACAACTGGAGGCCATCTTGGCATTAACAAAACCCTTGACAAAATACAGAAGCGATTCTATTGGCTTCATCTTCACCATGACGTAGAGGAATTGGTTCGGACGTGTGAAATATGTGCTGCAAGCAAGGGCCCACAAACCAGAAGCACGGGAAAAATGAGACAGTATAACGTTGGATTGCCTTTCGTGAGAATTGCCATAGACATTGCTGGACCATTCCCAGTTACTGACGATGGAAACTGGTACATAATGGTTGTACGTGACTACTTTACTAAGTGGATGGAAGCCTACGCAATTCCAAATCAGGAGGTTACCACTGTGGCAAAGCAGTTAGTTCACAACTTCTGTTGCCGTTATGGAGCCCCTATGGAAATCCATATGGATCAAGGGAGAAATTTCTAATCAGGAGTGTTTAAAGAATTGTGCCGTCTACTCGGAATTCGAAAGACCAGGACAACACGTTTGCATCCTCAGTCGGACGGATGGTTGAGAGATTCAATAGGACACTTGAGCAGCATCTTTTGAAGGTTGTTGACGAGAACCAAACAGACTGGGACCAACATACACCACTATTCCTCATGGCATATAGTTCATTAGTACACTACACAACCGGCATGACTCCAGCAAAATTGGTGTTTGGACGGGAGATTCTTCTTCATGGGGACTTGATGTTTGGATCACCTGAGACTCAATCCCAAGAGCCACAGAACTACTCCTCGCAATTAGAAAACCAACTGCGAGAAATGAATCGCTTTATAAGAGGATGGCTGAAGATTGCCAGTGATAAAATGAAAACTCGGTATGACATTCGCACCAATAGTGTGGGTTTCCAAGAAGGAGATCAGGTCTGGTTGTTCAACTCAAAGCACCGTCGTGGTCGCTCACCTAAGTTGCAAACTAACTGGGAAGGACCCTATACTGTGAAAAAAACAATCAACGATGTTCTTTATCGGATTCAACAGGAAGGACAGCGAAAGTTCAAGGTCGTGCACCTAGATCGCCTAGCTAAGTATTACTTCAGAGACGGTTTGCCAGTTCGGGACGGACAGGCTTAAGGAGGGGCAGTGTTACACCACAGAACAATCTACATGTTTATCGAATGTTCCAGAGGGATCCTGAATGTAACATGTATGGTGTATGTGCTTGTCGACACATTTGCCAGACGGTGCGAGAATTCGCGCGGCCGCTCTCACTGTGTCAAGGCCGCAATCAATTATGTCATAGTTTAGAGGTAATACGTATGTGGAATCGTCTAGATTTTTGGCGGCTATAAATAGAATTACTCAGGGACGCTCTGTTCAGTTTATTGTCAGGCGATTACAAGTGATTATCGGGCGATATTATTCTGTGTGTTCAAGTGGTTAATAGTGAAGTGTTGTGATTTATAATCGGGCGGTATATTGTAATACAATTGTGTTTTAATATTAGTTGACATTTTATACGTGTGAACAATTTTTTATTTGATTTGTTGTAAGAGACTGTGTTGTTAATTATGAACTGTTTAACTGTGAAAATTAAAGCTGGTGATAAGTGACTTGATTGGTGTCTTGTATTTTGTTTCTGCTGTACCTACGACGATCAAGTAGACCATCGTAACAATACATTCTTGTTAAAAAAGTTTATTATTTAATAATGAAGACATATACAGGTATAATGTAATTTAAGAAACAATATATATACAATACATATATGTGTGTGAGAGACAGAGAGAGAGAGGAGAGAGGGGGAGGGTTTAAAGCACTGACAAACGTGTGTAGTCACATGAGCAGACTCAACAAGTCAAATATCATTTTGTTTCATATCAAAGTTGATCACTTACCAGACCCATACACCCCCAGTCCTGACATCGAGTTCTGTGAACATCCAGGAGTTTCCAGTGCTGACATCGAGTTCTGTGAACATCCAGGAGTTTCCAGCGCTGACACAGAGTTCTGTGAAAATCCAGGAGTTTCCAGCCCTGACATAGAGTTCTGAGAACATCCAGGAGTTTCCAGTGCTGACAGCATCACTGTAGTACTTGCTGATGGTACTGGACTCCCTGACAACATATATTAACACAAATGCATTTGACATCCAGTAGAGCACAAACTACTATACGAACGTAACTGTGTTATAGGCCTTCCAAAAAACTCCACAAATCTGTATCTTCAAAAGTTGTGACAAAAGCGAAACAATCATACTATCCTCAAACACATGGAGTCTGACACGATATAAACAAAGGAGCTAGCTTTTTTTTTAAAACAACAGAATTCAGGTTATGACTAACTTGAATTGACACATATCCATTACCTGTCTGTTTTTCACAAGTTAAACAATCAACACATGCACAAAAGATCAAAAGGACTGAAAAAATATGTACACATCTGCGTGTGTGTAATATCAGGACCAGTGTGTTTTGTTACATTATACATCATACTGAAGTTTGTATGTATTTACTAGAATTATTTTTAATAATATTTTAATTGTTGTAAATAATATAATAATATTTGTAAAGATTTATGTTTTGTCTATATTTGAATTTATTCTGTAATTAAATTCAGTTAGGTTTTTTTTCAGTTTTTCATGGATGATCTGGAACCTATCATTACGTTCATATCCACGACATGGATATGAAAGCTCATATCCTCTTACAAAATGTAAGAGGTAGAAACTGACAGCTGTTCTTTAGTGATGAAATACGTCAAGCAAACAAAAGAATAGCAGTTAGCAAAGTGTAGCATGCAGTACTGGGATGAGACAACGAGATAATAGTCTGTCGTCTGACTCACACACTATCTCTTTACCATATACTATCGCTTCCCAATGACACTTGCATGAGTGTAATGTTTTCACCAGCCTTGTTTCAACAAAACCAACATACTGTGAAACACTGAATGAGACCTTCACGTATAGACCGAGAGATAGAGGCCTTTTTTTTTTACTAGGTCGATGGGATAATTTTGTTGCAAAATGTCTATGACCTATATCGATCATAAATACGTGACGGTGGAAAGCGTTTCAGAAGATGAAAATGGGGGCAAGCGGTGAAAGTCGGAAAATTTCGAAGGTTTTTAAATCACTCGGTATATGGCTGAAAATTTACAAGTAAGCACCCAATGTCGTTCTTATGCCACATGCAAAGTGGCGGAAATGGAAGTGGAGTATAAATGGCCGGCGGAAAGCATCAAAGATAGGAAAATTTTGGGAAAACTTAAAGCACAAGGTATATGTCCGCCAATTTGTGTATGCAGTGTTTATGAATGTATAAGTTTGTGTGCAAAAGGGCAGAACAAAATTCGGTAGTTTTTCCTATGAAAATCTCGATCGAAAGTGGCTTGAGCGCAGCGAGTTTTTACAACGATCGCGATTCAGTTTTATTAGTTTGCCAGTAAAAATATTCAGGATATGTCCGCCAGTGAAGATATGAGAATATTGCACATCTATTAGTTTATTTGATAGAAGGCGGACTCCAGAATGGAATAAAAATTTAAAAAAACAATATAATCATAATTCTAATAAAATACTATAAAAATTAATAATACAAGCATTAGCTTTATTTAAATAATTTATAGGGTATCAATACTTTTTAATGAAAATTCACTATGATATGAAAAAGTTGTGTTACTATCTCATTACAATTTCATAAAATTATTTGTATCTATTGAAACTGCTGACAATTTGGCGCTATAAGAAGTGGCACCAGTCGACTGGCGCCAGTTCAGTAAAGGTGCATGGATGTGTTTCCACATGCCACTAAATTGGCGCCAGAAAATTATGCATGTGGGAACCTGCTACGTAAACAGCCTCCCCAGGAGGCAAGGAATGTTTTTGTGGTACCTCTACCTGAACAGCAGTTTCCGTTAGACCACTGCAACGTGCGCAGCCCTAGTGGAGCATAAGTCACAGAAATTTTCATAAAAAAGTATTGTTTTTGTGCTAAAAAATTTACGTTCTCGCTAAACAAAAATGGAATCTGAATGTGTTAAACCTTTTTGTGTGTTTAAGTGTGGAGAAGAAAGTGGTGTTATCAATTTTTTACTGGTGAAAAACTGGATATATGTAAAGAAATTTTAAATGCGCGTGTTAGCTTAAAATTAAAATATAACGCTGTTATTCTACCTGACGCAGTTGATAATATACATGGCTACCATTCAAAATGTTACAAATATTTCGTTTCAATCAAGAAAGCACACTTGGAGGAGTACAGGAAGCCTATAATAACATCAATAGCAATAAGTGACACAGATTCAAATCAAGCTTCATCTCGAAATTCGTCAGGTAAGAGTGGTTGACATATGCATTAATACAATTATTAAAAATGTTAATTTTTGTTAGAACATTTTATAATGTAGAATTCTACTTTTAACGACGCTCTTTCTTAAACAAACATTAGTTACGCAACTAGTTTCGATTAAAAATTAAGCATGCAATAATTCTTCAAGTCTTAAATTCTTCTTTAACTTCTCAATATAAAATATTTAAAATTAAGGTAGTTACTTCAGCAACTGCGTGAATCAAAAGCTTAAAAATTCTAAACAATATTATTAAAACCATTTATTGTTAAATTGCGTAAAAAAGTTAAATCAAGCTGAAAATATAATAAACAATTATTTGGGGTATTATAAGTGCTGGTGCAGGCTTAGGGACATCAATTCCATAGTATGAATGTGTGTATATGACAGAGAGAGAGAGAG